>OY735224.1:23079184-23094184 GCA_963457665.1 Thysanoteuthis rhombus | reverse complement strand
AATTTCCAGCCCTGTAGCTCCAAAAACTCTGAAGAGACTTATATTGACAGTTTTGATGACAGTTGGGGGTTCGAGTAACTAGCTGGATCCATGGAAAATCCTCGGGTATTGGCAACTAAAATGATCTATCATCTCATGCCTCTGCTATCCTCTCATACTCTGCCTGTATCTTTCTCTCCCTTATCCCTTCCAATCTCCGTTGCCCGTTTTTGTTTTTGTCCAGATGTCATACAAACATGGATTACTTTCACATACGAAATTTTCCTATCCCCTCAGTGAGAATACCTTTTTTTCCCTACTCTCCTTTTTTTTCTCTTATCAGACTACCTAACTTTCTTTTCAATCCCCCTTTCTTCCCTCTCTCCAATTAATTACCTAACTCTCCTTCCCCTTTTCGTACCCACCTCAGTGAACTACCGAAATTTATTGCTTCTCTCTTATTGAAGTACAACAACAACAACGACAACGACCACCACCACAGCAAAAACACACCAGGGTCTGACAAGAGAACTGAAGAAGGTGTGGAGCATAAAAGTCAGGGTAGTACCAGTAATGATCGGAGCACTCAGAACCGTTCGGAAGACACTGAAAGTGAAATTGGAGGAACTAGGGATAAAAGGAAGGATTGAGACTGCGCAGACAACAGCATTGCCAGGGACTGCTCGAATACTGAGGAAAGTGCTGGAAATATGAGATCTACGACACCAGCTGTTAGCAGTGGCCTAATAGAGGAGGAGGAAATGGAAAAAAGAAAGAAAACACACCCTAATGGTGATGGAAGTACAAAACATGGCACTGCTGTGATAGGTGAGGGAGAAATGAGATGAGAAGAGCACTGGAGACCTCGGAAGACTTACAGTCACTCAGTCTTTAGCGATAACCACCGGGTAACTGGTGGGAGACTGTAAACTGCAGTACTGCTGTAGACTATGAGAGTGTGGAGAGTAGGGCTCGAGACTTGAGGAGACTGGCTGTCACTCAACCTCCAGTAGTAACCATCAGGCAACTAGTATGAGTCAATACTACTCTGGGACTTTGACATCCAAACTGACCACCTCATCCAGGCAAGAAGACCGGACTTGGTAATTGTAGACAAAAAAAGGAAGGCCTGCCAAATAGTAGACGTTGCTGTACCTGCAGACCATAGAGTAAAAAAGAAGGAGGGTGAAAAAAGGGAAATATACCAGGACCTAGCAAGGGAGTTAAGAAAAATGTGGAACATGAGAACCAGGGTAGTACCGGTCATAGTGGGCGCACTAGGAACTATCCCCAAAACGCTGAGGGAGAGACTGGAGGAGATCGGGATTCGGGGGAGGATAGAGACCGAACAGACCATAGCACTACTGGGAACTGCACGGATACTGAGGAAGGTGCTAGAGATATAAGTACTGCAACGAATTGTAGCTCTGTCATGATATGCGAAAGAGAGGAGACGTTAGCTGAAGACCTGAGGAGACTTATTGTCACTCAGCCTTCAGCGATAACCACTGGGCAACCGGTGTGAAACTGTAAATCGCAGAATTACTGAGACGTATGAGTACTAGGAGAGGAGGGCTGGAGACTTGAGGAGACTTGCTGTCACTCAAACTCCAGCGGTTACCGCCAGGCAACTGGTGTGAGATTCCAAATAATAATAATAATAATAATAATAATAATAATAATAATAATAGCATGGTCAGGATAAGAAAATTACAGGAAGTGTTTGGTTTATCCCTTCCTTAGAGATATAATTGATATAAACTGCTCTAACAAGAATTTAAAAGCAGTAAACCAATCGTATCTTCTAAGTTCATTAGCATCATATCACGTTAAAAAGTATATCAAGCTCGGTTGCGCTAGGGTCAAACTTCCTTCCCTCATTAAAATCTAGAAGATAAACAAAACAGAGTTCATTTCTCCATACAATATCATTCTAAGAGTACGTGTCTCATTTCGACTCCTCTATTATTAGTTCCCATTAATGGAATTTGCAGAATAAGTCAAGCTGAGTTGGGCTTGAATTGGAGTGAATTCATCACCAGTTTTTTTTTTTTGCTTACGTCACCGTGTCACGGTTATTTGTGCATGTCGCCATTGATTTTTGATCTGGTCATTGTCATCCGTCATTGTTGTTACACACCCAGTAGTAGGAGCTTGACAATTAAACAACGTATTCATCAGAAATTACCGCAATAATGAAATTAAACGCCCGTCTTTTGGTCTTTATTGAAACGTCAGTTTTGCACGACGGCTGGCATCGTTTCCGTCGTATCCTGACGAAATCATGGTGCGAAATCTGATAAAGAACAAAAGACAGGCTGTTAATTTCATTATTGCCTTAATATCCGATGAATATATTGTTTAATTATACGTTTTAATGAAAGATTATACGTTTGGGGCATCAGAGCGACTTCTCATACCTTATATGGTTAAAAAATGCCAAAGGTTTTTTGTACACTGAAGCAAAGATTACTATATATATATATAGATATGTATATATATATATATATATATATATATATATAGAGAGAGAGAGAGAGAGAGAGAGGGGAGAGGGGAGAGAGAGAGAGTCAGTCAGACAGACAGACAGAGACAAGTATACAGTTACCCAGACAGAGGGACAGACGTACTGAGAAGAGTGAATATAAGTGAGAGGGGGAGAAACAATGTGGGAAAGGGAGAGAAGAAGAAGAAGAAGAAGAAGAAGAAGAAGAAGAAGAAGAAGAAGAAGAAGAAGAAGAAGAAGAAGAAGAAGAAGAAGAAGAAGAAGAAGGAGAAGAGAGGGAGGGGAGTAATAGAAAGAGACTAAAGAAAGGGGGCAGGGGAGGAGATAGAGAAAGTGAGAGCAAGAGAGGCAATGAGCAAAAGAGAGAGGGAGAAGGATGAGAAGAAGAAGAGCAGGAGTGGGAGATATAGGAAACGACCAAAGAAAGAGGGACAGCGGAGGGAAAGTGAAAGCAAGAGAGACTGATAGAGAGGGGTATGAAAAGAAGAAAAAGAAGAAGAAGGGAGAGAGAGAGAGAGAGAGAGAGAGAGAGAGAGAGAGAGAGAGAGAGAGAGAGAGAGAGAGAAGGAATGTGTCACTAAATGGCACCCAGTGTGTGGCATTCCGTCATCAGGACAGTTGGCGCTGATGAAGGCGGATATGAGAACAACATGGCAGGCGCATCTTCCGTACGTCGACCTCATTTCCTGGAAAGGAAGGTTGCTTAGTGAAATGCTGACGTTATTGTCACGTGATCACGGTTGGAAGGGGGAGGAAAACCAACCTCCGTCACTCCCAGAAAGAAAAAAAGAAAAGAAGAAAGAAAGGAAGAAAGAAAGGAAGGAATGAAGAGGAAAAATCAAGGTAAATGGAATGGAAAAAGAAAGAAAGAACAAAAATGGAAGAAAAAAGAACCAACTAGAGTGCACCCTGAAAGCGTACACCCCTGTCAATGCAGTGCACTAAGTGAATCAAAAGGGAAAAATGACTGGATCCACCCCAAAATTCAATTACTCTTTCCTTGGCTTACGACTCAGTATTTGATTTGAAATTCATTGCGAACTTTTGGAGATATCGCCTGCACAACCATGAGTGAATGCACAAATGTATGATAAAAAAAATAAGATATAATATCTCTTAATTGAAAACAAATTCCTGGATACGCCCCAAATTTAATCACTTCTCCCTAAGCTAGTCGCCTGTCGTTTCACAAAATATTGAAATTCATCTAGGACTTTTGGAAACATCACGTGTAAAGACAGAAAGACGGATACGGAATAATACGTACACCTCTCCAATTATTCGAGGTGAAAAGAGAGAAAGACAAAACTTGCTGTTTCAGAGTCAAACTCCATACTGACAGAAGCTTATCGCATTATTGTTAATTTTGACTAGCTTTCTCTCTTCAACCTAACTTTCAGTTACTTTTTATCACAACTTTGAATCGGGCCGTTATTCTATGGCAAAGATTAAACAGCACAATCGGGAATAAAGAGCAAGCCGGCTGTGAGAATCGAACCCACGAACCATACGCCAGACCACTTTTGAACATTCAGCAACGGTGGCTTCATCGTTGAACGGAAGCTGATTTCACACCTTGAACCTAACTCTGTATATCCGACATTCCACACTTGTTGATGTTTACATTTGAGACATCATCATCATCATCATTAACAGTCTTTTATCGTCCGTCGTTGGACATACACCTTCCTTGGAATTGTCAGATCTCTCTACCATGGGCGTCACAGAATCAATATTTTTGAACTTGTCTAGTCCGTCTCTCCATCTTGTATTCTGTTCGGCCCGGTTTCGCATGTGATCTCTGAGTAGCCATGTTGTGAGTCGTGATGTCCATCGATTGTCTGCCATTCTTGCAACATGACCAGCCTTTTGCCATTTGAGTTTTCTGATGCATCCTATGGTGTATCAGACCCCTGTTTTTTTCTCTAACATATTATGCTGTCTTGTGATCTCTCCATGTGAAGTTGAACATGATTCTGTCATGAGCACGTTGCATGGTTCCCAGTCTTGGTTCGACTCTACTGTAAGAAGTCTCCTCCATTTATTTCTCTCTCAAAAACAAAAGAGTGTCTTTATTACAATTTGTCACAAACCCCATATGTATCGAATCCAAAAAGCAACTTTTCTCTCTCTCTCTCAAAAAATACGTGTACGTATCAGGGTTGGGAGTGGGGTGTGGCATGGTGATTACTGGCATAAAAACGCAATCGACGAACCGATTTCGAGTCTCGATCGAGGTAGTTTGCGTTCAGTGCTGCCAACTCCAGCAACAAAGCACCAAAAATGGACGACACATACAAAAGATACTAGAATGGTAGAAAACACGCCAAAAAGTGGCCAAAATGTTTAAGAGCGCCCGCGCTAATTCAGCACTTCTATGCAACGCCGAAACAAGAAACGCGCTGAATTTAGCACGAAAGGCGCTAAAAGAGGCAAATGTTCACGTTCTATGATTCATATCTTGTAACTTTGGTAACACAGGGTGGTGGGGATAACAGGGATCGACATGAGAAGGCTCTTGCATTAATTTCGCACTAATGCCACTGGGAAAGGCATGAATCCACTTCTCCAATACTACGGGTAAATAGCAAGGCAATTGGTGCCCTCTGGCCCTCTAAAGGCATTACATCCATGAGAATATTAAAAGAAACAACTTACAGCCTGGCGGACGCCGTGGCTATTTCCAAGCTAGATTGAGAAATGGGGGGGGGGCGATGGGCCAGCACTCCGACCCCCGTAAACTTACAATTGTAAAATGGAAGGACGTTCGTTGTTTGTTGTATATCTGGGCGCCTGGTCGTACATTTCGCGTCGGGCATGTATTAACCTTCGACTCACTGTGCGGGCTTTTGTTTGAACAAATGAAACTTGTGATTTGGTCGTCTGAAAAAAAAAAAGAGTTTATTTCCTATAAGGGAAGGCCGCCAGTTGGTGATAAAACTATTGATAAGATATCTCGGCGTGGGTCAGCAACTCTCGTCTGATAGAGCGTCTACGGTCAGTGAACGCGTCAAAGTTATGGATTTGATTCTTGGCTTGGATGTGTATCAATGATGAACCTTTCCAAGGCCGGTCGTTCTCTCTGCACAACGAGTAAATTGTTGGGTATTCGGATGAGACGCAGTCGAAACTGTCGTGTTCACGGAATATCTTGCTTGCTTTTGGTATCGAGCCAAAAGTGTTTCACGCCTCTTTTTTTTTTAAATTCAAAGCTTTGATTAGCGAATTGTTATGACATGGTTAAGTAAAAATTTAAAAAAATAAATGTCTGTAGCATCTGAGCAAGTACATTAATGTAGGATTGCTGCTTATGCACCTACACTCGTGGATAGATAGATAAATAGATAGATACACTTGTTTTTAAGATATAAAATACGAGGCTTTATAATCCAAATTTAGAAGTGCTGAATTCGCAATTATATATCCGTCACTTTTTAGTGAGAGAACATTTACTACACTCTGATACTAGGCAGAAAGACTGATCCATATGTGAATAATCCCATCATTTTTATGGGTACTGTGCTAATATATGTATAAAACATTATGTATATTATTTTTATAGTATATGTATATTAGGGCTTTCGGAAAGTAATTACGTATTTTCATGTTCAGAAAGTAATTACGCATTTCACTGCTATGAATTATGGATCATTCATCTGAAGGGAGACTAGGGTTAAATAGTACGAATTGACATCAGGATGTAGTTCATCACCTTTCCAATCCGGCAAAGGGTCGTTTATGGTGAATGGGAGAGTTATAACCCAATAGAGGATAGGGTCTTTAAAGAACAACATTTTCATCGCTGAATGTGTGAATTTCAAAAAAGGTATTACTACTTCCCTGGCAATGAGAAACATGTGTGAAGTGTATCCTGACGCAGTAAAGGCTCATAAATGCCAGCTGTGATTTAAAAGTTTTGAAAACAGTGATCGTGATTTTAAAATATGTGATTACTTTCCGAACACGAAAATACATAACTTTCCGTAGACGTTAATATATGCATATATATTAAGTCGACATATGTTTTCTTACAATACTGACCAAAGAAATCGCGACCGTTACGAGAAATGACGAGATTCTCAGCAAATGGAGAATCCCTAGAGCTCGCAGAATGGAAATCCGTAGCTCTACTCAGAATGGAAATATTCTTTCTATCATCAAACTCCGTATCAAATCTTATTATTAACGCCAGCAAAACGTAATGTGACTATATATACATATATATATATATATATTCATATATATATATATATATATATATATATATATATATATATATATATATACACACACACACCAAAATACAAATAAATAATTCAGTATACGATGTTTGATGAATTTATTTAATGAAGTGTTCGATACAGAAACATTGAGTTGGAATAAAGCTTTGAGTATTGAGAAATAATGGATTCGCTACACAAAACCGTTTATGTTTCTGTCCTTTTGGGCTTCTTTTGGTGGTGTGTTTGTGTAGCGAATCCAATTATTTCATTATATATATATATATATATATATATATACATACATATATATGTATATATATATATATATATATATATATATATATATATATATATATATATATATATATATATATATATATCGTACAACCTTTTACTCAGCGTATTACTCCGCGTATAAAATATTCCCCCTCAACATTACTCGATTATATGATTAATGTTCTAATCTTTTAAATTGATATTCAACCTTTATGCACCAAGATATGTTATATATCGTAATTAGATTTGTTCATCTGCTCATTGAATTTACACGATATCGAAGCAGCAGTTATTCATTTATGCAAATAAGAATAACAGAAAAACTGTTTTTGTCAATTTCTCTTGTTTACAGGCGTACATATATATATATATACATATATATATATATATATATATATATATATATATATATATATATATATATGATATATATATATATATGATATATGATATAAACGCTTATGTTACACAACAACCAAAAGTGTCACCAATATCAGGTTTCTTCATTTTTGTAGTAAGTCTGGCTAGGCATGTATGTGTCACGTTTTTTTTTGTTTTTTCAAAATTTCCCAATACAGGTTTTTTAGGTTTTTGTTTTTTTTTAATACTAAATTGGTTCTTTAGTTTTTGCCAGGCAGTATTCTCTCTCCAGAGAGGTAATTTACTAATTGATCACCTTTTTTCCCCCAATTTTTTGATTGATCACTCCTTCCCCCACGGCATCCGACCAGGAGAGTCAGGTTATGTCATGGTTTCTATCGGGTGACTACCCAGACTTTTCTTTCAACATAATCTTCTTTGTCAATGCACATGACCGAACACTCTCCGTTAATCATGTGGGGGTGGTTGAGTTGGGGGATGGGCCTGTGCTCCGGCCCCATGAAAAAGTCCCTTGCAAAAAAAAAAAAAAAAAAAAAATATGGGAGTGTATTTGTTGTTTGTTGTGTATATGGGCGCCAAGCCGTATATTAAACACAGGATGTGTATTAACCTTCTATTTCCTGTGTGCGCTTTTGTTTGTACAAATGAAACTTGTGACTTCGGTCTTCTAAAAATAAAAAAGAAAAGTTTATTTCCTATGGGCCGTTAGTTGTAGATAACTGGAATGATAAGGTATCTGCGGTTTAGCTCAGTGACTATCGTCTGGTAGATTGTCTAGGGCCAGTGAACGCTTCAACGTTATGGATTTGATTGTTGAATTGGGTGCAAACAAAAGAGATTGGCCGCTTAACGGTTTCTATGAAGAGACTATTCAGACCTGTTTTATTACCCAACATAATTTCAACGCTTCTCCGTTGATAACATAGGTCGAAAGGTGAAAATTATTAGCTAATAATTGTGTTGGATAATAGACTTATTAATCCATGAATAGATTTGTATAAGTGTGTCTGCCTGCATCTTTTGCAGTTATATTAGTGCTAATAGATAGATAGATAGATAGATAGATAGATAGATAGATGGCAGGGCTTCTTTTTGTTTGCTTTCTACACATATTTTTTAAAATTATTTGTCCTTTCTGTAAGTTTCATTTATTTCCAAGCAAATAAATTGATCGATTTAATGGGAAAAATGTTATCGATCCTCCACGGATAGGAATTATTTTAGTATAATTGTTGTTAAATGAGACGAACTTCAAAAGGAATTATTTTTACGACTGGGAACAAAGTGTAAAGCTTATTAGCAGACGACGAGACGAGACGAGATTCGATGAGATAGCACGAGAATACGCCTTCGTTTTGACCTTACGTTCTCTGAAAATGAATTTTAGAGACACGTAAATTTCGGGCTTTGTAGGAATGGCTTGGGTTGTTTTGTTTTTTTTTTGTTGTTTTTTATTTGGATTCATCATTTATTTATTGAATAAAAATGCCTCTATGGGCATACAATGCACATTAGAAGTACGTATTCAACGTTGAAATACACATTGATTCAAGTGATAAAAATGTACGACACTTAATAAAAATAATTTACAAGCTTATCAGTAAAGAAAAACGTTTACAAAGCATATCTCATTCATGGGTTGGAACAAGAACAGAAATAGAGAAAGAATAGAACGGAATTAGTTGAAACTATAAATTACAGTTATAGAGCTGAACAGACAAGTCTTATATATCGACTAATTCATTCATTAGATATACAATAGAAACGTTGCAGTAATCATCTTCAGTCAGAATAGAAGTAAGAGTAGAGTTTGACCCTGAACCAATCAGGCTTTTCTGTCATGCCATTGTTAGCTTGCTGAAGAGAACTCACTGTATTCGTCATGCTTTTTTAAAGTTTCTCTGACAAGGAAGGCGAGAAGAGAAAGTTAAAAAAATAGACATCTTGCTGGGTTGAGCTGATGACTTCGTGAAAGAAATATAATTGATGGCATTCGTTCCTTTCGCTTCAGAAAGACAAAGAGTTGCGTCCACACTACCAGATCGTTACCAGGACGCAAGTCGACACATGGCTCTATACTGTTGATGCAAGTGATGGTAATGATTAAGCAGGTTTGGTTAAACGCATAATAGAAAACAATACGTTACTGACGTCTTTTGGCAGAATATTTGTTGGGGGTTATCAATTAAAGATTGGACAAGGTGGCAGTCAAGGAATAGTCTACTTCTCTAGCCTCTTATTGCGCAGTGATCACTAAAAATGTCTGAATTTTCAAAAGAAAAAAAATCCAACGGAAATGCTCCTGGACGCTAATAAAGAGGTCAATTTAGCATAAACTTATATTGCAAATATAACTCCCTTAAAAAACCTTTTCAAACTGTTTTTCCTACTATAATAAAGTGAATATTGAAAATTTCATTCCTCTACCCCACTGGTCTGTACGCGTGACACATATGTATCCAGCCAGTGGGACTAACGTGAAAACTGAAGAAACCTATTTTGATAGTTTTAGTGACAGTTTTTTGTTGACAGTTTCCAACTGGCCAACCTTGCTCTACGCGATTAAGTTGTCTCGTAAAACAAATTCGGTTTAAGGGGATAACAGAATCAATATAAATGATTACAATGAATCGCGCTGATTGAAAGAGCGAATATCAGGGTCTTGTCCGTGTGTGTGAGTGATTACTGCCCCTCGATACGGATATGGCGGCCCCCAAGAAAACACACTGTCATGTCTCTTCCATCGAGCAGAGTGTGCGTGAGAAAGGACCGGGTGCACAGACCGGTCCTAGCTTGACAAGATGATCTGCTAATCGTTGGCAGAGCATGTTAAGCTGAGACGGCCACAGAACGATCTTGTTGCTGCGTACGGCATCCCCCATTCCAAGACGGTCATCCATCTGGGTAACGACCTGGCTCGACATGTACGGTCATATCACGCTGGAGACACCGGTTCTAGTGAGATCATCGACGTTAAGCGACGTTGCCCGTGTAACGACTAATGATTTGACAGCTAATTCCCCCTCCCTTAAAATAAATAACCTTTTTTGGGATCACTAATTGCCCTTTTCGCAGAGAACCTGCACGACCTCCAACTAATGATAGATGAACTAAATGAAGACAAAAAGAGAGTTGGCCTACACATGAAGTTCAGCAAGACAAAGATCATGTGCAACAACCACATCAGAGATAAAAATACTGAGATCAAAATCTCACTAGGGGTTAAAAGCGAGGGAAACATTTACCCCCTTTTAGGGGTCAAAATAGAGGGGGCTTTTTCTCCTTTAGGGTTCAAAATTGGAGGAGGTAAGTTTTCTTTTCTTTCTTGTGTCAGCAGCATTTTAGCGTTTATCGTTGGATGTAGACCTTCCTCAGAATTCGACAGATCTCTCTATCATGGGCATTACCGTGTTGAAGGGTGATCATTCGGGAAAATTTGGAAAAAGAGTGATCAATGGATAAGTGACTTCTTTCGTCATTTGTTGGTCAGTGATCTCTGAACAAGTCAAAATTAAAACAAAACAAAAAAACGTGAAAACTACCGGATACAAACCTTGGAACCAATTTAGCAAAAACGTATAAAGCAAACTTAAAAAATTCGGGGCAGGGGATCAAAAATTTTTTGTGTGTATAATAAGGAATGAATTTGAAATTTTCCTGTTCTCCATGTTATGTTTTTAGTATGAATAATAATAAGCAGTAAATATCTTGCCTATAATGCTCAGAGTACCAGACGCACTAACTTGCAGTTGTGTGACTTGAGGGGGATTGGAGTGAGTCTGTACGTGTGACGCATTTATTGGTAGAAAGATAGATAGCCAGCCAGCTAGCCAACCAGCCAGACCAACTAAAAAAACTGAAGAAACCTTGATGATGCTGACTATGTTGTTGTTATTGACTGCTTTGGATGACGGTTTCTGGTACCAAGCTAAGTGAGTAAGTAGCCAAATTCCGATTCTGGTACTGAAACTGGCGCCTTGCTTCCATCAAATTTGGCACCTAGGGCACGGACCCCACCTGCCCTACCCTCGTCCTGCCCCAACACGTCAAATTAGGCTTTTTCATGTAAATAGCAGACAATAAAAGAAATGACGCGTTTGACTTAAGGTAAACACCGGAACGTTATTATTGTTTTACTGAAAGATAAGTAAGTAAAACAAATATACATGCGATGACATTACTTGTATATATTTTTGTTCCTCGATATTAGAATGCCTAATCTGACGTTTGTGTTTTTCGACATCAAAGAATTCTTCTTTGCTTTTTTTTCTTCTCATTTTTGTTTTATTTCTTCTTTTGATGAGTGTCGAAAGGGAGGAGAAACCTTCGCTGAGTGGTAAATAGAATGGGAGAATTGATTTCGTAAATGTATAAACGGCGAGATTGGCATCAATACAATCGGTGCTTAACGCTGGATTGATCAGATTCACTGTCGGCCAGACCAATTCATTCTTTCATTTTTGAAAGTATCTATCGATCTATCTATCTATCCCATTCTATTTATCTATCTCATTCTTTTTTCTATCTATCTATCTATCTATCTATCTATCTATCTATCTATCTATCTATCAATCGATCTGACTATCTGTATCATTCTATTCATGTATCTAATACCATCCATGTGTCTGTACGTACAGTTCCTACCCTTTTCATTCATATCTATGTACGTATGTATCTATTCACACACACACACAAACACACACACACAAACACACACACACACACACACACATATATATATATATATATATATATATATATATATATATATATATATATATATATATATGTATATATATACATATATATATAATCAGTCCGTTCATTTCTATATCTGTTCATATCTGTTCTCTCTTATATATCTATCCAGCTAACTAACTAGCTAGCTAGCAAGCTAAGCCAGTCAATATCTATCTATATGCATACCTCATTCTATCCATCTATTTCTCAGCATCTCTGTCTCTCGCTCTCTTTCTACACACACACACACACAAATATATATATATATATATATATATATATATATATATATATATATATATATATATATATATATATATATAATTCTATTCATCCATACATCTTTCTCTTTGTCTGTTTATCTATCTATCTATCTATCTATCTATCTATCTATCTATCTATCTCAGACTATGCATATCTGTGTATTCATACCTATCTCTCTCTGTCCGTCTCTCTCTCTTTATCTTTATATATATATATCAATCTATTCATCCATGTACCCCCTCTCTATTTCAGTTTGATTATCTCAGGATGTTCATATCTGCGTATTCATATCGCTCTCTCTCTCTCTCTCTGCCTCTCTCTCTGCCCCTCTCTCTCTCTCTCTCTATATATATATATATATATATATCATTCTATTCATGGATGTATCTCTCTCTCAGTCTATTTATCTATATCTATCTCAGTCTATTCATACCTGCGTATTCATCTCTCTCTCTCTCTTTCTCTCTGCCCTCTCTCTTTCTGCCTCTCCCTCTCGCTCTCTATAGATATATCATCCTATTCATCTATGTATCTCTCTCAGTCTACTTATCTACATCTATCTCAGTCTATTCATATCTGTGAATTCATATCTATCTATCTATCTATCCATCTATAAGTCTATCTCCCTTTTCACATCAAAGCTATAAGCATGTCTGTTACGTCTATTCAATTGTTCAAAACCAAATGAAACATCTTCAGTACGAACAGACGATTCAAACCGAATTCACCTTTCCTGACGGTGTAGATTCTTTAGAAGTTCCCAACAACCTAAATTAATGCTATCCCCATTGATATAATATCTTTCAGATGGACGATTTGACTCGTTCTCTCATATGTCTTGAGCGTATCTTAAATATGATCAAAATAGCACTAAAAACAAACAACCTAACAGTTTGATAACTTCGAAAAGTTATTGCTCTCCTGATCGGTGGTCATTTTTTCTTTTTAGGCTGGTTTCGGCCGAGGCTTACCTTCAAAAAATGTCAGAAAGTTAGTGCTCCCATCTCATTCTTTGTTGTCTCATTTCGTTTAGTATTATTAATCTCTTTACAGCGCGACTCCCTAGGGACCAAAAGCCCCTGGGGAGCAGTCACTGGGGTGGGGAGTTGAACCGAAAAAAATGTGTGTACTAAAATTTGCGGAGTATTCATTGCTTAGAATAGAGTTTACCAACTGTAAAATCTATTCTTCCGCTTATGTAATAAGTATATATATTGTGTCGTCCACAGACACGGTTCGATGTATTACATCTCTTTAGCGTGGCTATATACTTTATCCCATCCAGTACCACGAGGCAGAATTAAAACCCTCACTTCGGACCTGGAGGCCGATATTCTATCCGTGGACTATGGAACTGAATAGTCAGTAAAGCTGAATTTAAGCGATATATTGATCTACGCAGAAACTCCGTATCCACCAGGGTGCTCTATTCCTATGGAAGAGCATTATATATATATATATATATATATATATATATATATATATATATATATATATATATATATATATATATATCATCTTGGAATGGAGCACTCTGGTGGTAGGGAATCGTGCGTGAGTAAATATATCTCTTAAATTCAACCTTATTAATCATCCATTTCTGCGTAGGGAAGGGGTAAAGCAAAGGTTTCGATCCTACCTCGTGGTACTTGATGGCATAATGGATAGTCTATACCCACAGTGAAGAATTATATTGTAAAACAATTCTAACTAATCTTAGCCTGGCTTAAGTTTTTTTCTCTTTGGTGACCAAGGAAACCGTCTGTCAATACGAGACTTTTGAAAGATGAAGTTTAAGAAAGTGATTTTTGATATTTTTTCTCGAAGCAAACAGTAAACAGATGAAACTAAGAAGCACTCAGGAAGCGTATACCTCAGCCAAAGTCATCGTCACTAAAACTGAACAGAAAATCAGTTTCTGAATAACAACGATTCAGGGGAGGGGGCTAATTGCTATAATTACTGGATCAGTTCCAAAATTCAAGCAATTTTCCCTAGCCTTATGGCCCAAGCTTCTTGAAAATTCCATTGAAATTCATTAAAAACTGAATGTAAAAAAAGATATTGCGTTGACGGACAGACACGATTGAACACAAATCGTTTTAGGAAAAGTTGATATTTTTTGTTTTTTCACAGCCACAATGTTCAGTTCTTTCAATTCTATTCTGAAGACTGAATAATAAATCATGCAGAATGTTCAAGCTTCAAAATAAGAGAAAAAAAATGAGCATTGCAGCTTTAAAAATAACGTAAAAATCAATTTAAAAAAATTGTTTGTTGGGCACTTATCATGCGTGGCTATTCGTAAACCTCTTTGAACTTCATTAGCAAGAGGTAAAAAAATATCGTATGGATTCGAATTGGCGGTGGCCGACTTATACACGGATAACAGATCGAAAGGGCAGGGAGCAAGTCTTAGGTACTGTCATGAAAAATATTCACTAATTGCAAAACTCTTTAAAAATATTGCATTACAATTTTCAGCCCATTCTGATTGAAGAGAGTAAAAGCACGGTGTGTCGGTTAGATCAGCACTTTAATTACGATGCCTGGAATCATCAGAAGTTTCGAATATCCCGTGACGCTCAAGGGAGCTAAGTGTGGCCCTACTGGAAGCCGTAGTACACACCA
>OY735224.1:23054184-23074184 GCA_963457665.1 Thysanoteuthis rhombus | reverse complement strand
TTAGTTCCTTGGAACTGTCTTTCCTTATTTACATATCATATTTACTTTATTTATATATATATATATATATATATATATATATATATATATATATATATATATATATCACTCTCTAAAGTACACATTATATATATATATATATATATATATATATATATATATATATATATTATTGTGTCATCCACAGACAGCTGTTTCGATGTATTACATCTTTTCAGTGTGGCTATAGACTTTAACTCATCCAGTACCACGAGGCAGAATTGAAACCCTCACCCGGAGGCCGATATCCTACCTGTGGATTACGGAACTGGTTGGTCAGTATGGCTGAATTTAAGCGATATATTCATTCACGCAGAAACTCCTCATCCACCAGAGTGCTCTATTCCTGTGGAAGAGCACTGCATAAGCTTACAATGGATAAGTTACCTCACTTAAAGAGTGCTCAACCCTTAATAGAGGAGCATTAATTATTGTGTCATCCACAGACAGCTGTTTCGATGTATTACATCTCTTCAGTGTGGCTATAGACTTCAACCCATCCAGTACTAAGAGGCAGAATTGAAACCTTCACATCGGACCTGGAGGCAGATAGATAGATAGATAGATAGATAGAGAGAGAGAGAGAGAGAGAGAGAGAGAGAGAGAGAGAGAGAGAGAGAGAGAGAGAGATGGAGGATGGTGATAGAAAGATAAATACAGAAGTATACCAGGTTGGAGAGAATTAACTTTTATTAGAAATTATGTGTTTCTTCTTTAGATATTGCAGATCTCGATTTTGTCATCTTGAATTACAACTTGATTATTTCGGATAGGGGGTTTCTTTTTACCTACCTTGTATATGAGGGAGGAGATTTACTAAGCTTTGCTTAGTCTTATACAAGACTCTTATTCTGGTGAACATGAGAAAGGAGGAAGATGACATTCCACTAATCTACCATATGGGAAAGACCTGTCTGCCTTGAAATCAACATCTTGAATCCTGATCTATCTATCTATCTATCTATTTATCTATCAATCTATAGACTGGGTGAGAATAGACTATCCAGTAGAAATCATGTATCTTTCCCAACAAGAAGTTTCTTTTCATCCACCCTGCATTTGTGGACATGCTATTTTTATTTTTTTTTATTTTTTTATGTATGAAGTGCCAACTATTTTCGCACACACACACGCACGCGGGTGCAAATACTTGTAAGTAAAGGTTGCGAGACATATTACTGCATAATGCATAACTTGTAATGTATACTGCATTTCCCGGCTGGTAAGACGCACTGTTCATTTGCAAAAGTATCTGGTAACAGGTCTGGTTAGTCGCTCAATAGAAACCGACGTGTGACCAACGTTTTCGGCTGCATGTCGTATTGGGGGTGATCAATTAAAAAATTGTAAAAATGGGTCATCAAGAATAAGTCATTTCTCTTACCTTTTGTTGAGCAGTGATCTCTTGAAAAGTATGACCCCCCCCCCGACCCGGAAAAAAGAAAAAAGAAGACAAAAGAAACAAAATAGGCGGACCCAGAATAAGGGGGTCAATTCAGCATAAATCCACACTGTAAATTGAACCCCCTTTAAAATCCTATTGGAGTGGAGTCCGTAGACATAATAAGGAGTGAATGCTGAAACTTTCATCCTTACGTCTCTGTTGATGCAGCCTGTACACGTGATAAATGCAAAGTTAGCCAGCCAGCCAGCCAGACCAACTTGAAAACTGAAGAAACCTATTATGACAGTTTTAGTTGACAGTTTCCAATATCTCTAAACAGTGATAATTAAGTGTGACTTGGAGAAAAATGACACCGTAGAGTTGAATTAGCAAGCACAGTTAGCTATTCGATCCTCAAATAGTTTCCGAAAAAATACCTAGCCAATTATAAGGTGCGTCATACCACTTGTAACGACTTACCAGCCAGGAAGTACGGTATATATGTAGGTATAAGATATGTAGATATTAGCATACACACACACACACACACACACACACACACACACACATATATATATATCTATATATATATATATATATCGAGAAATGGATATATAATACGACAGAAATAATTATGAGTGCGTTATGTTATTTTAAAACTATTTGAAATGTTCTTGCATTAATACACGAATAATGTATCATTTCGGTCGCTGATTCGATTAATGCATCAGTCCATTTTCCTCAATTGTTTGTTCTTTTTTAAGCTGTCTAGGTCAAATGATACATTCAACATGAAATGAGAGAGAGAGAGGGGGAGGAGAGAAAGAGAGTTAATTCGCATGTTGGCTAGATATATGAGCGTTCAAGTAGGTATTCTTGTTTGTTTCTGCATTTATGAAAGGAAACTATTCACACTTCCCTACATATCATACATCATCATCATAGGTCTCTTAACGTCCGTCGTTGGACTCAGATCTTCTGCAGGATTCGTCACACTTCTCTATCGTGGGCATCGCAGAGACAATACTTTCTGAACCTGTCTAATTCGTCTCTCCATCTTTTATTCTGCCGGTTTTAGCATGTGATCTCCGGGGATCTATGTCGTGACGTCGTGATGTCCATCGGTTGTTTGCCATTCTTGCGACATAGCCAGCCCATTTCCATTTGAGTTTTAAATGGATTCTACGATACAGTCGAATCACGCCGAAAATACCAGTTCCAATTTGATCGCTGACGTTGAGCAGCTTCGAGCCTGATCAGTATTTAGATGGGTGACCTCTACGGGACATCAGGTATTGCAAGGATGTGCTGCCTACACTATGCACGTGGTCCCCGACACTAAAACTGACGTCGTGTTGCATTCTGCCCTCACGGGGAGGTACTTGGATCATATATATATATATATATATATATATATATATATATATATATATATATATATATATATACACACACACACATGCATATATACATATATATATACGGTGTGTTTATGAGTATATATATATATATATATATATATATATATATATATATATATACTCACACACATAAACGCATACACATATACAGTGAGTGCAAAAAGTATCCAATACATTCCAATATCCTTAATGAATTAACAGAATTTGAGATTATGATGAAAAAAAAAATGAAAAAATATTGAAGCAAGTTTGAACTTCGAATTGTTATGTAAGAAAATCAGGAATCTTTGCTCCGAATTCTGTCAATTTTGAAGGCTTACAAAAAATTGTTGAAATTAACTTTTTGGAATGTTTTGGATACTTTTTGCTCTTTTTACAGTATGTGTAATCAGCTGGCAACGTAGCATTGCTTATTCTTTAAATACTGTACCGATTTCTCAGCTAAACGCTATATCCTAGCCCATTACGTTCGTGGATTTGCCTCCCGGCGTCCTCTGGCGTCACTCAGCAGAATGAATTCCAAATCGCCACCATAAGCACTTTCGTCGAAAACTTCATTTTTATTGAACTTAATTTCGTTCCCTTTCGACAGAGGGACGGGCGGACCGACAGACAGACAGACAGACAGGCAGATAGACTCGACTCGACGTGGAAACTAAGCCGAAGGTGCAAAGGTCGGATCTTATTAAGTAGACTCCACCCTGACACCAGCCCCCCGAACCACTTCCTGATGACGTGGCGGGTTTTATTCGTCATCTGAAACTCGCACAGCACGGATATCATTGACCAGTAAACCAGGCCGGGTCTGATGGATCTACAAGTGAAATTAATGACTAAGTAATTGTCTGTATGCAGATCGTCCCCGGTTAGTCTTTTTTTAAATTTTTTATTGTTGTTGTTGATGTTGTTCTGTTCAGTCTTCAGGGAGAGTAAGGAGGAGCGCGTCGACCATCTATCCAAGATACGAATCCCAGACATGACTACATAGATACTTCTATATTTATCTTTCTATCCATCTCACCCTTTTCTCTCTTTCTCTCTCTATCTCTTTCACTCCTCTATCACACACATCCCCCTCTCTTTCTCTCTCTCTCACTCTCTCTCTCTCTTTCTCTCTCTCTCTCTCTCTCTATATATATATATATATATATATATATGCGTGTTTGTATGTGCATTTGTGTGCGTATTTATGTTTTAGTGTCGCCCAAGCTTGCTTTAAAATTATCCATAAGATGTATTTTTAATTATATACTAATATGTATGTGTGTGTGAGTTATGTAAGAGAATAGTAACTTCATTCACACACACACACACACACATATATATATATATATATATATATATATATATATATATATATATATATACATACATATATATATATATATATATATATATATATATATATATATATATATATATATATATATATGTATTTATACATATTAGGATAATTACTAAGCTTGACTTATTCTGGATCATAACCAAATAAGGATTGGAATATTGTATTGAATCGAGCTTCCAAGTGGGGATAGTGGGTCCTGCATTGGAATGCCGCAATTGTGATGCTGGAATTTTACCTGAACTTGAACACCGAACACCGGCACCATTTGGAACCATACAACTAATCCAGCCTCGAGGGTGGCCACCCATCCACCCAAACATGTATGTATGTATGTATGAATGTATGTGAGTAGAACTACCCGACATAGCATACTGTTTCATTTCTAATTTTTTTTATCTACTTTAATGGCATTTTCGAATAGAAGTTTAAAGACATGTAATCACCACCCTGTGCTCTTCCCCTCCCTCAGTTATTGGCATCAGGATCACGTCTCACGCATGCCACGAAGATTGACGAAGAAAAGGGTGTGCGAGTGAGACCTTCTCTCCCCTGCCTACCTTACATCTCTGGGTGATAACAGCTCAACGCTGTTACACTTACTGTCAACCCTGACAGGAGCCAGTCATCTATACATATACGATGTTGTAAAATGTATAAGTGTTTACAAAACATACCCCATTTGAATAATAATAATAATGATAATAATAATAATAATTGTAATAATAATTATTAAAGCAAGATCCCAGAATGGATGACCAGAGGCAGAACCACCCTTATCCAAAAGGACCGTGAAAAGGAAAATCAAGCAAGGAATTATAGACCAATCACGTGCTTACCACTCATGTGGAAAATCCTGATTGGACTAATCTTATCCATGTTTGAATAACAATTAGATAAAATCATAGATCGGCAACAAAGATTGAAAAGGAAAAGGGATACAATGTGAAGATACAGGCATAGGTTGAGAGAAATACAAAGGCATGAGAGAATATTTACTTTTGATTTTAGTTTAGGTTTCAACAACTGAAGAATTTCACCATGATACCGTTAGTGCATATAAATGTTAAAACTCATGAATGACCTAAAACTGACAGAAGTGTTTCAACCGGTTTATGTGATCAATAACAGCAACAACGGTGACAATCATATACATAACAGATGAGATATATGAGAAAAGGTATTTTTTATCAATATTTTTGCCAGCATGTCATGTTGGAGTGATCAATTAAGAATTTGGAAAATGGGGTTACCATTGAATAAGTTACATCTCTTGCCCTTTGCTGTTCAAATCCTCAAAAAACATGAGTGGGCGCAAACTGACGTAACAGTTTAGCATAAACTTACTGTGAAAATTGAACCCCTACTAAAACCTCGTTTTGCTGGGTAATATGAAAAAAACAAACAAAAGACACATTTCCCTCTCCATTGAGGGGAGTGTGTGTGTGTGCAAAGTTTCTATTATAAATGGTTAGGGCGGGGCGAAGTCCGGATATCCATGGAAAGAAGAGGATTATCACCAGGAAAATAGAAAGGAAGCAGAGGAGGAACCAATGGAGCGAATGACTTGCTCTTTATCGACCTAATGATAGATACATGTAAATGTCAGAACACATGAATAACCTAAACCCCACAACAGTATCTAAACCTGTGTTGTGGATAGCGGTGGTTGATTAATGATGACCATAAATCATGCAGCGACCTATACAGTAGTTCGACTTATACACGTTCATGTCGAATTTATTGGTTTATTACTCAATGTTAATCCAACACCACAATGTAACTTTCTGCAGAAAATATTCAGTTGCGAGGCCAATGGATTCTTTTTGTTTTGCTTCTCATTATGATCGGTGGAAGTTTGAACGAACAGCTGAAAACATTTCATCGTCGATGTTCAAAGTAGGGGTTCTCAAACTCTTTTCTAATGCATCTATCCGTCAGGTCCAGTCAAGCAGTGTTGGCATTCACCTTGTGAAGAATATAGCATAAAACGTATGGATGCCATAGATCAGAAATTAGACTTGCAGCATTTGTTAATAATTCAATTTCATTTAAAGGTTACATTTTAATGACAAAGATGAGATAGGCTCTTCCAAAAATAATCGATATGTTAGCAATGACATTAGCTCTTACCCCGAGATTGTAATCAGCCTGCACAGTAAGCTTATCGAAAATGTAAATTTATTCCGACACTTAGATGATGAACCTTCTACAGGCGATGCAGATATTAAGTTCCAGATAGCCCTGGCAGAGGGGAAATTTTATGTACAAGCCAAAAAACTCTTTAACAAGAAGATCATCCTTCGCACGCGAGTCTACATCCTTAACGCACTGGTCATAAGCCGTTTGACAAACTCGTGACAAACATGGAACCGCACAAAACGTCAGCAATCTGCGTACTCTACAATGCATCGTAAGATTATTAAGGGAACAGGGTTATCGACAGAAAAATTTGGGAGGGTTCGGATGACTCACGTATTGTTCTCAGCAGTGATGATCTGTATTCAATCTGCAACTCAGAGAACCTTCACTAAACGCCAGCAGATAGAATACCTAGCACAACTCTTTCGTCAGCCAAACGCCGCCATCACAAAACGTCTCCTCTTCAATGACGATATATCAACAAAACCAGGAGAGCAAATGACGCTGGTAGACGCTATTTTAGAAACTGAACTATGTACAGAAGACCAATTTTTTAGACAAGCATTGAAACGAGAGAATTGATAATAGCTCGTCTTTCTGATATTGACCACTCAGTGTTTAGCTGCACTGAACTGAGTTGAACAAGTTGATAATGGCCAAGAAGTTACTCAATTCTAGGCCTCGTTTCAGAGTCTCAAATCTTGCTCAAAATTTACTAGATTAGACATCGGATAATACTATGATAATGTGACCTACGCACATAAGAACGAAAGGGGTAGGGAGTAAGTATAAAAATATTATAGATAATAATTATTTCTATTATCAAGGCATTCCAATCCAAAAGATGCATGTTTGAAAAAAGCCAGACTTTCTTCCTTTCACTCTCTCGTAAAACATTAACCCCCCTCTCTCTCTCCCATCCTCTTTCTTTCACTCTCCTGTGAAAAAAGGATGAAAATCCTTTCTCTTTCTTTCACTCTCTTGTAAAACAATAAACATTCTTTTTCTTTCACTCTCTCGTAAAGCTATACTCTCTCTTCCTTTCACTCTCTCGTAAAACGATAACCTCTCTCTCTCTTCTATTCTATTCTGAAACTACATAACATCAAAAAGGTTACATACTCGTATTGCGTCATATCTACGTCACTTTATATGACCCAAAATATGTGTCTATTTTAGAATAGATTTTTTACTATCTTATATCGAATACCTCCTAAACTTACAGAACTATTGACCCAAACGACATTAAACTTGACACTGCAATGCGTTGCACGAACCTGGCGAATATTAACTTCTTACATTGACCAAATTTTCTTAGGATTTTAAGTAGGGTCCTATTCACAATTTAACAATAATATTAAACTGCACCCTTACTTCCAGTTCAATATATATATATATATATATATATATATATATATATATATATATATATATATATGTATATATATATATGTACATCTTACCTCTGCCCCACTGAATTGGACAGTCAGTAATGATGAATTCAAGCGATATATTTACTCACACATATATTCCCCATCCACCAGACTGCTCCATTCCTATATATATATATATATATATATATATATATATATATATATATATATATGTGTGTGTGTGTGTGTGTGTGTGTGTGTGTGTGTGTGTGTATATATATATATATACATATATATATATATCCTATTATTTATCATATTCATTATACATTTATTATGTCGCAGTTAAAAATCTATTTGGCAGTCCTTTTAGGCTATTCACGTATAGGCCCCGCTGACTTGGGACCTGAAAATGTGACACCCCAGATCTCCATTTGCAGAGCAAAGCAATATGAAGCAACTGAATCAGTCTGTCACTGTGCCCCCTCTTAAACACTGGTGCAGCTCAACCAAATTTGGTATGTATACTCAATGGACCCAAGGGAAGGTTGTAAAGTAAACAGTTTCAAGTAAATTTTCAAAGGGTTCTATCTACAATGTAAATATAATGCTAAACTGAGCCCATGCTTTCCGTTCAATATACTACGTATGTACATTTTGTTCTGTCTATAACCACACCGCTCAAGGTTTAATCATAATTTGATGTTTTCAAAAGCGAAAAAAAGTCGACAGTTCTTAGAACGGGGCAAATTTAATGTTAAGACCAATTTTCAAATCGGTTAAGAGCGTTTGTAAAAACTTGAATGAAAGAATAGCCAAAGAGAGATAGCATTCTCTTTCTTTTATCGGTTCATAGCGTTGATAAAGATATAAAGATACGATATAGAAAGTGGACAAAGAAAGGGGAACACAAAATCTTTTTACGTCATACTACGTCATATTATTCCTTTTTTAGATCGATCCTCAAGATAAAAAAATAGAAAGTACAAAAATTAAAGAAAGAGAAAATAGAGAAAGAAAGAAAGAAAAGAAAGAAAGAAAGAAAGAGAGCAAAGTATACAATGTTTATAACTAATATGTATATATATATATATATATATATATATATATATATATATATATATATATAATTTTTCATTTGCCAATGAATTTAATTGCATTCTGGACAATGTTTTATTTCTGATGCAATCTTCAATTTGGTTCCGGACGTTTTGACGGGGATCTGCTTAAAAAACTCAGTTGGAAATAGTTTTATTACAGAAAAGAGGTAGACAAATGCTGTCAAAATTGAATATACAACGTTGCTGTTTTTGAATAGACGAATATTATAGTATCCCACCTACCACAATGACGAAATACAATGAAAACGTTTTTACATGCACAGGAACGAAAGAAGTAAGGAACAAGCAGAATGATGTAATAGATTATCATAATTGAAACATAAAAACGAGGTTCTGAATATCGTAGTATCCCGTTGACCACTTTGTTGACTAGACTCTGGAAGAAACAATGAAAGAATAACGTATGAACACCGGAACGAACAAGAATGATAATAAGTATGGTTAGTCACTCAATAGAAACCGTCATTAGACCGATGTCGTTTGATAGCCTGCTATGTTGGATCGATCAATTAAAATATTACGAAAACAAAATGGATGATCAATGAATAAGTTACTTCTCTCGCCTTTTTGGGATAGTGACTACGAAAATGAATTTGCCAAACCAAGCGGACACGCAACTAGGGACCAATTTAGTATAAACTTACATAGCATACAGAACCCTCATCTAACAACGTATTTGAGGTGAGGGCTAAAAAACGTTTTTATAGACATAATAAGTTATTTTCAGTCCTCTAGCCCCATCAGAGCGGCCTGCACGCGGTATACATACTTACATAGCCATCTGGACCGACCTGAAAACTGAAGAAACCCATTTTGACAGTTTCTGTTAACAGTTTTTAATATATATATATATATATATATATATATATATATATATATATATATATATATAATAGACTTAGTGTCCATACACTTTCACTCCTGAGTCTGTCTCATTTCCTATAGTTCAAATTATATATATATATATATATATATATATATATATATATATATATATATATATATATATATATATATATATATATAATTGCTGGTGTATCCATCTCTATTCATCAAGCTTAGTATAATCTGGTCTTGAGCCGAATCTTAGGAGTGGAAGACTATCTCTTGCCCATCCTTCAAGTAAATGATTGTTCGTATTTCTTGGGAATCCGTATTCAAATCATTTGCAGGATTTGATCTATAATTTTGAGCAAGGGGCTCAAAATCAACATCAAATTTTTAAATGATATATACGTAAAAAAGAGACCAAATTTCGAGCATCGAAAACAAGAAAAGTAATACGTGATCCCGCATTTTTCACTTAGGTTTGAGTCGGAGCTTTCAAGCACTACAATTGACAAGAGAGTTAGGTGGAAAAAAATGAATCAAAGAAATTGATCACGGTATCAGTAAATAACAAAAATTATCAGAATATGACGGAAGATATCTTACTTATGTTAGATGAAATACAATATGATATTATTTTTTTTGGCTGTAAGATTATTTTACGATTACTTGAGATTATTTAGGTTTTCATTTATAAAATTTATTCATCTACATATTTAAAATGTAAATTGTGCTTTTATCTGACCAGAGATTCTGGACCACCTGTATTCCCGCTTAGTTTGGAAAAGACTGATTTTGATAACAATAATCGTTTAATTACATTATCTGTCATTATAATAAACGGTCTACTCAGTACTTTCTTTAATTAACTAAATCTGTGGTTCTTGGCCCTTTTTATTGCTTTATGCCCCCCCTCAACAACTCCAATGATTTGATGCCCACCTAAAAGGTAAAGGTAAAAGATCCTGTTTCTCATGAGATAAGACACCCAATGAAGTATAATGACCGGTGATGGAGTCCCAGTTTCTGCTGCATGCATCAGGACTCTATACCTACAAGTTCTATGACCACCAGCCCTTTGGTAGAATGGAAGCACTCCAAAGCGTTACCTCCACTCTAATCGCATAGCTTAGAGTGTACTCAATAACCTGTTACAGGGTAATAAAGAATTTTCCACACTCTACTGCTTATACTGGAAATCGAGCACAAGACCTTCTGTGTAGAAGGGCAGTCGTTCTAACCATTGCATTATCTAAGGGGACAATGCCCTCTTATCATAAAATTACAAATTTGGTGCGGGAAAGGTTTAATGATCTAATGTTAAGTTAAGAAATTTACCAAAGTGCACAGTTTTCAATAAAGGAAAATATCTCTGTAAAAACAAAGTCTCAGTGGAAAATACTGATTTATAAACTTTCTAAAACTTTTTACCGTTTCCTCATTAAGAGAAATTTAGAAACAATAACTTATTATCTCATCGATTTCATACCTAGCAAAATAAATGATTTAAAAATTTGCTGCTATGAAATCTATATTGAAATTAGTAATTAATTGAATCGAGCCATTGCAGAGGCCATGTTTTCTTATTCTGATCAAACGAATCGAGACCGTCAGGAGATGTGTCGAGAATTTCGACAACGGCGTATGTCCAGAGCTCCGCACAGAATAGAAGTATCCTTGCTTTCATCATCATCATCATCAGTCTTTTAGCGTCCGTCGTTGGACATAGACCTTCCCCAGGATTTGCCACACTTCTCTATCATGGGCGTCACGGAGCCAGTACTTCCTGAACCTGTCTAGTTCATCTCTCCATCTAATATTTTGCCGGCCTCGGTTGCGCATATGGTCTCGGGGAATCCATGTTGTGAGTCGTGATGTCCATCGATCGTCAGCCATTCTTGCAACATGGCCAGCCCACCGCCATTTGAGATTTTTTATGGCTTCTATGATGTCTCTAACTCTTGTCTTTTCCCGGATGTGTTGTGCTGTTTTGTGGTCTCTCCATGTGAGGCCCAGCATTATTCTTTCATGTGCACGTTGCATGGTTCTCAGCTTACGGGTCTGTTTCTTGGTTAAGTTCCATGTTTCAGCTCCATAAGTGACTATTGGGAGGATGCATTGGTTATACATCCTTCTCTTTAGGATTAATGGGATCTTATTATTTTTGAAGGTTGAGCTAGCTCTGCCAAAGGCTTGCCATCCTAGTGTGATTCTTCGCTTGATTTCTTCTTCTTTTGAGGGTCTCATGGAGATTCGTTGCCCTAGGTAGATGTAGTGGTCTACTTTCTCGAGTTCTGTGTCCTCGATTTCGATCTTAGTGTTCTTATCTCCAATGTGGTTGTTGCACATGATCTTCGTCTTGCTGAAGTTCATGTGCAGGCCGACTTTCTTGCTCTCTTCATTTAGTTCATCTATCATTAGTTGGAGGTCGTGTAGGTTCTCTGCAAAAAGGGCTATGTCGTCTGCGAATCTGAGGTTGCTCAGATACTCGCCGTCTATCTTAATTCCTTTACTCTCCCAGTCTAGCCTTCTGAAGATCATCTCGAGACAGGCTGTGAAGAGTTTAGGTGAGCTGGTATCACCTTGTCTTACTCCTTTCTGGAGCTGGAAGGGGTCCGAGTCTTTATGTAGCCTGATAAATGAGCTGCCGTGATTGTATATATGTTTCAACACTTCAACATATACTGGATCTACACCTTGCCGACTGATGGCCTCCATGACCTTATTAAACACCAAATCAAATCTTATGAAATCTTACTGCTTACACCAGAAAAGAATAATCTGACAATTAGACATCGTCAAATTAGTTGGCAAAGTTTAAATCAACGAGTGGTCGGATAAGGAAGTCTGCAATTATAAACCAATCAGAATGCAGCTTGGCATTCACTGCAAAGAATCACATCAGGGTTGCCAAATTAGTCACATTTCAGCTAGATCTGGCTGATTCTTTTCCTAATTTAGCCAATGATTATCTACGATGGCCAAAAATCTGGCCTATTCAAACAAAAATGATTAGAAAATTTATAAAATTATTCATATCAATATTTTAATTCAATTTATGACTCGACTTCATAGGCTAAGCCAACATCTCATATTTGTATTAAGAGTATTGTATAATTAGGAATTAATCAGTTAAGCTTTAACACGAGTCGGTTTTGAGCCACTGCACACTTTTTGTTCTTCATACCCATATTCCAAATTGCCCCCCTGAGATATTTAAATTGCCCCCATATGGGGCATGCGCTCCATGTTCAGAATCAGTGAATTAAATCTATGTTTGTGAATGCGCCTGCGCTGAGTCTTGTGTTGTTTCATGCACGTGTCGATGTTGTGTATTGACTGTTGGTGGGCATTCACAGTTCAATACAAAAGAGTCGATATTCAAAGCCAGGTTGCCTCGTTTTGATAGAGCCGCAAGACAATGAAACAATCTGTCCCCTGATTTTTTTTCTGCCCCTTTTATTCGATGTCTGATATTTATGACGACGCAATGTTGGGAAAGTGGTCCCGATTGTAAAGTTTGACACCCTCACTCGCTCGTTGTTAGAAACGGCGCCCTGATAGAAAAAAAAACACTTGGACATTTCAATTTATTCAAATCAATGACGATAAAATTTATGTATTTGTTTTTTGTTTTTTTTACATTCGTTCTCTGATTTATTTTCTCATATTTGTTATTTTCAATATCAAGTGAGCTAGGGTGTGAAATTTTATAATTTATTATCGGGACCACTTTCCCGATATTGTGTCTTCATGACTTTATTCATTCATCGAATCTTGCTCTTCGTCTTCTCTTCTCTGCTTTCTTTCTTTCTTTCGTTCTTTTTTTCTTTTGAATTTCTTTCATTTTTTAGTTTTCCCTTTTGAAATGTATTCCTTATTCTTTGCTTTTACATTTCTTTCTTTTTTTATTTTTTTTAATTTAAGATTTCTTTCATTCTTTCTTTCTTTCATTCAACTATTCATTTCTTTCTTCTGTTCCTTTCATTTTGGACGTTTTTCTCTTTCAGGCTTTCTTTCTATTTTTATTTTTATTTTAATCTTTCTTTCTCCCTTTCTTTCTTTCTTCCCTTATTAAAATCCATAAACTAAAATTGCCCCCAACAGTGTCAACATAGTTTTCTTCAGTTTTCAAGTTGGTCCAGCTGACTAGCTGACTATGTATCACGCGTACAGGCCACACCGATGGAACGAGAGGGCTGAAAATCTAAACATTTACTATTCATTATGTTCAAAATTTAAAAAAAACTTCTAAATAGTTTTTTAATGGTGGTTTAATTTGCAATGCAAGTTTATGCTAAACTTTTGAAGCCGCTTGTTTTTTGAAGTTTCAGACTTTTTAGTTATGACTGCCAGAATAAAAGGTAAGAGAAATATACCTTATTAATTGATTTCCTCCTTTTTTCTAACAAGTCAAGCTACAAAAAAGTTGTTGATCACGTGAGAGTCTCTTTTGAATGACTAACCAGACCTGTTTCGTCATATCTTTCTAAGTTCTTCTCTCTCTCTCTCTCTCTCTCTCTCTCTCTCTCTCTCTCTCTCTTTCTTTCTTTTGTTGTATCATTTGAATTTCTCTCTTTTTTTTCTTTCGACTTTTTCAAATTTCAGTCTTTCTGCCTTTCTTTTTCTCTTTCTACTAACCTTACTTCCTTTGTTCTTTTCTTCTTTTTGGATTTCTTCGGCAAGTATTTCAATATTTCGCATGTTTTTCTTATACTTCTTTTAGAGGGATTTTTTTCATCTAGCTTTATTTCTTTAACTTTCTAAGTTTCTTTCTTTCAAAGAAAATAAGAAAAGAAAGTGAATGGAATGAAATGAAAAAAAGAAGAAGTAATGATACAGAAAGAGGAAAAAGAAAAAAGAGAAAGATGATAGAAAAAGGAGAACAAACGTGAAAGGTAAGGATTTAAAAAAGAAGAAAAGAAAAAAACGATAGGGAAAGAAAGTAAAGCAAAAAAGACAATGAAAGAAAGAAAGAAAGAAAAAGAAAGCAAGGGAAGAAGTGAAAGAAATAAACAATACAAGGAAGTAGGAATGTAAAAAGACAAGGAATTAATAAGAGAAAAAAGGGGGAGAAAAGAAAAAAAGAGAGAAAGCGAGAGAAAATTGTGAAGAAAAAGAGAGAAACTAAAAAACGGAAATTACTGTGAATACGACGAGAGAAAAAAGGATAGAATCCAAAAAGGAAGAAGGAGGTAGAAAGAAGAGAAGAAAAAAAAATGGAAAAGGAGTACAAAATCAGAAGGAAAGAAAGAAAGTGAGAATAGATCAAGGGAAGGCAAGAAAGAAAGAAATAATGGGGGGGGGGTGAAAAAGGGAGATTAGAAGAATGAAAAAAAGAAAAAGAAAAACGAGATAAAAGAGGAAAAAAGAGGAAAAGAATGAAGATGCTGGATAAAAAAAAGAAATAACAGAAAAAAAGAAAGAAAAAGAAGGGGGACAAAGAAAATAATAGTAAAGTAAAAGGTAGTAAGATATGAAGAAAATAGAAAGAAGAAAAACGAATCAGGAAAGAAAAGAAAAGTGCGACGAAAGAAAGAAAGGAAGAACATAAAAGGAAAGAGAGAGAAAGAAGCGCAATGCAGAAGGAAAATGAAATCAAATACAACAATAGGAAGAAAGAAAGGGGAAAAGAAAGAGAGAATAAAAATTGAATGGGGAATTAAAAAGATAAGTATAACAAATGAAAGAAGGTTAGACAGGAGGAAAATAAGAGAAATATGTGAGAGAAAAAGAAAAGAAAAGATACCAACGGGATGAAAGAAAGAAAGAAAGAAAGAAAGAAAGAAAGAAAGAAAGAAAGAAAGGGAGAAAAAGTCTGCGAAAGAAAAAAGGCTAAAAGAAAGAAAGATCAAGAGGAATTGAAGAGAAAGAGAAAGAGAAAGAGAGATAACGGAATGATCTGGCAGACAGACAGATCGAATCCCGGTACGTGCCGAATGTGATGAATCACGTGATGAATCACGTGACGTCGCCAGCCTTCTGTCAGTGCGGCGACACCAAATCTGCCCCCCACCAACACTGCCCCGTGTGTCCGGCCCCGCAATCCACAAACGTATAACTACCACCACCCTTCAAGTATTTTTCCCTACACGAGACCAAACCCCCACCCCCACCTAATCCGCTCCTATCCCGCCTGGAACCCTCACCCGAATAGACCGGAATATCGATTCGTCGAATGGATTCTTCCTAGGAGGAAGCAAGCAAGCAAACGTCTGATTCTGAACTAGACCAAACGGAGCCCTCGCGTCGCGACAAGGAATCGTTCAGGAGGCCCCAGGGGTTGGTTTGGGGGCGCAGGTCGAATGAGGGGGGGCAAGGGATGGCGGAAAGCGCAGGATCTCCAGCAGAAAATATCGGTCCATCAACTATCGGGTTCTTGTCTTCGATTTGATTCTTTCAAAAAGAAAAAAAAAGACAATAAAACAAGCGTTTAATCCGTTCCCTGCTTTTCCTTTTTCTTTTTTTCATTTCATGCCTCATATATATGACATAATTCATTTATTTAATCTTCCTTCTTTTTCACTTTCTTTATTCCTTCCTTTTTTTTCATTATTCATTTAAATTCCTTTCTTTCTTTGTTCCTTTCGTTCTATCTTTTAAATCTCTTTTTTCCTTCAACTTTTCAGTCTTTCTTTAGTTTATTTTCATTCATTCGTTCACTTGAATTTCTTTCTTCCTTTAAGAATATTCTTTTTTTTTTCACTTTTCCTATCTGTCAAATTCCTCTTTTTCTTTCAACTTATGCTGATTTTAATCTTTCTTCTATTTCTCCTTCTTTTAAATCTCTCTCTTTGAAACAAACTTCTCACTTTCTTTCTTTCTTTCTTCTTTCCTCTCCTCTTCCGTCGTATGTTTGAAATCTCTTTTTTTTCTTTCGACTTTTCTCAACTTCAGTCTGTCTTTCTTTCATTCAAATTCCGTTCTTTTAAATCTCTTTCGTCTTTCGAATTTCCTTTTTTTCTTTCGACTCTTCTTAATTTCAGAATTTTCCTGTCTTTCTTTCTTTCTTTCAGAATTTCTCTCTTTCCGTCTTTCTTTTTACAGAATTACTTCCTTTGAATTTCTTCGCGAGAGTTTCAACAGGGACAGGAGGTAGCCATTTTGTTTTGTCGACTTCTCTTTACTCCCTTTTCTTTGTCTTCTACGACGAGCGTCTGGTTTTCGCGCCTTTTGTCCTTTGGCACGAGCGGCGACTGACGTCTGCTGGCGTTCTGTCTTCTCCCTATCGGCCGTTGCTAGCCAATAAGTTCCGATCATAGAATTTCTGTTTCCCAAAACAGATGAGGCGAAAGGAGCATACAAAGCCGCAAAAACAATGCTATGGCCGATAGAATACTAAAGAAATACATACACACACATACACATACACATACAAACACTCACACACACAAAAACATGCTCACACACATACAAAAACACACTCATATAAACACACACACAAACACATATATTCATACACATACAAAAAACACACAAACACATACACACACACTCATACAATCACACGTACAAACACATGCACAAACATATACACACACATACAGAAACACACACAAACACATACACATGCATTCAAACACACAGACAAGCACGCACACAAACACATGCACACACACATGCAAACACACATACAAACACACAAACACATACACACACATACACTAACACATACACACACATAAACACAGAGACAAAAACACTCACATACATATACACACATACACACAAACATACATACAAACACAACACAAACACATACACACACACTGATTCAAATACACGCACAAAAATACGCACAAACACATACACACACATATAAACACACATACACACTCATATAAACACACATACACACACACACAAAGAGGAACTAAAAAACGACCTGCGCCCATACACAATTCTGACTAAACATTCACTAAACACACACACTGAGCAACAGAAAAAAGAACACGCATTACACAGACAAAGCACTCACTAAACAACGTACCACACACACACACACACACACACTCACACGCACACACACACACACACATATATATATATATGAGTGCGTGTGTGTGTGTGTACAAACTTACATACACATGCCCATGCATATCTACACCGCCAATAAGCCAAAATACAGACAAAAGTTTCACAACACTCTCATCTACACGCATATCACACGCACGCGCCGACACACACACACTCACACACACACACACACATACACACACAGAAGCAATCTTCGTTTTAATGGTCGTTGCAAACATAACTTATTTAAAATTGAAATTATGGTATTATTATAATATGTAAACTTCTAGTCAGGGCCGTTTCAAGGATGTTTGAAGTCCCCAGGCAAAGCAATGAACTCAGGCTCCCATAATCACCCCAACCATATTGAGATTAAGTTCTTTATTTTTAAAACTAAATTTTGGGGTCCCTTAGAATCACAGAGTGCATGGCAATCACGGAGCTCTTAAGATTGCAGCTCCCTGTTATCTGCTCAGTATGTCCATGTGATAGGACGCCTATGATTCTAGTGCTCTATGCAATTTCCAGACTCGATACATGGTGCTATATTTAAGAGACCCAAGATTTCACTGCCCATCAAGAAATTAAAGAAGTCCAGGTTTATGCTATCGCTTTACAAGACGTTAAAGTCTATTCAAGAAAAGTGCACGTTTTGACTTTTCATTTCTGAAGAAGATACGATTAACTCCGGCTAAGGTTAAGACTGGATTTAGTTTTCCTCGTATTACTAAATAAATGTTTGAATTAAAACATACAAGATAAAAACAGGGAAAGAAAATAAAAACTGCATCATGAATAAAGAGAGAAGAAAAGAAAAAGCGAAAGTGAAATGAAGGAAAAAGAAAACGAAGGACAACAGCGAGGAGAAAGAAAGAAAGAAAGAACGAAAGAAAGAATGGAACAAGAGAAGAAGGCAATGATGATGAAAGTTCAAAGGAGAGGCCCCTCAAAACGGAAGAAACTTTTATTTGGATATTGAGTAAATGTTTAAGATAAAATGCATAAAGGGGGTTTAGAATATTGAAAGACTCATTTACCTCAGCCAACAAAATAGGAGAGGTATATGTATTTTCCAGTATCTCTATTACGTCCTTCTGATTTCCTTTCTTTCTGTCTGTCGGTCTGCACGATACCAATCGATTTGTTTTTTCATTCCTTTATTTATTTTTTTTTCTCTCTACATCTGCCAACGAAGTTAAAATTCATAGCATCATTATCAAGCAATCAAATAATTTCCACTGGCTTTCTATGATCTTAAGTAACCTTTCAGCTCAATATTGAATATGTCGTTGATGCAAAACAAAAAAAAATCTCAGCATTTTTGACAAAATCTTTCATTCATATAAATTCATAGCATCATTATTCGGTCATCAAATAACTTGCCTTGTCTGTCAATGAATTTACTCAACCTTTCGACTAAATTGTCTATTCCATCATTAAAGAACGATTCTGGTTCTGATTCGATGGGTTTTTCGAGGCATTATTCGATATCTTGAACTTGCTAGAACCACAGAACAGACAAGGAGTGTTGGACGTCACAAAAGAAGCGATAATCAGGTGCAGACAAGAGAATATTCTGAATAATATATCACACGTGGAAGAGCTTCCCATATTTTCAATGTTTGTTTCGTCAGTTGCATCTTGAGGATGGTAATGGGCGTTGTCATACAGCAGAATCAAAAATAGAATCCTCCTCGAAAAGAAAGGTCTTTCGGGGGCAGCTCCAGGATTGGGGACAGAGTGGGGTCCAGACCGAAAAGAATTATTTTTTTTTATGAATAATTGTGTGGAAAAGAAAGCTGATTTCAAAAAAAAGAAAATAGGAGAGTATTACGTGATAAGACAGTAGGTAAACGGTAAGGCATGGTTTTGGGAACTAGATATATTGTGATGTCTCCATTAGTAGAAATTGAACATACAAATGTCCTGGAACTTGATAGGTAGGTATACGTGGAGTCCCCCCATCCCGGCCTCACTGCATATCAGTCGTAGCTCTTTAATGTCCCGAAACTGCCCCTTAGTAGAATGAAAAGTATTTTTCAATCGTGAAAGTAATCTTTCGAATAGAAGCTTTCCATGTTTTATGTATCCTACCCGTAGCATTAAAGCTCAGATGAACTGTTAGTATTAAAATGATCTTCAATGTATTTAAAAAGAAAATCCTCAAGAAGGCATTTCCATTATAAACTGCAAAGCAATTCTGTTGTAAAATAATTTGCAATGGATTATTGTATTGAAATAATTTGCTATGAATTTCGACATTAAGATTATTTGCAAGGAAATCCAATAATCTTTTCCAATAGATTCTATACTATCAATGAAATAATATGCATG
>OY735224.1:23034184-23049184 GCA_963457665.1 Thysanoteuthis rhombus | reverse complement strand
ACACATGCAAGGTCGCCTTTACCCGGACGCCTGAACTAACATCGAGGGCTCTAAAAGCTGGTTGGTCAGTTGTCATTCTTATCACTTAATTCTTAGGCGTTGGATCTTTTTTTTTTTTGTTGACTATGGTACAGAAAGTTTAGTAACTGCATAAATACCGAATCGGGATAAAGAAGGCGTGATTTGTTTGTATTTTTTTTCAGTTTCCAAAGTGAAAAGAAGAGAAAAGAAATCAGCGTTGTTATCGGCACAGAAATAAAACTGGCGTCCTACCTCATGTTTTTTTTACAAGATTAAGTTCACTGCCGGTGGAAATAAAACTGACGAATCGGATAAGAAAGATTCAGATTTGGTTCGTGTCGGGATTTCTCGTAAATGGTGGCCCACAATGACGTCAGTGATAAAACGATTCCTTTCTCCAAATAACCCGAACCAGTGGATGCCGATCTAACGACACAAGACTATGAGGCATGCATTGTTCTTCAGCATTCGGGAATCTGCTAAGAATATTCGAGTCTGGTACAGCGAAACATTCGTGGGCCACTGTCGTACGTGTACGACTCGTTTAAAAAAATTGATTTTTTTTTGATGAAAAGTGATTTTTTTTTTGTATGGAAATTCAGGACCGTGGCTTTCTTAGAGTCGAATAACTTGCTCCTCTGCAAACCTTCCCCAAAACCAGATCTTCATACCGAAAAGGTCCTCCTGGTTGTTTGGTGGGGTTGTAATGGAGGAATTCATTACATCCTCTTGCAACTAGATCAGACCATCATGACAAAGACCTATTGTCGTGATTTGGAATCGATGAATCAAAACTTTCTAACATTTTGGCCAGGAGTAGTGATTGGAAAGGGACCTATAAACTGCTGCAGGATAACGCTGTACCTTGTACTTCACAAACCACCCGGCAAAAACTGATGCACTTTTAGGCATCGAGGCCCTGCCCAAACCTTCCTATTCGCCGGGCCTGTTCCCTCCATGATACCTCTTATCCCGGGCGTTAAATGTATATACGCACCGGCAGGTGTGCATCAATGCTGGCCAGATCGAAAATGCAACCCAGGTAGTTTTTCGACCCCAATGACTCCAATTTTGATCTTAATGAATAAATTCACCGTCGTATTGTTCGCAACATCGTATCGATTCGACTGGTGCTTTAACTGGAAAAAAATGTGTTTGAATCGAGATATGATTTTTCGTTGTTCGTGGTCCAAAACAACCACATATCAAGTTCCAATTGGACATAAGGAGGAGGTACTGTTTAACGATGGAATCACGGCTGCTGAGTAAGAATTGTTCTTGAAAGGCACTCCTCGTTGGGAGACAGACACGTTCTCTTTTCTGTAATTCTGTAAAGCAGACATAAAAATTGTAAAGGAAAAAAGTGGTTCGAGATTAGCCTAAGTGATAATTCTAAAACAAGACAGATAAAGTCCTAAATACATCTGGTGGTTGGGGCGAAGTTCGGCTGCTGTCGCAAAAATCTAGAATGGATGTCGGCCAGACGAGTTTACATAAACAATGAACAAAGTACCAAGAGGCGTTAGAACCAAAAAATAGCAGGAAACTGTTAACATCCGAACTCAGTAACTCAGGCTATTCATACTGGTCTTTCTGAATTCATGAGATCTCTACGCGTACCCTCTGTATTTGAGCATTTGGTACAACGCCATAATTATGAAGCAACCGGTAATGCAAAATCTAAATAACCGTTTTAAATCCAAATTCTCATTTTGCTCGTTCACGGTCTATATCAGCTCTATTTGTTTAGCCCAATGGTAAAAGCAAAGCTACGTTGAAGCAGCTACCGTATCGATGGTAGGTTCGTAATCCTGCTGCTGCCCTATCTCCTCCAATTATTCATCCTATTCACATCGTCTAGGCCAAATGACACATTCACTGTGTGATGTTGGGAGATCGTTTTAAAATAAGAGTTTCAATATAGTGCAATTTATAATCATTCTGTTGGATCACATATCCATTTCTTAATACCACACACATATGTATATAATCTAGAAAGCTTTAAACACTAAACATTAAATAAACTTTTCCTAAGTTTTTTGTGTCCCTTTAATCCTTTATTTCCCTAATATCTGTCAATGCAATTTATGTAATTTTCTTTAGTGTTTTTCTCTCTGTTCCACATATACTTTGTTATTATAGTACAATGTATAAATTTTCTTTTGTTGGGATCATCAGTTGTTTACCATGTAAGCGTTTCGGGAATTCTAAAAACAAAACAGTTATATTAACATGATACCACCTCTCTTTCAGCTAAGTTTTCATACATAGCTTGTATCATAAAAGTAGTTTTTTTTTTTCAATTTCATACAGGGTATTATCATAATGTATTGTATATGGATGTAATTTCTGCATCATTCCTTTTTTTTGAAACAGGGCTTACTTACGTATGTTACCTAAAAAATGCAGTTAACGAAGAAGGATCAAAAAATTCGGCTTATAGTACGTATAGTTTTCCACCTGTTTGACATATCAAAAAAACTCAGGCGATTGAATGAGAGAGAGAGAGAGAGAGAGAGAGAGAGAGAGGCCTATTTTAGAGAATTAATTATTATATACATTATTCATAATGCACTTAACAACCCTGTGACCTGCTAGGTCATCCTTTGGAAAAACATTTGAGATCAGAATGAACTCAGTTTTTTACGCATTTGCAAATGAATGAATAAAAAAATTAAAGACAATAATTAGGATCTAATAGACACACGTATTCTTTGCATTGATTAAACAATATATTTCATATAAATAAATTATTGTATAATCCTCTTGCACGAGTTTAAACTTAGTGACAAAGCGCTTCAAACAACACCCAATATTTACCTATCATGATGTGAGGGTACCGCACCGATCGTATAGCTTATAATTTATCCACCGTTCAAGAATACCATAATCGTGGATAGCTCCCATAGGATCATCGTCTGCGAAGCCAAGGCATTCATAATCAGAGCCTGTCAAAAGTATTTAAACGAAAAGACATTTTGCTTCTAATCACTTGGTTTCAAGAGTTAAAAAATAGGACCATTATGCAAAAATAACCGAAGTTGATTGCAATCAACATAACAAAGCATGCGTTTAATAACGTTTTGTGGTCCTGAAGGCTGAATTTCTGGAAGATGTTTTCTTCAACAGGATCAAGAACTGTTAAATGAAGAAAAAAAGCAACTTTTTTTTCTCTATCCTTCTAAAATCTTGTTCAGAATCGATCAAGGAAATTGGAAAAGCGAACTCGCATTGCTATATGGGAAAAATTGCCAAACTAGTGAGTTAATTTTGATCCCCTCCCCCACTGTTCAATATACATAATGACCTTTATATTAAGCAAAAAAATCCCAGATTTTTGGGCTTGTTCAAATACTTGTGAGCAGTACTTTTTAAGTAAATAACGATTTATTTATATAAAATATATTGCTTGATCAATGCAAAAAATACGTGAGACTATCAGATACTAATTATAGTCTCCTTTATTTCTTTATTTATTCATTCGTTTGCAAATGCGTAAAAACCCGGGTTCATTCTGGTCACATCAGATTGCGCTAATTTTTTCTTTTCAAAGGATGACCTGACAGGTCACAGGGTTGTTTAGTACATAATAAATAATGTATATGATTAATAATTCTCTTAAACTGGTATCTCTCTCTCTTACATTCCCTCTTTCTCTTTCTCTCATTCGATTGCCTGATTTTTTTTTGATATGTCAAACAGGTGGAAAACTTTATACGCTATTTTGTAAACGAAAAAAAAAATCCAACAAACAATTGCTCTCTTAAATACACCTACATGCAAAGAGACAGAAGAACCCAGATATACATGTTCACGCATACAGCCACGCACAATTACTTAGACACGTACCTCTCAGACACCCACTCTTACACACATACGTACACAGATCGATACACACACTCCAATGCACACACATGCTCATACAGACACACAGACGCACAAAAGAAGAACACGTCATAATTTCAGAGAAATCTATGAAGTGATTAACTAAAAAAAAAATGTACATATAAGTGCGCGCATTCATGGTTATATATATTAGGTTGTTCAGAAATGGAGGACTCTGAATAACGACTTCAAGTCATGCCTACAACCTTACTATCGTGTATTGTACCAATATGTATCATCATCAGCATCATCATCATCATCATCATCATCATCATCATCATCATCATCAGTCTTTCAACGTCCGTCGTTGGACATAGACCTTCCCCAGGATTTGCCACACTTCCCTATCATGGGCGTCGCAGAGTCAGTACTTGCTGAACTTGTCTAGCTCGTCTCTCCATCTAATATTCTGCCGGCCTCAGTTGTGCATCACCAATATGTATAGCTTCTTCTAATGATTAAAATGTTCTCTTTTCACTTACATGATTTGTTTATATTCGGGGTCATTTGTAGACGGTGTAGATCCTTAAATCCAAAGATGAAAAAAAAAAATTATTGTGTGAAATCTTCCTGTGTGAGTATAAATTTAGTGACATTGCGCTTCAAACAACTTCCAATATTCAAACAGTATGGGTAGAGGACAACACTTCCCATAGTGCATTGCAGCTTTTGTTTTCAAAAGTTTCGTTGTGGATATTTGAGTATCGAAGATCGAGTGAGTAGGGGACGTCCATTTGCAATTGAGAAAAAACAGCCGAAGATGTTGGTCGGACAAAACCCGCATCAGATTGCCATAGAAATATCACTGATACTAGACGTTGCCATTGTGACAATGTCAGATCATCTAACTAAACTGGTGGAGGGAAACAGCTCGAAAAGAGAAAACACGAATGAAAACCATTAAAGAAAAAAACAAACAAAAAAAAACAGCTATTATCTTCTGAACAATCTAATTCCGAGAGATAGGTCGGGTTTATATTTAAGTTTGTGATTGATAAGTTCGGAAAGAAAAAAACACAACGACGTCTTCCGTTTACAACGTTACGACTGCGATTGAAAACTACACAGTTTTCTTAGCTTGAGATCAGCAGCAGCTGTCGCACTCGACGATTAGAATTATTTGCATGAAAATACGCCAGCTTGAGATCAGTAACAGCTGCCGTAGTTGACGATTTCAATTTTTGCTCGAAAACGCTTCATTCGGATCAGTAATTTTTGGCTCATTTATATAAGTATTCATTCATATATGAATACACGAAAACACACTCGAATATTAGTCACAGACGCATGCATCTCCACACATACACACAGGAAAATCATTCATAAACAAAAAAAGATTGAAAAATACGCATATATGTATACACGTTATTATATGCATAGATACATACACTTGGATTTGTTAATACATCGAATAAAAATACACACACACACACACACACACACACACATATATATATATATATATATATATATATATATATATATATATATAATATTTTACGTCGAGAAAAACACCCAGATATACTATAAACATCTACACACATTTAAGCATATAGATGTAGTGCTGTAGGAATGCGTTCCCTTAATTTTAGGGAGGGAGAAACGGCGTTCTCTCATCATCATCATCAGTCTTTTATCGTCTGTCGTTGGACATAGACCTTCCCCAGGATCCGCCACAATTCTCTATCATAGACGCTGCAGAGCCAAATTTTCTGAATTTGTCAAGTTCATCACTCCGTCTTGTATCCTGTCGGCCTCGGTTTCTCATGTGATCTCTGGGGATCCATGTTGTAAGTCGTGATGTCCATCGGTTGTTTGCCATTTGAACTGTTTACTGATAATGAGATATTGGCTAGTATGTGTCCGGACACTCATCCAATATGGTCTGAAGGAGCCCAGGAAATCGGTTAAATCACATAAGTTTTTCTTGAATGGGAGCTTTAAATGTCCCCTCTCTCCTGACTCCAGACAGCCCTGCGCTTCCTCACTTGTTTTTTTGTTTTTTAGCACTACGCTACTTCATATTGACAATCTCGGGAGAGGAAAAAACCCGAAAGGGTAAAGAAATTAGTTCCCCGCCCCTAAGCAAACGTGTTGTTCACGCCATTTTGTCTGCTGACAGGTAATGGCGTCACTGTGAGCGAATATTTTTTTCGTAGTCTAAACATTTTTGAGTCTGAATCGTAGATAAGAAGGAATTTGGGTCGGACCGCAATGAAATGGCGATGATAATATCTGGATTGGAAAAGACGAGAAACGAAGAAAGACTAGATTTTATAGTTTTCTGTACACAGAAACCATTATTCGGAATCGAGTGACAGGGTGGGTCGAATTTGGAAATTTTATAGAGCAGTGGCTCTTAACCAAGGGACATTGAGTGGGGGTGAGGGCTGAGTGATGTCAGAGGCGGTGGGGGGAGCACGATCCCGCCATAAAAAAAAAAAATCTCTAATTATTTCGGGAATTCTCTTAAAACGTGTTTGCGTAATATTGCCATGAAAATTATGTACTGAATGTTCTTTCACAGATTAACAGTGCCCATTTCAAACTAATCATTTAGTTTAGGATTTGGGGTTGGGGGGTCGAGGCAGGGTTCGACTATTAAAGGGAGGGTGCTGTTGAAAAGGAGAAGGACTAGCGTTATAGAATAAGGAACATAGTAAGAAAGACTTTCGTTAGAGATTCTTGCTCGTATGAGTTTTCATTATTTTTTGATTGAGTGTTTATAAGTAAAATGTGAGATTCTAAAATTTTGAAGCTTTATAAAGATATTGAAATAAACTTTATAAAATTAGTTCTTTTCTTCTCTCAGAGTATTGAAGGAGCAGTGCATCTAACTTCAATTTGATTTTTTTCCTGCTAAAACAGCTTGAAGAATTGGCTAAAGTCGGCTGGATCATTTTCACTTTCAGATAACTTTACGGCTGAAATATTTTATGCACATACAAGGCCCGATTATCAATTGAGATAACAATATACTTAGACACCAGAACAAATGATCAATAAAAATTGTACATCTTCCTTTATCAAACCAACCAGATTTGTAGTATTTTTTTTTTAGCTAATCTAAAATCTAAAAATATTCTCAACGAAAAAGTTTCGGTCAAAATTCGTTTTATCCATCCTAAATGAAAAAATATTTCTTAAAAATCTGTTTGTAGTTTGATTGGCTTTAATGTTAAAAAATCCGTATAAGTTTTCATCGTTTTAAGCAAACTTTACGGCAAAGAATATCATAGAGATATGTTTTGAGTTAGCAATAGATTAAATTGGCTAATCATCTTTTACTAAATGGCTAGATTTTTGGTTATCTACTTGGCTAAATAGCAAAGGGGAATCGGGTGGATCTAGCCGAAAAAAGGCTGAATCGGCAGCAGGGTAAAGAACCAAGTAATAAATGGAAAATGTTTTACTCGAACATAGAATTTAAAAAAAAGAAATGAAGAATGAAAAAGAAGGAAAGAAAGCAAAGAAAAAAAGACGGAAAGTAGAAAGGAAGAGAATAAGAAAGAGTAAAAAAGAAAGAGAATAACAAAGAGTAGAAAGAAAGAGGATAAAAAAGAGTAAAAAGAAAGGGAATAAGAAAGGGTAGAAAGAAAGAGAATACGACAGAGTAGAAAGAAATGGAATAAGAAAGAGTAGAAAGAAAGGGAATGAGAAAGAAAAGAAAGAAAGGAAATAAGAAAGTAAAAAAGAAGGTAGACAACAGGTAGAAAGGAAGAAAAAAGACCCCCCCCAAAAAAAAAAAGAGAAAAAAAGGGTAACGAAAAAAGAGAAAAGAAAGAAACCATAAAAAGACAGAAAGAAATAAGTTGATCAAAAAGGAAGACAAAATTAATGCAAAACAGACGACAACGAATAGTAGGAAAGAAAGGAGTAGGACATTAGACAAAAAAGACAGAATGAAAAAAAAAAAGAAAAAAAGAAGGTTAACAACATGTAAAAAAAAAAGAGAAAGAGGGAAAGAATGACCAAAAGAGAGAAAAGAAGGTAACAAGAAGAAAAAAAAGGAAGCAGAGAAAAAAAGAAAGAAAAAAGACGAGAAAGAAAAACTAAATACAACACAGAAGAATGACGGCAAAACGTGGAATAAATCATAAGGAAAACATCGACTACACGATATCTTTTTCAATGAATCATTTACAACACATAATCAGACTTTAGTTGTTTCTATCCTAGCATTGGATACACCTGCTGTGTTGCCAACTTAGCGCTTTTCACGCTAAAGTTAACGCGTTTCTTATTTTGGAAGAGTGAAAATCGCTAAATTAGCGCAGAAATATTTGAACATTCCCGACCTTTTTTTTTAAGCATTTGAGTATCATTTAGGTGTGTCTTGGCCATTTTTGGGGTGTTTTTGGCTATCTTTTATTTGGCGCCTATAGTGCTATTTGGCAGTCAAAATAGCGCGAATTTTTTTTTGTGCTGACAAAAGTGTGCACCTGTTTTCGTATGATCACCGAAGTAACGAAACGTTGAACCTGGCCAGTACGTAGACGGCTGACAGTCTGTGAATACCAGGCGCAGTAAACGGTGGGGATAATGTCGAGAGCCCCTGTGATCCCGTTAATCCTCCAAAGGAGAAAACCAATCTCTATTCTAGGCACAATAACGCAAGCCCAAAGGCCCCCTCCTCACCCTATGACTGGCCAGGCTGCAAGCGACAAGATATGAATGAATGAATTCATACATTTCAGTCGACAGGCTCTCTTTTCTTCTGAGTGATATCTCGAGCTATGAGAGGAAGTTTTGCAGTTATTCGAAAGGGTACTATTCGAGCTTCTGCTTCAAGTTGAAGTACCTCCCGGTGGCTTGATTGGTGAAGCAGGCTGGACTAAATTGTGCTTCCCCTTGGCTTGGGGTGGGTGGGTTCAAATCCAATCTGAACCGTCTTTATTTTTCGATCAACGCTATTGGCTCACCATCGGTAGGTAACCTGTCTGAACTAAAAATTGCTATGAAAATCCACTAATGAAATTAAAACGAAGGCAAAAAGTAGATGTGACCATTCGGAAGGAACAATGGAATTGTCCCCTACTTCGTGGTTTCGTTCGAAACTTTTCGGTCGGTGGGCTCTCCAACGTTGCATGTTTGGTGAATCCTAATTAGTGCTTTGAGCGTGTCCAGTAGGCGATTACCTACGTACCGAGTTCCTACCCGGATCAGTAATTCTGCAGAAAGAAATAATTAATTCCAACTGGATCAGCAAAGTCTACCAAAAATAAATAACTGATCCTAACTGAATCAGCAAAGTCTACCAAAAGAAATAAATCAATTGGATCAGCAAAGTCTACCATAATCAATAACAAATCCTTGCTGGATCAGCAAAGTCTACCAAAAGAAATAACTAGTCCTTATTTGATCAGCAAAGTCCACCATAAGAAATAACTAATCCTGACTGGATTGGCAAAGTCTACCAAAAGAAATGACTCATCTTAACTGAATCAGCAAAGTCTACTATAAGAAATAACTAATCCTAACTGGATCAACAATGTCTACCAAAAGAAATAACTAATCTCAACTGATTCAGCAAAGTCTGGAGATAGACGAACATTGAGCTAAAAGGCTGAAAGTTTAACCATATTCTCATTATATATAGAAAAATCTTTTCAAAAATTTACCCCTAAGTACGTTTTCAGAGGGGGTTCTGTTCACAGGGTAAATTTATGTTAATTTGGTCCCTCTGTTACGTCCGGTTGCTTCCACACTAGTTTTATTTTCGTTCAAAATTCGGAATTTTTAGTTATCCTACAAAGGACTTGAGAAGTAACCCATTCGTTAATCACCCGTTTTTCCAATTTTTCAATTCATCATCCCTAACACAACATGCTGCCAACAGACTTGGGTCATGAGACAGTTTCTGTCGAAAGACAAACAGAACTATTTCTGAAATCCCTTAAGCCTTTTGTTTGCAACCTCTCCTGGAAACGACATTTGTTTCTTGTAATCTAAATGTTCTGACCTTCGTTAGAGTATGCAAAAGTATTAAGAGAGATTATTCTACCCCTCACTGGGTATCAGTGAACGGTTCCTGTCGTCTCTCTAGCAAACAGACTCGACTGAAATAATTCTTTCGGAGGTTGAAAACAAGGGCCAGCGACATGTAACCGATAAGAGAACCGGGTAGGTTGACGGGTAGAGAGAGAGAGAGAGAGAGAGAGAGAGAGAGAGAGAGAGAGAGAGAGAGAGAGAGAGAGAGAGAGAGAGAGAGAGAGAGCGACCAGAATAGACGACACAAGCCATAAAAGTGTCAGAGTATTGAGTGGTCGTAAATTTTGTCGGGCATTGTGACGTGTGACAGGAAGTAATGAGGCCCAAAAGGGTGAAACGATTCACTTTGATAAACTGCACAAATCCTTGCGCAGGGATGGCGAAGCTCACAGATCGCAAGCCGCCGTGCAAAATAATCCAAGTAAGAGAGAGAGAGAGAGAGAGAGAGAGAGAGAGAGAGAGAGAGAGAGAGAGAGAGAGAGAGAGAGAGAGAGAGAGAGAGAGAGAGAGAGAGAGAGAGAGAGAGAGAGGGGGGTGGAAGTGAAAATAAAAGAAAGAAAAGAGGGAAGGGAAATAGAAAACAAAGGAACACACACTTACGTGCACACACTAGCACATACTTACGTTCATACGTACACGTAATTACTAAGTAACGTGATGGTTATCAGTGTGGGAACCAAAACCGGCATGCCGAGTTCGAAATTCAGCTGAAGCTTATTATATCTACTTAGCACAAATATTTAATCGATACACACACACACACACACATATATATAGATATGCTTATTTTACCTTAAATTCCCCGTCCACCAGAATGCTCTATCCCTATGGAAGAGCATAGAATATATATATATATATATATATATATATATTCTATGCTCTTCCATAGGGATAGAGCATTCTGGTGGACGGGGAATTTAAGGTAAAATAAGCATATCGCTTAAATTCAACCTTACTGCCCGTCCAGTTCCGTAGCTCAGCGGTAGGATACCGGCCTCCGGTCTGAAGGTTTCAATCCTGCCTAGCGGTACTGGATGGGATAATGGATTGACTATAGCCACACTGAAGAATTGTAATACAACAAAACAGCTGTCTGCGGATGACACAATATATACATATATATATATATATATATATATATATATATATATATATATATATATATATGTATTTAGTCGAGAAAACTTTACAACTCCAAAGACTGCATGTATATTTTAAAAAAATATTTTTCCAAAAATGAATGTCATTTCAGTGACTTGCTTACTTATATATGTTAATGTTATTTATTTAATTTTCTGCAGTGTTTCTTTGTTTATATATATATATATATATATATATATATATATATATATATATATATATATGGCAGCGAAAGAAAACTCATAAATGAAACGTGCGAAAGTGTTTGGTTTGGACTTGGTTTCCCGCCAACTAAAAGGCAGAAAAGAATGATTGCACATCTGGAAGACTTACACAACGCTAGACTTAACGCATAAGCAGACTTGGTGTCAATGTATAAAGAACTGTCGATCTGGGGAGATATACTATCGACCACTTGATCTACAAGTCGTTCCTTTTTTCCTTTTACCTTTTAAGCTTCTTCTGAAGCGTTATAACTCTGAGTGCTGTCATCGAATGACGTAAGCTTATATATAACTGAAGCAAAATCCTGTGTTGGCCCAGCTTGAAGGAGCAATTGGCTTGTGGTATTATTTATGACTAGCAGAGGAAAAGTTGATCAAATACGAACACTAATCAAGGAGGAATGAAGTAAAATACATAAAATATCTGTTCATCGCATAAGTAAATCACTGTAGCCTGCAGGCATGCCAGAACTGATCATCTAAAAGAAATATCTAAAAGTATCTAAAAAATTAGATATTTTATCTAAAATTATGTTTGAAAATAGATCTTTTATCCTAGATTATCCAAAATGAATGTTAGTCGAAGCTTAGGGCTTTTCTGGTCCCAAAATGATCGTAGAAGCTTCAAAAAGCACTTCAGATGGTGTGCTCTATTTGTTTACTCTCCCACCAGAGCAAAATGTGATACAAAATCAGTGCTTTACGTGGGGAAAATAGGAGACACCCTTGAAAAATAGCTCCATCCGACGCAACTTTGGTTGCTAAGCAACAGTGATTGCTAAAACAACTGCAGTCACGAAAGCGTCAGGACGAGACCGACCTATCCCTCTAAGTGCAATGGGACAGTGCTGCACCTGGGGCAACGGATTCCCCGCAGCTAGGCCGAGTAATAGTAGGAGAGCCCAAGGACGAGTCCGAGATGGAGCCTCGTGGAGTAATCGTGGAGATTTTCAAGGTCGTGGTACACACACACACACACACACACACACACACATACACACACGTGCATATGCACGTAGACACAGTCACTCACAGAGAGTAGAATCTGTTGCCCACTTGGCTGTTTAGACAGGCCACTTGTGGGGCGACGGTAATTCAATAGAAAGGAAGAGAGGAAGGAGAAAAGAAAAGAATGATAATAATAAAGTGGTCATGAAGATACATATTTTGAAGAAAAAAGGAAGAAAGTAAGAAGATAAGAGGTGGTTTCGGTGGAGCAAAAACTATAAATCACTTGGTGAATAAGCAACAGAGTGTTTCGCATGCGTTACTCTTAGAAAACGATTGTCTTGGTCAAGACGATTGTGATTTTCAAATGAATTGGAGGTCGAAGAGGGGACTAAATGGAGAGACTTTCCCGAATAAAATCATGGACCCTGAAAATGAATCTCCAGTGCTGAAGAGCGAGATACTCTAGATGTAAGGAATAGACGTGAAGAAGGGGTGAGGAAAATATTAGGGAAGGGTAAGGAGGGCAGGAGAGGGAGGGAGAGAGGGGGGCAGTAAATTCAAAAGGCATATAGAAACAGTTTAGAGCAGTATTGCTAACACATGAAAAATATCTCCGCGCTAGACTGACTGCCAAAGACCGCAAAATAAATGATAAAAAATAGCCCCAAATAGCCAAAACACTACAAAAAGATACCCAAAGTGGTAAAAAAAGGCTAAATTTTGGAGACAGACAGACAGTTAAACAGAGATCGGAACTGATTGGGATATGCTATTCACGTTGTTCATACTTATTTTCGGACGATTCAACTCTTTCTTGCTATTTGTATGGTTGATATGACGTTTCGGCTGATCCATTATACAACTTTCTTCCAGATGTACTCTTCGAATGTGATGGTGGTAAACAGATATTTTTTCTCCTTAAGTAACAACGCTATGACGATGGTTGGACTGAAACGTCTTATTGACAACATAAATAACGAGAAGAAATCTAATCATTTGAAAAACTCTTTGAAAGCATATGACTCTTCACAACACTATGGACAGTACATCGATATTCTTATGACTAACTGAGAATAGACTGATCGATATTGTATGTCGTAAACAGATTGTGATGTATAGATGTATTGAAAGATATGGATACACCGAAATATGGCCCAACGTTCGAATATATATATATATATATATATATATATATATATATATATATATATGTGTGTGTGTGTGTGTGTGTGTGTGTATATATATATATATATATATATATATATATGTATCATTATATTTTCATATCCCTCTTAGCCTGTTCGTATCCATCAATCTATCTATCTATATATATCAATGCTTATTTATTCATCAGTCATTCACGCTTCCTCCTCTCTCTCTCCCTCTTTCTCTCTCACTCTCTCGATATATATATATATTGGTATTTTTATACTTGGCTCAATCTGGCACAAGTTTATAAGCGTAGGGCACTTAGTGAAGATTGAACTCACTACAGTTGTAATGGTATGTGATCCAAGCTTACTAACCATTACTCTATGAACAGTCGCCTTCTACCTCTCTCACACACACTTTCTTGAAATTTATTCGTATGTATCTGCTCATATTTATCTACTTACATGTAATTGCATCCCCCCCGACCCGTTACATCTGCACCCCTAACCACTTCAGTCCCGCCGCTTCGTTCCTCTCCACATATCCAAATAAAAATTACCGAAGTGCACTCGTTGAACTTTCTGACAGCAACACTTGAAACAACACGCAATAAAAAATAAAAAAAATTCAAGCAACCTCATCCCACCCCCAACCGCAAGTCCCAATTTAACTGATTTCAACTTGGCACCACTTGAAGAACGGCCAATGTCAAAACCTATTGGGTTTCTTGTCAACACTTCTTTTTTTTCCCCCTCTTTATTTATTTGATTTGTCTGAGTATTGTCTATGTTGGTAACCGGAGTCTCGTAGGAGTGGAACCTCGTTAACGAGTCTCCCTCCTCGCCTGTCAAATCTCTGACGGGCCTCTGGTCGCCGTATCGAGTTTACGAGGAGCGGTGGGGAGGGGTGGGTAGACATATTGAAGTTGAAACTGGGTCGGGTTGGAGAAGTCAGGTCGATCTACAGGTGCCATGCATTCAAACAGAGACATCGATAGAGCATACACACCAAAGCACACATTAAAACACGATTGTTTGTCATGCTAACCAATTAGTTAGTGTCGTGGGTTCGATCCACACTGGGCGCCCAATTATTGTAGCCTGTATGCCGGGATCAAGCTGTTTATAGTAATGACCTCACCGAGAATTGTAAGGCGCTACCCCAGGACGCGATGGTTTGCAATTCTACCTGGTAAACCAATTTCCAAGCGTAATGAGTTTGATACCCACATGGTACCGTATTACTGTTGGCCTTGTGCCAAGAAAAAGCTAATCTGAGTAAGTAACCACACCAAGATGAGACCGAGGCCTTCCAGGGCGCGATAGGTAACTGGCTTGCCATTTAAATCCACTTAGAAGTAGAGTGAATTCGATCCTTACTGGGTGCCCGAATACTGTTGGTCTTGTGTCAGGAGTAAGCTAAGCTCAGTAAATAACCATACTAAGAAGAAAGAGATCGCCTACCGTGGCAAATGGTTAGTAGGTCTGGCTCATAAACTAATTCGCAAGTATTTTAAGTTCAATTCTAATTGGATGACTCATTACTGCTGGCCTTATGCCAAGTCTGAGCTCAACAAATTTCTATTTCTGTGGTACCCCGGCCTGCCCGGTGGCTGCTTTGCTTGTGTTAATTTCCA
>OY735224.1:23021684-23029184 GCA_963457665.1 Thysanoteuthis rhombus | reverse complement strand
GGAAATTTTGCTTCTGTGGCTTGTTTTAGTGAGTGAAAAACAGAATTTTTTTCCATATTTTATGGTTCTGAATGCTAAATATCTGGGAATGTTTTTTTAATAGAATTAAACTGTTAAATGATTCGAATAAAATATTTTTCTGTCCAGTTGAAATTTTGTTCCGATCTGATTTCTGGGAACTTTACCAAAAATATTAGTTAATCCCCAAAATTGATAATGAACTCGCAAAATCCAAAATATCTATAATAGCAAACAACATTTTTCTGTCTGGAGAGTAAGTAGCCACTTTGGATATCTCTTTGGTCGAATCTAACATAAGTCTAACCATAATGAGTATGCATGAATAGACACTCTACAGTGGGGTTTCTCATTTGGCAGTTAGAGGCGTATGGTTTTGTCCTGTTTGATCACAGTGTTTGAGAATAACCAAGGGAGTGGATTCCTCACGTCCCGTGCTGGGTTTTCTTCCGGTAAATCATTGCATCACCCAGGTCTATCACCCTCCAACCACAGTCAAGAGATTTGGCTCCAATTGATATCTGGCTTTTTTCCAAAAGATATTCCAGACTGTGAACGAGACTAAGGAGAACACAACGAGGCAGCTGACAGCGATACCGAAAGAGAGCTTTAGAAAAGTTGAAAGGACGTGGGGATAAGCGTGCGAGATTCCAAAAGGGATAACTTTGATGGGAATTAGGTGCCTCAGCCCGTAGTATGCTATTGTTCCGTTTATGTCAAACGGCTGGGAACCTTTTGGATATTTTTGACTGTCCTTTCACGTCAAATAAAACCGATATATAAAACAAAGACATTTTCTTATCGTGGTTTGAAATTACGAATGAATGATCAGTAGGTGACTCTCTTGCCGACTTGGCCAACCGTACAAGTCTTATATATCTACGAAGGTTTATCTTAAAGAAGCATCAGGGCTTATTTCATTTTAATTAGTAGATATACCTGTGCTAAAAAAAAAAACCCCCAAAACAAAACATAATTTAAAAAAAATTATAATCATATAAAAAGGCATACAATTCAAAGATTGCTTTAATCATCTTCGGTCGGAAGGAATAGGGAGTGGGGTTTGGCCCTGCAGCAGCCAGGCTTGATTATATGATTTTTATCATTTTTTTTTTTTTGCAATTGAAACCCTTGTTGGCAATGCATGAGCAACAAGCTTGTCACTAAGCTTCGAGGTGCTGAAAACAAGTAAAAAAAAAGGGGGGGAGCGCCCCCTTTTCGTTTCGGTAAACTACGGAACAACAAACCTGTGGCATGGCGTATCGAGATCCAGAGATGTCTAGTCGACAGAATCACCCCCCCCTTCGCCGATGTACCCCCCTCCCCACCAGAGGAAAGCAGGAGGCCAACGATTGACATCAGCTTCGCTACAGGAGCTGCCGGAAGAAAATTCAGAGCTTGCATCCCAACCGCCTTAAAGGGGACCCCATTATCTGGTTTCAAATCAGAATTGTCCGTCTCGTCGAGCAACTGTTTGCTACAGAGGTCAGTCTGCCCTGTAATCTACCCGGACCCCTCCCCCCCGAAGAGATTGATTCACGCCTTTCTCAGGGGCACTTGTATGAAGATGATGTTAACTGTCACCGCGTGTCGTTAACCGCTAGGCCGCCAGCACTAACATCCGAGGCGGTAACAGCATAGAGAATCAGACTTGTTTAAACTAGTATTATTGAGAGAAAAAAATAATCGAGTCACGCAATTGATGTAATCGGATATGATTCGTATGAATATTAGAGACCGTCAACCAAAACTGTCACTAAAACTGTCAACGTAGGTTTCTTCAGTTTTCAAGTTGGTCTTGCTGCCTACGTACGTATGTTCGTATGAATCAAGCGCACAGGCTGCACGAACGGAACTAGAGGGCTGAAAATCTACATTTACTCCTTATTATGTTCGGAAGAAACCTTTTTTTGTAATTATCCATAAAGAGGTTTTTAGTTAGAGGTTAAATTAGCAATGTTACTTTATGCTAAAATGATCCCTTAGTTTATGACCAGCAGCATCAACGTTCGTTCTTTGAAAATTCAGCCGTTTTAAGTAATCATCCACAGCAAAATGTGAGTGAAGTAACCTGTTTACTGATCACCCCTTTTTCCAATTTTTTTAATTGATCACACCCCCGTCCAATACGAGATGCAGCCAGCAGACATTGGTCGCGTGAGGGTTTCTATTGAGTGACTAACCAGACCTGTTTTTTTTCTTATTCTTCTTTGTTCTTTGTAACCTTATTTCTGCTGTCAAAGCAGGAAAAACGTTACTAATACTTGTCATTATTTTCTTTTACGATGTTATAATTTCTTTCATATCTTAGAATCAAGTCCTAATGGTAATATGCACGGGAAGTGAATGTGTAAAAGAGAGACAGAGAGTATTTGGATATCACATAAACAGCAAAAATACTCAGAAAAAAGGTATGACAATCGGACGGGTCAAATACACACACACACACACACACATACATATATATAAATATGTGTGTGTGTGAGTGTTTTTGTGTGTGCGTGTGTGCGTGTGTATATATATATATATATATATATATATATATATATATATATATATATATATAGCGAGTGTAAAAAGTGTCAAATACATTTAAAAAAAGTTGATTTTACACCCATATACAGCTTCAAAATTGATAGAATTTGAACAAAAAAATGTTTCATTGTACATAATTTTTTTCAATGTTCATTTTTGTTCATAAATCTTTTTTGATCTTCGTATTTTTCAAACTTTGGTCAAAATTCTGTCAAGTTTGGAGTTGTATAAAGATGTTAAATTGGACAATGTGAACAAGAAAAAAACGTTTTGTTGCCAATATATTCATCAGATGACATTTCGTAAGCATTTTAAGTAACATGAACCTACAAACCTTATTTACGACCAAATAATCACCGGAAGAGTATATCTACAGCAGTAACGAGTGAAATCAACATGGTGTTCAAAGGTTGATTGTAAAGGATTGTATACTTCATGTATTCAAACTTGGAACAACAAAAAAAGCAGAAGTAGCCCATTGAATATATTCATCGTTTGTGGAAGTCTAGTTATGTGATTATACAGCCAGGTCGCAATGAATTACACATATGTAAATATACTGTAACTATATTTCTAGGTATGTGCGAAGACCTCCACCGAAAAACTGTTCTTCAAGTGTGTAATCACTCTCTAGTTTAAATGCAAGAACCATAAGTTCAATGACGCGTCCACCATCTGTGGTAGTATTAGCAAGCGAAAGAGGATTGCAGGAACAGCTCACAGTCTTCCTTTGAGTCAGTTGATTCTCATAGTAGCAAAGTATAGTGATTCGGAAATATTTTGCGTGTATTATTTTCAATAAAACTCGTGTATGGCTATTTTTGCGTGTTATTTTGCCCATTTTGGCTTTTTTTAGGATACGAAATTGCGGGGAACGGACATTAGGTTATGAAATCAGAGCAGCTGGTAAAAGTTGAACGGAGAAAATGTTCTTTCATTGACAACACACGTTTTGATGACACACATCTTCATTCCTTCCCTCCCATTTCTGTTGTAACGTAACTAAAACCAACTGAGAGACTGACCAACCGACCGACCGACCGACCGAAAAGCGTCTTATTGAGATGTGTCGACACATCTAGAATTAGAGCGCTAGGAATTTTCGCACGCGCCTGGTATTTACTCTAGTTAAGTGCATAATTAAAAAAATTCCATAAAATTTACTGATAAATATAGGTAAGCATTATTCCCTTGCTCTTAAATACAATAAACAAACATAATCAAATTTCGTAATGCCCCTTGGAAAGGCATGAATCCACCACTACTCATAGCTGTGGGTAAAATAGCTCATATCAAAGTGGTGACATAACTTTGGGGACTTATTTTCTTTTAGTCTATTCCACAGATCGCAAACGGATCGGGTAAATTTTAATATAATATGTGGGGCCAAAGCAGGGATGGTTTAAGTCGTAGCCAGCATAAAGGCACTATTTTGCCAATTTTTCTTGACTCCAAATTGAAACAACATATGGAGCTGAAACATAGAACCTAACCTAGAGAAGACCAACAAACTGAGAAGCATGCAAAGCGCACATGGAGGGATCACAAGACAGCACAGTATATAAAAAGAAAACAGGCGTCTGAAACATCGTAGAAACTATTGAAAAACTTGAATGACAATGAGCAGGTCATGTTACAAGAATGGCCGACAACCGATGGACATCACGACTCACATGGATCCCAAGAGATCACATGCGAAACTGAGGCCGGCAGAATACAAGATGGAGAGATGAACGAGACAGATTCAGAAAATACTGGCTCCATGAAGCCCATGATAGAGAAATGCGGTGAATCATGGAGAAGTTCTACGTCCAACGACGGACGCTAAAAGACTGATGATGATAATGATGATGTTCAAATATTAGTAAGTCTGTTCGTCTCGCAAGTGATAGATACCGTAGTGAGTTCGATTCTACCTCGGAGGCCAGCACTTACGGGCCTCATGCCAGACTAAGCTTAATTAAGAATACAGCTATAGTATTCCCCTTCCCCATAGTCGACCCCCTTAGAAAAAGTTATCATGTTTTATCTAATAATGGTTCCAAAGAGTAAGAGTTGTAATGCTGACAATCTGGTTATGTCAAAGAGGAGCCATTGAGTGCTTTCTTCTACTGATGAGATGAAAGATCTTGACTTAATAAGGGAAGAAAAAGTTGTTGCTTCGCTGGGGTTGCCAAGATCTGCGATAAGAAGGAATCTTGTATTTGTCACATAACTTTCATCACAGAATATTGTACTATTTATTCTATTTTATCATTATCAAACTCCTACTGTTGACTTTATCTTCCTGACATAACAACAATGGCAAGTTAAGATTTTCGCTTAATGCAACGAATTCAGTTGAGACTGAGAAGTGAAGGAAGGAAAGGTTATGAGATTCAAATGATGGATCAAGAGGAAATGGGAGGTTAGGAATGAAGAGGCTTGTCATCAAAACGTGTGTCGTCAATGAAAGAATATCTTTTCCGTTCAATTCATACCAGCTGCTATGATTTCGTATTCGAGATGGACGGGTTCTGTCCCTACGTGATCAAAAAACGAAAGGAAGAAAGGGAGGGTGGAAGAAGGAAAGAGAGAAAGAAAAAAAGAGAAAGAGAGGAAGACATAACAAATGAAAGAAACAGAAAGAAAGAGAGGGAGAGAGAGAGAGAGGGAGTAGGCAAATAAAAGAAATAGAGAAATAAAGAGAGAAAGAGAAAATAGAAAGCTTCAGACGCTTGATTGGATTATCTGGTATCACAAATCACCAGATTTTCTCCATTAGAATTTATTACTTTTTCATTCTTTTTTTCTATCTCTTCTATAATTCTTTCTCTTTTTCTTTCTTTTCAGCCCCTCTCAGCCCCCACCGTCCAGAGAAAAAACTTGAAATTTTGCACATGCACTTACTTCGATGATAAGAGAAAACATTTTTTCTTTTGTTTTTTGGAAAATTCAGTTTAGTGGCTAAAATAGTTGCGTTCAGAATATAGTTTAACCCTTACGCTGCCAGTTAGTTATTGTTATTAATCTCTTACTAAGCCTAATTCATAAATCAAACCTTATCATTGATATCTATTTGAAAGAAAAACAAACAAAAAAAAACAGTAAACATAGCGTACTGCAATATCCCTGGTTTTATGTATCCGCTTGGGGTCCTGAAACTTACCCCCCACCAAGCAGATAAAGGGTTCATTATATACATGGTTGTGAACGAGAGCCTATGGGAACAGATGTCTACGTTACACGTACGCACCTGAGTCAATGTATCCATCTCAGGGCGTGGAGAAGAACGAAAAATAAATCCAAAGGTATCCCTTAGTTCCCTGCGAGCATGAGAAAGAGATAAGATGCGTGTGTTCTTCGAGAAAGGGAAGTGCCGTAGGCTGAGTGATTAACAGCACAGAAAATGGAATCAGGGCACCGAGTTCAAACCCTGACTGAGGCAATGTGCATTCACTTCGCACCAATGCCCTTAGTTAAGGCATGAATTTTCTAAGTTTTCATTCACCTAACTTACAGTGATTTCTAAAAGTTCGGACACCCCCACCTAAAAATGTTGAAAACTTGATTCTTCCAATTTATGTAAAATGCAAGTAAACACCAACAAAAAACGCAGGAAAATGTTCAACATCAAACTGCAGCCTCCGAACATACCAAAAGAGCACGCTCGATCTTTCAAGCTCGAACTGAAAAACAGATTTAGAATTCTTACTGAACAAGACGACGCCAACATCAACGAACTAAACAACAAAATGACAGCATCTATAATAGAAGTCGCCACTACATTTAAACTAATGGGCACACAACCCATTAGTAAAATCTCAAATGAAACCAGACTTCTCAAGGAAAATCGCAGAAACCTCAAGCCACCGACAACAAGAGAGAAAACTGAAGAGACCGAACTTGATTAATCAATCAGGTACAGAAATCTCCCCGATAAGAAATATGTATTGCCAGATGAAGTTAGAATATATATATACTAAGAAAGTATTTGTTTTTAATCACTGCCTTGACTCTGGAGGCATTGGTTTCGCTAGGCCACTGCATATATCATCGTTGAATTCTTGTGTCCTAATTGTCTTCATTACTTCTATCAGATGATCAATGATTGAGATTTTCATTAACGTAATCTTTCTTTTCATAATATTCTTTTAGATTGAGGCTCCAAAACCATATCTGACAGTTGAGAAGTAAGACACCAATAAGCAATTCATTCAAAGCTGAAAAAAAGACAAGTAAACGTTATGAAACTTTAATACGATCGTTGATAGAATAGGCCTGATTAATAAGCAAGTAAGGAAAGCGATTGGATCCATGATAGAATGGGTACATAGTGTCAGCTAAAAGCTCAGTACAAGAGAAAAATTGAAGCTTGCACTCGAGCAAAATGTGGGAGTCTGTGCAATCGTCGTATTTGCTGTGTGCTGATGAAGCGGGGATAACTGAAACGCCCCTGTGTAATTCGAAGAACAGGGAATAATTATGGAGATAGGATTATTAGTGATATACCCAACTGCCAAGTTGAAGGCGACGTGCTACACCTGAATTTATGGTCGCCGAAGGCACCTTGGAGGTCATTCTCAGACGCTGAAAAACATACGACAGAAAGACTATTTGAATCACAGGAAACACAAGCAGGTTTAACCCATGCGCGCTTCCTGAAGTTAAAGAGATTTAGAGGACAGAAGATCATCTTGAAAATTGTGGAGAAAATGCATTGTCATTTCATTCACGTGAGACAGAGATGTAGATACGCATTTGGGCAAGAGAAGACATGTGATTTTGTAGCTTAGTGTGTGTGAGAGATATCCACATCTATGGGAGCAGCAAGATTTAGATCAATGATTGGCCACAGTGGTAAAAACGGTGAAGTTCGAATCGGCCGGGAGGCCGGCGGAATAATACTGGTCCCAAACAGAGAGAGAGAGAGAGAGAGAGAGAGAGAGAGTGAGAGAGAGAGAGAGA
>OY735224.1:22971684-23016684 GCA_963457665.1 Thysanoteuthis rhombus | reverse complement strand
TATATATATATATATATATAAATATAAAGAGACAGACAGACAGGGCCACAGAGTAGACACAGAAATAAACACTTCGGCTGTCGGGTTCATCCATATATATGAGTGTGAAATAAATATATATACAATACTATTTTCACTCTGAAAAATCTGATCGATAAAACTTCTCCCTTGGGAAATCATCCAGCCGTCTGAGTTAACATGCAGCAAATTTATATTCTTCTATTTTAAGAGGATGAAGTTGAAAAGCCTCGATTTAGGAATTAAATAAAATGAAATCAACTAAAATATAAAGGTTCAATTTCATCTTTTTTTCTGATATTCTTCATGTGCGTTAGTGCGTGCAATTTTCCTTCTCCTTCATTTTTATTTGTTCAATTTTTCATTCATGTCTACTTTTCTTTTTTTCTTCTATTTTCATTCCTTCTTTATCCCGCCTTTACACCATCTATTCAGTCATTATTCTATTTTGCTTCGTTCAAAACTATTTTTTCTTTTCTCTTCCAAAATGTATTTCTTCTTGGATTTATCGATGTGTGGTCAAATTTTTTTTTCTTACGTCTTTTTGTTAGTATTTTCTTTCATTTTTTCTTTCTTATTTTCTCTTTCTCTCTCTGTTTGTATTCCTTTCCTTTATTCATTTTTTAATCTTTTTATTTTTCCTTTTCCTTCACAGTTTATTTCCTCACTTTCCGACTATCTTTTTTCTTTCTTTTTCTCTTTCCCTTCCTTCTTCCCTTTCTTTCTTAACGTTTCTTTTTTTTTTCATCTTTGTTTTTATTCATTTCTTTTTTCACACATTTCCTTGCTTATTTTTCATTCTTTTTGTTTCTCTTATGTCCCTCTTCTCTTCTTTGTTTGACTCTTTCTTTTTCCTTTTCTTCTTTTTTTAGAGTCTATCATTCCTCTTGCTTTTTTCTTTTCTTTCTGTACTTGTTCGTTCTCTTTTTCTCGCTCCTTCATTTTATTTTCCGTTCTTTGTTCCTTCTCTTCTCTCGTCCCGGTCTCTTTCTTTTATTTTCAAGTCACCTTCCATCCTTCTTTTCTCCCTTCTTTCCTTTCTACTTTCTTCTGCTGGTGACTTTTTCCTTTCATTACATCACTGTCTCTTCCTTTCTTTTCCATATTTTCTTCCTTTCTTTTCCATATTTTCTTTGCTCTTTTCCTTCCTTCCCCCATCCCTTCCCCTTTTTTTCGTCCTTTTTGTTCCTTACTTTCTTTCTTTCTTTCTTTCTGTGTCTGTCTCTTTCTTTTATCACTATGCCTTTCTCTCTTTCTTTCTTTCTTTCTCTCTTTCTTTCTTTCTTTCTTTCTTTCTTCCTTTCTTTCTTTCTTTCTTTACATCATTGTCTCTTTATTTCATAACCATACTTTCCTTCTTCAATCATTTATTCATTCGTCACTTTTTTCCCCTTGCGTCTCTGTCTCTTTATTTCATTGCCACGCTTTCTATCTCTTTCTTTCTTTCTTCCGTTCATTCTATCTTCCTTCCTCAGCTATAGATCCCATTTTGATTAATATCTTTTCGCTAATATTCGGCTTCATATCCTGTTTATCCGTGAAAGACCGAAAGGGTCGATTCCCTTATCTCAATTTCTTTGGCCGCTATAGACGCCAAGTGAGAATTAATCATATCGAAAATTTTCAATTTCGATAAATTGTCTTCGAGGTCAACTTGAAAATAAACATTAAGTCAAAATTTTTTCTTTTTCTATTTTATTCACTCCATTTTCAATTTAAACAAATGGCGCCCGATCACATGCACACACAGATATGATCATGTATATATTTATGTGTACGTGACTGTATCTATGTATGTATGTATATACGTGTACGTGTGCCAAGACAAAAGTAATGTTTAACAATGACGTCCCGAATAAGACCATAGGCATAAGAAGAGAGGGTAAAACTTTGAAAGAAGTCAAGTACTATATTTACTTACGTTAGTTGATAAAGTTAAATGAAGACCATGGAAGCGAAATAAAACGACTTGAAACGATTGGTTGGAAAACTTTTAGTAAATATAGATTATAATACCTTTTCAACATGCACAAAACCTAAAGTGTATAATGAATGAATGACACCAGCTGTAGCACAAGGTTGGGAATCAAGGATATTAACAAGATCACTTGAAAACAAACTCAGAATCACACAAAGAACGATGGAAAGAGTTATGTTAAGAATATCACTTGGAGATATAAAAGATCTACATGGATCAGAGAACAAACCAAGGTAAAAGAAATAATTATGAGACAAATAGCAAATGGTGCGACACCTAGCAAGATAGAAGAGTGGCAGATGATGCAACACTGAAGTAGTTGGGTTAGGCCTTTGTTGGCTGCCGTTGCAGTTTTTGCTGCTATATATATATATATATGTGTGTGTGTGTGTGTGTGTGTTTGTGTATATATTTAGCTAAACCGTCTGAAGAGAAGGCGAAAGCCCAAATAACCGCTTTAATTCTATTCTTCTCAACTTACTCGTTCATTGCCCATTTCTCCACTGATATGTTTCTAAAGCAGAAAATTATATTTTTAAGAAATAGATAAATAATCCGACAGAATATCTATGAATGCGTTATATTATTTGAAGCCCTATTTGAAGTGACTCCTCCCCACCTTCAATATAGTGTCGCTCTTGACCATCGAGCTAATCAGCCCGACGGGGAGACGAAGGCTCAAATAAGCGCTTTTTCCCCATGCTTCTCAACTTGAAATAGCCTACAGAAATATATGCATATATATTTGTCGCCTTTCTGTTGGATTGTTTAACTCGATGCTGAAGAGCGACGCTACGTTGAAGCAGCTACTTTATCGGTTGCAGGTTCGATTCCTGTAGCAGCCCTATTCTTCTCTAATTATTTATTCTATTTACGCTGTCTAGGCCGAGTAACCCCACCTCCATTTATTTCAAATAGAGTTTCAATTAATAAAATGCATTCATAAATAAAATTGGTTAACTTACGTAAGTAAGCCCTGTTTAAAAAGATTAAATGATACGTAGAATGAAATAACATCCATATACAATACATGACGATAATACCCAATATAAAATAACAAACTACATTTATGATATGAGCTAGATTTATTTGATCAACACTGCTGGGGTGCCATGTTGATATGACTGCTTTGTTTTTAAAATCTCCAAAATCCCCGCATGTTGAACAACTGATGATCCTAATAATAAAAAAATTACACGTAGTATTATGGTAGCAAAGTATACGTAGAAAAGAAAAGAAAATTACATTAATAGATATTGGAAAATGAGAGACAAGTGACAATCTTTTTAATGCTTAATATTGACAATTGTAAAGCGTTCTGGACTATTTCTCTCTCTCTCTCTCTCTCACTCTCTACACACACACACACACACACACACACACACACACACACACACACACACATATATATATATATATATATATATATATATATATATATGTTTGTGTATGTGTGTATTAAGAAATGGATGTAAATATATGATCCAGCAGATTGATTGTAAATTGTGTTACATTATTCATAAACTCTTGTTTGAAATGATCTCCCGTCATTACATGGTTAATGTGTAACTTGGCCCAGACAACGTAAATAGAATAAAAAATTAAAGAAAAGGGGGCTGCTGCAGGAATTGAACCTGCAATCAATACGGGTAGCTGCTTCAGTGTAATGATGCTCTTACCATCCTGCTGAACAGCCGCTGGTACTGCAGAGGCCCAAGTAACTGTTTTCACTCCTAATTCTCATCTCGCTTATTTTAGGTCTATATCTATTCTCTTCGTCTCTTCGACAGCTATGTATCAAGGAGCAGATATACATGATCCGATAGAATGGTAACAAATCGCGTTATATTATATAGAAACTCTCTTTTGAAATGATCCCCCATTATTACACAGCCAATGTATCACTTGACCTAGACAACGTAGCGTTGCTCTTAACACAGAGCTAAACAGCCACCGGTAATACCATTTCCTTAATTGTTAATTCCATTTACGCTGTCTAGGCCAAATGATACATTCATGAGTGATTATGGGAGGTGATTTCGGATAAGATTTCCAATATGACATAACGCAATTTATAATCATTCTGTCGGATCATATATATCCATTTATTAATAATATACATTCACACACACGCATATATACATACATATATATATATATATATATATATATACACATACATACATACATATATATATATATATACATACACACACATGTATATATATATATATATATATATATATATATATATATATATATATATATATATATATATATATATATAACATGTGTGTGTATACACATGTATATATATATATATATATATATATATATATATATATATATATATATATATATATATATACATGTGTGTGTCTTCTAATATATTATGATATCAATAATAATCCAGTCTACCCGCTGTGACTCATATTTTCGCTGCTCGAGATTCCATTGCAATCAAGACAATAAAGTCACTCATTTAGTCATGTTTCGTGGTTACTGAGTGATAAAATCTGGGAAAATGTTTTTTTCATTACAATCAAATTGTTAAATGAAAAAAAAAACACTTCATAATCGATCAGGAAAATTGAAAATGTGAACCCACATTGCCAAAGATTGAAGAGTTGCTAAAACAGTAAATCAATTAGGATCCTCCCGGCTCAAAACCGAAAAGCGGTCCTTGCAATCCTAGACAATAAAAACATATTTTGTGCCTGTTCAAATACTTATGAGGAGTACGTAAATATAAGGGATTGTTTGTAAATATAAAAAAAATACTGTTCGTAATGGCACTGCCGTTACATGAACGCTAGCGTGTCTGAAGATTGGTTTTCTCATCTAATTCCTAAACATCAATCTTCAGACGGTGCCCAAGAAGATTCCTGCATTCGAACGGAAATCGGTATTCATGTACAACGTTGCTCCAGTCGATGCTTCTATTGCAACTGTTGAATACTTAGCTGAATCGGGGTTAAAAAATGATTGACTTATCGAGTGACCTGCGTGTTCACCAGATCTGAACCCGATCGAAAATCTCTGGAGCATCGTGAAAAGGCGCCTTTATGCAATCGACAAGCATTTATCATCCAAGAATGAACTTTTGGAAGTAATATCAACTGTTTGTGATTCCCTCGCTCCAAAAGAAATTCCGAATTTAACTTCTTTTATGAACGTTATGCTGCTTGAAGTCATTTGAAAAATGGAAGTTATATCAGCTAATGATATTGCTTTTCTTCTCTGTTATTTGACCAAACGGTTTACAATTTGCTTTTGTACCGTCATTTCTTTGGATAAATCAGTGTTGCGTTTGACCATAGAATAACCGTAGCCACCAAAGATGGCAAAGGGTTCTATCCTTCTTTTCATATGTGCGTGTGTTAGCGTGTTTGTTTTCTTGTTTGTTTTTTTTAATTTGTTTTATAGCACCAGGCCATACCGTTTTCTCTACAGATTTGGAAATTTTGAATCAGTATGCAACGTACACATGAGAAAATTATGCTAGGCGTCACATGGAGAGACCACAAGACAGCACAGTACATCCGGGAGAAGACAGGAGCCAGGGACATTATAGAATCCATTAAAAAGCTCAAAGGGCAGAGGGATAGCCATGTTACACGAATGGCAGACAACCGACGGATATCGCAACTCACGACATGGATCCCCCGAGATCACATGCGAAACCGAGGCCGGCAAAATAAAAGATGGAGAGATGAGCTTGACAAATTCAGAAAGTGCTGGCTCTACGACGCCCATGATGCAGAAGTGTGGCGAATCCTGGGGAAGGTCTATGTCGAACGACAGACGTTGAAAGACTGATGATGATGATGATGATGATGATGATGATGATGATGATGATGATGATGATGACTTCACTAAACACCTTCTAGAAATGCTTTTTTTAATTTTTGGATAAAAAATACTTTTTTTGAACTTTAACTTATTCTGACTGGTCAATAAATAAACTTCTAGATTCTGAAGAATCTAGATATTTCCAGATGGTTTCAAAACATTATTTCAGATGTTTTCCATTGGGAAACGCCAGTGACGCCATAAACAGAATTTATCCAGACTATATTTATTCATTGATAGTAAGTTTATAAATGACATAAAATTTCGACTCTAGGGTTGTTCAATTATTGATGACGAGTTATAGTTTATTTTTATTCTGCTATCACTTCAAATTGATTCTTTTGTGATCGTTGTATATAAATTGAGACTCTTTAAATAACAACGTGCAACGTGAATTTGTTCCCAGGTAGTGAGTCTTATTTTCTGATTTCTTTTGTGCAAGACAATAAAAAATGGCTAATATCCACAGCAAACTTTACTTTCGTGGTCAGGACAGAGATATTCGTACATAATTTTTTTTCTTGATTTACGTGATTAAAAATATGCAAATTTGCCTGTTGTGCAATTGAAAATGAGTAGAATTCAAATTATCGCTATCCTGGTTACAAAAGCAGAGTTTTTAGGGAATAATGGCAATTTAAAAAAGATACTTTTTATGTATTCTCGTTCTTTTTATCAATTCAAATCAGAACAACGTTACATTACCGGGCTACCATTAATTTATTTGAGCAACATTTTCTTGAGTTTCCAAATTGAGAAAGTAACATTGCGTGAGATTTCTGCAACACATGACAATCGTATAATTATCTATAGTTGAAAACTATGATTCCAATTATGAATGGGCGCGTACATTTACAGCAGGTTTGTAAGATATTTTGAGAGACTACGAAGAATAGCATGATAGAAAAGAATGTCAGAATTACTTATTGATACAACGATATTGTTAATCTAAAAAAAATTCATTCTCTTATGAAGTATTGCAAAATTATTATCTATTTTGACAAGTCTTTACCTTCATCCTGATTTTCATTTGCTCAACAATTTTTCATCACAACTTTGAATCGGACCGTAATCTCACGGCAACGATTGAATAGCATAATCAGAAAACAGAGATCAAGCCCACGGTGAGAATCAAACTCAAATTTCAACACACACTAACCAGTTGGGATCTAGTATACGAATGGCCGTTTTAAGCATTCACCAATAAGGACTGTGTAGTAAAACAGAAGCTTGTAAACATCATCAGAGTGGAATATCAATTGTAAGGAGCTAGGTTTAAAGTGCATCATCATCATCATCATCATCATCAGTCGTTTAGCGCCTGTCGTTGGATATAGACCTTCCCCAGGATCCGCCACATTTCTCTATCATGGGCGCTGTGGTATTCTCTGAGTTTGTCTAGTTCATCTCTCCATCTTTTATTTTTTTCGGTCTCGGTTTCGCATGTGATATCTGGGGATCCATGTTGTGAGTTGTTATGTCCATCAGTTGTCTTTTATTCTTGCAACATGGCTGCCCATTGCCACTTGAGCCTTCTACTAGATTCTATGAGGTTGCTGACTCCCGTTTTCTTCCATATATATTATGCTGCCTTGCGATCTCTCCATGTGAGGTTGAGCATGATTCTTTCATGTGCAGCTTGTGGGTCTGTCTTTTGGTCAGGTTCCATTTTTCAGCTCCATAAGTGACTATCGGGAGAATGCATTTGTATCCTCTTCTTTTTAGGATTACTGGAATCGTCTTATTTTTGAAGGTTAAGCTTGCTCTGCCGAAGGCTTCCCATCTTAAGGTAATTATCCGCTTGATTTCTTCTTCTTTTATGGGTTTAATAGAAATTCGTTGTCCTAGGTAGATGTAGTGGTCTACTTTCCCCAATTTTACATCTTCGATTTTGACAGTTTTATCTTTATTCTTGATGTGATTGTTACACATGACTTTTGTTTCACTGAAGTTCATGTGTAGGCCAACTTATTTACTTTCTTCGTTTCGTTCATTTAGCATTAGTTGGAGGTTGTGTAGGTTCTCTGCAAAAAGGACGATGTCGTCTGCTATGTAACATCAGCTTCCGTTCAACTAAATAGTTAAAATTAGGATGAGGGTAAAAAATAGTCAAAATTAATAATAAAGTAGTTTATTAATGTTAAAATTGTGAAGTTAGAAACTCTGAAACAGAACATGTTCAAAATAGGTACTAAAAAGACTAACATTAAGCAAGGCACTGTGTTTACTTAAGATTTTAAAATGTCGAGATTGTACTTGCCAGCAAAACATTCAGAAGGGTGTTCATCCTACACAGCAGATGTTCTTGAAACAAAAAGCTATTTGCGAGGAATTTGATAAATCTTATAAGTATGGATGAGCTTTCATAACAGACCGAGGTTTGACGAAAAATTCCCTGCAAATGGGGTCTTGGGAATGTAGTTCATCTGAACAAATGCCATGGAAAATATTTTCGTATTTCGAAGCCTTCGACCTCTGCCACATAAATTTACCTTTACATGTCACCAGAGGTCATTTCCACCTGTCCTTTATTTATTCAACGTGGAATCAAGTTACCCATATACACGAATTTTCAGCGTGGAACCGGCAAGGAATCTATGAAAAATATGAATAGTAAGAAACAAACAAAAGAACAAAAAATTTTCGCCTATACATAAATTGTAGTGACATGTGGTTGTCCTTGTTTTGTCAAAGAACAGTCAAGATATTGCAAATTAAAGTAACTCAGTATAAATAAATCCGCTGAAAAAATAACGTTAAATTATAGTAATACACTGGGTAATGCTGGTTCAGAACATTTTGGAACGAATTAATCAAGCTAATCAAGTCATACCTCTCTCTCTATATTAATTGAATAGATGAAATAGAAAAAAAACCCCAGTTATACTAGTGCTTCATGTTAAAAACAACCGATTAATTTGTTAGTCAACTTATTAGCTTTATTGACAAGGTATATATCATATATCGAGCACTATGATTGAATATCATCAACAGCATATAAAACGTGTATTAACTGTTCTTGGTAAATTTACTGATTAGAAAAATTATATATATATATATATATATATATATATATATATATATATATATATATATATATATATATATATATATATATATTAGTAGAATTATGTATTGTAACCGGGAATTTTATCAATATTTTGTGTAGATATTTCAGTGTATATTATCAGTTTTACACTTTGAATTTTCCTTCATACGTGCCCACGGCCAGTACGTAAAAACAATATATATGCAAATTCAGAAAACATTTTCGAAATGACTTTACACGGAATATTAATGAAAATCAGGCAATTGGATCTTTTCTCTTTTTGTTTATTACGATGTGCTCGGCAAAACGATCTCCATTTACGGCAGATAAAGTAAATGTGAATTTCAAAACATTTAATTTTGGAAGAAAATGGAGGCATTTAAATATAAATGGAAGATCATGTGCGATAAGGACTATTATTCTTATAAACCTGTCAGGGGACAATGAATGAAAACTTTCTCTGTCTTTTTCAACGCTAAGCAAGAAAGAAGGGCAAGTAACTCTGAGTGTTTCAGCTGTAAAAACTAATTTCTTCTCTTCGATTCATACATACACACACACACAAACACACACACACACTCACACACATATATATATTATTGTGTTATATTCATGAAAAATACATAAACAAGCAATTCTGTGGTCTGTATTATTCACACTTTGAAAGTGAAAAAAATAGTTATATATATATATATATATATATATATATATATATATATATATACACACACACATATATATATATATATATATATATATACACACACACATATATATATATATATATATATATATATATATATATATACTCATTCTGAGAGACAGAGACATGCGTACACATATACAGACACATTATCATAGAGAAACTCTCACACACATACATTTTATCCAGGAGTTTTGAGAGATGGGGAGAGAGAGGGGGATGTGCATACTTACACACACAAATATACATTCACACAGACACACTGGTAAAGTAATAGACACGCATGAACACTCAGACACACACTGACGTTCAAAAACTCATACACGTGGATACAGCCCAACCGTCCATACAGCCAGAACACACACACGCACACATGCACGCGCATACGCACACCTACCTACATAGATAAACCTACACCTGCATACATACATACATACATACTGGCAATCACACTCAAAACACACTGACATGCCAAAATACGCAGACACACCCACATAAACACTCAGATACACTTACAAACACGCACACCCAGAGAGACACAAAAAGAAACTTCAACACGCAGAGACTTACATTAACGTTAAGATACATTCTATCCGGGAGTTTTACTGACGATAGAGTCAGGACACACACACACACACACACACACACACACATATATATATATATATATATATATATATATATATATATATATATATATATATATATATATACACACACTATACACAGACACATACATATACACACAGATACACACTCAGATACAGATGAACATACAAAGACACATACACACGTAAATTCAATCCAGTAGTTTTGCTCTTTAAACCTTTTGGCTACTCATTGACACACACTTACATCCAATGACGCACACATTCACGAACAGGTATTCACATACATTTACTTACAATCATTCAGATATTCATACACAGACACCAACGCATAATATAATCAGAGACAGCATACTTCTGCCAACGCCATTGTCGGGGGTAGGGGTAGTAATTGTACTCGGAACAGCCCTAAAATCAATTCAGTTCTTCTATACTCTTTTCTGTACCTTTCCACTAAGTATAATATTTTAGAGATATCGTATAGACAAATATGAAATTGTAACGATACCATGTATTTTCGGACATATGATTACACTGACTGGTGGTATTGGTGATTGGACTTAGAGTAGATCATGACATTCATTTCAGTGGGAGATATGTCTCGTTATTTGTGGTCGTGAGCTCAATACCCGGGCAAAGTACCACCAACCTTCCTAGCTATCGAACTTTTTTGGAGACAATCTAATCTCTTTTCCCCATCTTCGAAGGTTTTTGAAGACATCATCGTTACTACCTCGCGATGTTCTGGTCGAATTAGTCAACGGCATTCTCCAGGTGTGATGTGCAAAGAATATGTTCCGGAAGAAGGTCGTAGAACGATTTGACCGAAATGTTACAAGGGAGTAATGATGATATCCTAATTGTCAGTTTTCTTGGAATATCAACAGATCCTGCTTGTTGTCATTGTCCCGTTATCGTTCGTTATCCGTCGCTTCAATGATAATGTTCGGACCCTAATGCCCGGTGTGGTAAAAACAACAACGATCAGGACACTCGTTCACGGGAATCTTCAACCAAACCGAGGAATAGGTGCGTCAGCAGAACTCGAATAATTAACAAGACCGTCACCAGAAGCACGTCTTAAACAGCCAAGTTTGGTTTTATAAACAATGCCGTCTCACCTCTTGAGAAGCCGTGGGTGGAGGTCGTTTGTTGGGAAGGGAGAGAATCGAGACGGGGGGGGAGGAGGCTTTTTAGGGTCTCGATGAGGTAGGTGGCAGAGGGATAAGAATGGGTGGGGTGACGTGAATAAACAGTCATTTGCACTTTGACTTGGCCAAGTTAAAAGCTTTTTAGACGAGCCCCCAGCCCCCCCCCCTTCCCTGCAAAAAAAAAAACAAAACAATAAAGGGAGAAACAAATAATCAAAAGAAAATGGAGGGAAAAAAATTAATGGAGTTCTTTTTCTTCACTCCATATTATCTCTCTAAAAATCTCCACCTGAATGCAAAAAGGTCCAAGTAAATATATCCGGATACTAAAAGCCCCATATGACCAAAAACAAAGGAATTGCGTCGCCTACACACACCATACACACACACATACGCATACTCACACACACACGCACACAGAGACACAGACACAGACACATACAGACACACACACACACATATATATATATATATATTGTGTCATCCACAGACAGCTGTTTCGTCGTATTACAACTCTTCAGTGTGGCCATTAATATATATATATATATATATATATATATATATATATATATATATATACATACCTACATATATATATATATATATATATATATATATATATATATATATATATATATATATATATATATATATAAGTATATTTGTGTGTGTAGTGGGGCGTACAAGTATACGGAAATATACAGGGTCTCTCGAAAGTCAACATTCACTTATTTCTTTTCCAAAAATGATCCTTGTCTATCAAGTACTGAACGAGCCTCCATAAACTGAATATCGTAGATTATCTTCCGAGTGGGAGCATAATGTGGCCCATATGTTACTCTGAATTTCCATGGTACTTCAGTTTGTGATTGAAGAACTTCTTGTCGACGAGTACAATCTCGATATCTTAAAATCCAGAATAAACAAGCACTTTATCCAATGGTAATCTTTTTTTTTAGTCTCGTTTTAGTCAAGTTTTTAGTGTTTCGGACTTTACGATTTTAACATCAATGTGCTATTTCAACATCTCTTTATTAAAATACTTCATAATCCTGTGACATAAATGATCGCTTCACTCTAATCCTTTGAAGCGAAAAGTGACTGAAAGGACTTACTGATGATGTCAAGAAGTGAATAGAAAAAAACATAAAGGCTGCGATTTTACACTCCCGTTTCAATGCCAATGTTATCGCGATAGTGATGCGGAGAGAGGTTGGAGCTTGAATGTCAACAAATATCTCAGGCATTGAGCTATCGATTGATGTAAATAGAATAAAGGATTTCCTTCGATTGTTCATCCTATTTACGCTGTCAAGGCCAAATGATATATTCACTGCGTAACCGCGGGAGAACATTTCATGTAGAGTTTCGATATGATATAACGCAATTTTTAACCATTCTGCCGGATCATACATTCATTTCTTAAAAACATATAACAATTCTCATTAGGTGTTTATTCTATTTATGTTGTCTGAGCCAAATGATATATTCACCGTGTAATAACGGGAGAACATTTCAAATAGGGTTTCAATATGATATAACATAATTTTTCAAATCATTCTGCCGGATCATATGTCCATTTCTTGAAACCATAACAATTTTCATAACGTGTTTATTCTATTTACGTTGTTTTGGCCAAATGATATACTAACCGTGTAATAACAGGGGATTATTCCAAATAGAGTCCCAATGTAATATAACACAATTTACAATCATTCTGTCGGATCATATATTCATTTCTTGATAGCATAATTGTTGCGTTGAAAGAAACAAATAGAACGGATATAGACCGTGAATAAACAAAAATGGAATTTGAAGAAGAGTTATTTGGGCTTTTCCATTACCGGCGGCTGTTAAACTCAATGATGAGACAAACGCTACGTCGAAGCAGCAACCCTATTGCTTGCTGATTCAATACCTCCAGTATTCCCATTTTCTCTAATTGTTTATTCTATTTATGTTGCCTAGGCCAAATAACACATACACACACATTCACATATATGTATATACGTATGCATATGTAAGTGTGTGTGTGTGCCTCGGTCTTGGGCTCCAATCTGCAGTTAAACTATCCGGCTACTCCTCTGAAGGGTAGCAGACCTCTACCGTCAGTGCACATCTGCTTTCGTCACAGAGTGACGGATCCGTGCTTAAAATTGAACAGAGAGCTATACTGCCATGATTTTCCTTCCCAGGGGATGCCAGATCGGGTACGTACCAACTACGTGGTGTTCGCGTTCAGTGGTTTAATTACCGAGGAAAGCCAAACTGTTAGAATACACCCATCAAAGGGGTAGCAGACCCCATAGCTAGCTAAATCTTCTACCCGGAGGATGAAATTCCTATCGAACCCATAACCTAGGATCCTTTGCACACCTTTGTATTAGTGTGTGGGGTTGACCCTGCACACGTCACACTTCACCTCGAAACTTCATGGCGAAGGAAGGCGGGGGCTATTTGGCGACAGATCTCTTGCCATCCAAGTTCTTTAAGTCGTAGACCCCACCCCCATCTCCAAAATCTTCGCTTGCGGAGCCAAGTCATTACTTCATGAATTTATTCGTTCACAACTTCCATGATATTTTTGGGTACTGGTTTGCCTTCCGATGAATGGAGGAGCAACGTTAAGAACGATATATATATATATATATATATATATATATATATATATATATATATATATATATATGAATGACATCATTCATATATCTAAAACTTCAATAATAAATATAAAACTTATAATAACAATCTTAAGATTTTGCAAAAACACAACCAAAACAATTTGTAGCATTATCCACAGTGTTCTACATTCAAAAAGTAAATCGTGCTAATGATTAATTAAATTATATGGAAAAACATCCCAGTGACATTAATGTTTCATGCTAAGAGTAATTTTCAAAATTAGTGTCACCAGAATATATGTATATGTATATATATATATACATACACACAGTATATGTGATACAAATCAGGCTAGCAGTATAACATAATATAATAACATATCAAAAATATAAAGCCACTTCTGAAATATAATGGATTTATTTCATAGAAAGCTCGATACACACAACATTTTACTCATGAAGTTAAGTTGTTTTAGCGTAGAGCTGGAAATAAATAGTAGATAGTGGATTTGATACACGAAGAGGGTAGAAACATGAGTTAGTTTGTGTAGCGAATCCACAATCTACTATATATATATATATATATATATATATATATATATATATATATGTGTATATATGTGTGTGTGTGTGTGTGTGTGTCGTTGGACATACACCTTCCCCAGGATTCGCCACATTTCTCTATCATGTGCGTCGCTGCAGAGCTAGTATTTTCTGAATTTGTCTGGTTCATCTCTCCATTTCGTATTCTATCGGCCTCAGTTTCGCATGTGATCTCTGGGGATCCATGTTGTGAGTCGTGTTGTTCACAGGTTGTCTGCGATTCTTGCAACATGGCCTGCCCATGGCCATTTAAGTTTTTTTTAATTGATTCTTTGATATCTCGGACTTCCGTTTTCTTCCCCTTGTGTTGTCTTGTGATCTCTCCATGAAAGATTGAGCATGATTCTCTCACGCGCACGTTGCTCGCTTCTCAGTTAGCGGGCCTGTCTCTTAGTTTTACGAGACATGATTGAGACCAATTTTAGAAGAATGTTGTGATCTGTTTTTGTTTCTGTTTTGTTTTGTTTTTTTCGAATTCATATTCGTCTAACATATTCACGTTCTTGTACAAGCATCTTTGTTACATTATGAATTTGGGCATCTTTTTCATTCCTCTCATACTAAAATTTTCATCCTCAAAAAACGAAAAGATTCCAAATTAATATCAATATGTACAGATGACTACCTGAAAATTCGTCCTCCACAAGAGCTACCTTTGTTAAAAAAAAAAAGTCGCTTGAACCACCAATTCTTGATTACAAAATTAATACCTAAACCAACTGTACCATTAAGGTGTAGGTATCGGATAAGTGACTCATTTCTCATCATCAATCACGTATGTCAGAGTTCTGGAATCTTTTTCATTTCCCACTTGTTATAGATTTACACATCGGAAAATCCTTGTTTTTATTTCACAAAAAAAAAAAACTTTCTCAGGGTCAGGTTAAATGTGACGGAAAGTTTTCGTATAATTCAGTTCAGCAGTTTGGGTGTGCGTTGATTTTATAAAAATTCGGTCGAGTTTTACAAATGTTATTACAATATAAAGTCGTTAGTTTGTCTAAAAACACAACTTGATCATATCAAAGGTTGCATGTTGATGCAACTGCCGTAATATATACGTACTTTATATCCATATATATATATATATATATATATATATATATATATATATATATATATATATATGCGTGTGTAATAATTAAATAATTGAGTCATCTACAGACAGCTGTTTCGTTGCATTACAACTATTCAGTGTGGCTATAGACTATATATTATCCCATCCAGTACCACGAGGCAGGATCAAAACCTTGGCTTCAGACCCAGAGGCTGATATTTTACATCTGTCCTACGCAGAATTAGACAGTCAGGACGACTGAATTTAAGTGATATATTTACTTAAGCACGATTTCTCATCCACCAGAGTGCTCTATCCCAGAGTTGGAAGAGCATTGCTTATAGCTTATAATGAACAAGTTACCTTACTCAAAGAGTGCTCAACCCTGAATAAGGGATATATATATATATATATATATATATATATATATATATATATATATATATATATATATGTGTGTGTGTGTGTGTGTGTGTGTGTGTGTGAAGAGATAGAGTCAAACGTTTATAAATGCAACGTGATGGGATACTTTTCAGTGAGAAGTTGTGTTAAGTCCCTGGGGAGAATGAATGCATAAGTTGGCAGACAGGAATAAGGTGTGTGATGAATTCCTCATAATTATTATGTAAAACCTCATTATACTTAGTGAGAAAATTCTTTCGACACTTGTGAGATCCTGACAAAAGAAAGGGAAAAAAAGATGAAGGAAGAAAAAGAGTATGAAAGAGAGAAGGAACGCATAGGAGGGAAGAAATGAACAGAATTATGGAGAAAGGACAATGCGTGAAAGAAAGAACGGATAATGCCAGAAAAAAGTGGAGAGAAATGACTAAAAGGAAAAAAGAAAGAAAGAATAAAAGAAAGAAAGGAAAGAAAGAGAAAGGGTGAAACGAAAGGAAAAAAACTGGTTAAAAAAAGGAGAAAAGGATGAAAGAGAAAAAAGAAAAAAAAGAAAAAAAATGAATGTAAAAAAAAAAGAAAGGAAAAATGACCGGAAGAAAGAAAGAAGAGAAAAGAAAAAGAAAGAAGGACAGATAACTGTAAGAAGGAAAGAACGGAAAAAGAATTAGCATAAATGAAGGAAAAACGAAAATGAATGGAAACGAAAGGAAATGAATGGAAGAAAGAAAGCAAAAAAGAAAGCAAGAACAAAAGAGAAATGGCTGAAGGAAAAAAGGAAGAAAGAAAGACAGGAATAAAAAAAATTTCGCTAGTCATATAGTTATTTCCTTTCTTTCCTGATCTCTGAGACACAGCCATCTTGTTCATGTACTTTGACTTGGTTTGGGGTATTAGACATATCATTCTTTGAATTTCAAAGATTCAACGTCATTATTAACAGATTAGATCTTGCAAAAGACTTATTCCTCATTTCTGATCCGTACTGCTTGCTCAATGGTCGTAGAAAAACAATCCAAGAGTTGAAATAAAAACTAACAAAAATTAGACGGAAGAAAAACTAGTAGAAAATTGATAATTATAACAAAGTTTCATTTAAGTTATCCAGACAACCTCTATCGCTACTAGTACGTGTAAACAAGCAACGCAAATAAGATGAAAGAAAGATCAATTTAAAATCTGCGAATATAATAATTAGCAATGTGCAGATGTCTTCTGACACGCTAAAGGACGCAACTGGCGTTGTTAAAACGAATTTCATTCACGCAACTGACTCGGTAAAATAGAATTTCTTTCATGTTCTGGTGACATAATATAAATGCCGAATTTAATGAATAATATGAAAATAAAAAAAAGTAGTGAAAACAAAAACAAAAAATAATAAAAATCCGTGTGTGGTCAACTGAATGTTATTCTTCAAGCTCTCTGAAATTTAAATATCTATTATACTCGTATAAAAAAAATGCATTGAGTATATACATACATTTCGTATACACTGTCATTTTTTACGGTGCAGGTAAACTAGTCAATAATGAAGATTATGTTTCTTCTGAGAAGCACGTCTATAACTACTACTGGTGTAAACAAGCAACAGAAATAACATGGAAGGAAAACTACGCAAAATTCAATTGTAGTAGCAATGATAAGATGTATAGAATCATTAAAATTTTTCGAGCCATCTTCAAAAAGACAGATTACCCATTAGAATAAAGCACTCAACACCCAGACTAATGGTTGATATAGTTGTACCTTTCTCAACGGTGCCTGGGATCACTGTTCAGTGTAAACATCTAGCATTTCATATGCTGATCTTCTGACAAGCAGGCTCACCCAATTGGAAAGACTGGCGCAACACAATCTTTCTAGTCTAATTTCCTCCATCATACACTCTGACCTAACTTACCAAAGTCACATAAACTGATGTTGTCATACCGTATATATTGTTTTAGTATTTATACCAACTATCTCTTTCACGCCACAGTCACCATAATATCACAGTGGCGTGCTATGTTGATGAGATAGTTACATGCTCTTCGTTGTCTTTAATAGTTATTTATCGAGCCCATGTAAAAGCCAGTAGTCCAAACGCTGTTTTTCTAGGCAAGCAAGCCTTCCGGATTTTGGAGATTAGAACTGCACAGTAGACATGCAATAATCCGGCTATCCGTAATTCGGTTCCTTCACTAATTCGGCACTGATTTCAAATCAGGCCAATGTAATTTCAAATTTCCCAGATTACTGCACCAACCTGTTTTTCTTGCACTAAATCTCTTCACCTGTTAACACGCTCTTGTAAACACATTCTTGGTTCTTGTCCTGCATTCATTAATATAATTTCCTCTTTTTTAACCCATGGCTATGCCTCCTTTGAATAAAAGAAGCACATCCTGTGCCATGAGGCAAAAACACCGTACATCATCCATTAAAGATGAGGTTGAACTCTCGAAAAAAGGAAAAAAAAAAAAAAAACTGGACAAGGGTGCATAGATGAAAAGCCTGTGCTAGTGTCACAACATTGTCTCTTCAACAGAAGATGATATGAATAAACAGAAAAAAAACCCAGTGTACTTTTCACTTATAGCAGCTCAAAGAAACAGACGTGTGTGAGAAAAACACTCAAAGACGGAAGAAGTCCGGAACTAGATGAAATGCAGGTAAATTGGTTTGAGCTTTGTGTGAGTGAATATGTTGACCTGTCTGGAGATACGTCGAAAGTACAAGCAAGAGTGTTTCAAGATGAACTGAAACGAGATTTAATGTTTCTATCCCTTATTATCTGGTTTGTGCAGATTTACATAATACTTTAAAGGTATGAGATGGTTAGCTATTGTTAATGGAAAATCCTCCTGTGTTACAGCATTTTGCACTAACACGACACCCTTCAATAGTTCCGGATTACTGAAGGCTCACTGTATAACAGTTTTACCAAATATCTCCCGTGTGCCAACTAAGCTTGGAAAATATCTTTTAAAAGTCAGGTAGAATTTCAAAGCAGGTGCATACCTTCCTCTTGGAAGATCGATGCAACTTTACCTTCTTGCTTATTTTTCTCCAATTTTACTGGTACCTTACTGAATTAAGCGTAGTAAATATCAAGAAGTTTCTGTGCAAATTATTCTTATAAATAAAAGCATCTTTGCAGTCAATAAAAGCCGGGATATTCCTGAAATTCTACCTGTATATATAAAAGAAAGTATTCGCAATGAAGAAGAGTTGGTAAGTCAAGGTCCCGGAACAAATCCGGTCCGTGGCCACCTTTCATTGGATATGTGACCTTGCGTAAGAAAATTCTTCCTTTTGCTTATTCTGTTATCACATTACAACGTCATGGAGAAAAAAAGGTCGCAAATATAGATACTGTAAATTTCTCTCACTTGTCTCCTTATCTCTCTCTCTCTCTGTGTCTCTCTCTATGAATGCTTACGAGCTTTTTCAATTTTAGTCCGAAAGAAAGTGAAAGTGGCTCTCATAGACCTTGCAACGTTCGTCACAGGAAACAAATAAGTAGTCAATATTCTGCTTTCACGAAAGGAGTGAGGTTGATTGAGTGACTGACATCGTAAGCGACGGTTAAAACCATTGATTTTGTTATGAAGTCAAAGCGACCATAACAGATGCCGACGAGTAATTGGCATTTCGGGTGGGCCTGCCGTCAACCTCTACTCCCCCCTCTCTCTTTCTCTCTCTCTCACCTGTTTTTTTTTTTTTTTTCTTGCAGAGTCTTTCCTGCAAGAACACGGACAGCAAGAGTAGTAAGCTTGGAAAATCGCTATGTCCATTTGTGACGTCCGAAACAGGTTTTCCTGTCTGATCAAAGCGTTTTGATACTTCACGAGAGCCACGCCAAATCAGGAATAGAAGAGTTATCGTCAAGGGAGATAATTCTCCTCTCCCGGGAGGATTGTATTGCGTTGAAGAGTTGTGAGTTCGCCCGGTGCTCAACGGTACGGAGAATGGACTCTGCGAGCCGAGTTCAAACTCCAACTTGGGACAGTTCGTGCTAACTTCGCACTAATGGCACTGGGAAAAGCATGAATCCATCTCTCCCTCAGCTATGGATAAATGAATGGAGTGGCGCCACTTTGGATGCTTGTCACGTCTGAGTTTATTTCATACATCGTGAATAAGTAGTAATGCTATATTTGAACCCCGGGCAAGGAAGGGTGAAGCTGCTATAAGCGTAAGGGAACCAACTGCTGTGTGGAGGCCTGGTTGGATGATAGTAAGTACATTTATTAGTGGTGGATAACATTCGGATTGGAATTCAAGAGTTTAATAAGTTCCTGGTTGGATTCAGGGTTGGATATATTCCTGGTTGGATCGAGAGGTCTGGGAAATCTTGGCAAAGGTCTATGCCCCCACTCCAAATATTAATGCAGTGGCACAAAATGGCTATTTTAATCCGCACATTGTTCATTTCAGCCACTGCATGAATATTTTTTCGTCTATTTTATGTTAAAATATTCCTGTTCAGTGTTTTGAAGGTTTGACAATTATAGTACCACATTGAACAGGTACATTTTCTCACTAGTCCTGTTTTCTTCAGGACTTTCTGATTTCTTTAGATGTCAAAAGTAACGGATGGTAATAAGCGAAGTGATTGGAGGTCTGGTGATTTGGAGAGAAATTCCATGTCCAACGACGAATACTAAACTGCTGCAGATGCTGCTGCTGCTGCTGCGGTTGTAGATGCTGTCACCAATGATGATGTTCTTATGAAGGTATGACTGGGAAGAACTCCCATCAAAGATCTGTCTGGCGAGTATAGGTAACACCAAATGGAGATATAAGGCTGAACATTTTAATATTCAGTCCTTATTATGTCTGAAAAAACGTTTTTCTTTTTTAATTTCTCTACCCCAAAGAGTTTTAAGTAAGATTTTCATTAACGATGTAAATTCATGCTAAATTGGTCCCTTAGTGTGTCTCCAGTAGTTTTCACGCTCGTTTTTTTTTTCTTTTCTTTTATTTGGGCTTTTTACTGATCCAATTAGGGTCGAGAGAAGTAACTTATTCATTGATCAACTCTTTTTCCCCATTGTGTTATTGATCACCCTCAACACGACACGTTGCCAAAAGACGTTGTTGATGAGACAGTTTCTATTGAGTGACCAACCAGACCTGTTCACTATATCTTTAAATTGTATTTAAAAATCCATTATCAATTTAAATCAGCCAATTCTGGTCATCTACCCCCTCTCCATCAAAGCTGCCACTCCCCGAACTGCAAAGATGAAAAAGAATATCAGTTCAGTAAAAACAAAGCTTCAATTCTATTCAGCGATCGATAGTTGTATTATCCATTAAGATAGAAACAATTTTTTTTTCCTCTTTGGGGATACTTTCTTACATTTTTTTTCTATTTCATTATCTTCACTTTACCGTCACTTTCCTTAAACTTTCTTAATTCATTTATTTCCAAAAGTTTTGCAATTTTTCTTTCTTCCTGTCTTTCTTTCTTTCTTTCTAACTTAAGATTTAGTTTATTTATTCCCCAACATTTTCCTTCCTTTCTCTCTATTTCCCGTCTCTCTACCCCAATATCTAATTTCTTTATCAATGTTTTTGCATTCTCTCTCTCTCTTTCTTTCTTTCTTTCTTTCTTTCTTTGTATTTCAATTACATCTCTCCAAATATTTTCATTTCTTTCTCTCTTACTTTCTCTCTTTCTTTATTTCTTTCTTTTCTTTCAATCTTCTTTTCTTTTATTTATTTTTCCTTTCTTTTCACTTACTTTCTCAACATTTTTCTCCTCCGTCAATACTTTTCCATACTTCCTGTTTTTTTTCTTTCTTTTTTCTTTCTTCATTCCTTTCTTTTAAAATATCAATTTCTCTTTCTTTTCTTTAGTCATTCATTTATTCTTCATCTCTCGTCCAAAAATTCCTTTCTTTCCTCCTGATTTTTTCAACGGTTCTTTTCTGTCCTTCTTTCTTTCATTCTCTTTTCTTTTTTTCTTTTCTCATTCTTTCTCACTTCCTTGTTTCCTTTCTCTGAGCTTTCATTCTCTATTTCCAAATACTTTTCTTCTTTCCTACTTTCCTTCTTTTTTCCTTCCTTTTTTGTCCCCTTCACCCTCGCTGTCAAATCTTTCTTTCCTTTCCTCCCCATATAATTCCTCAACACTCTTTTCTCCACATGGACATTTTCCTCACTTCCTTTCTTTTTTTTTCTCTTTTTTTTTTGTATTCATTATATACATCACCCCCGATCGCATTCCACCTCTACTGCATTTTTTAACCCCGTCATTTAGTTTGACAGGGTTGGTGATGGGTGAATGTCGGCGTGCCTTTTTTTTTCTTCTTCGGAAAAAGCCGCCAGTGGTTTGGGATGCGACGGCTTCTTGGGCCGGCGGTCTTAGGACCAGAGATGAAAAGAGAACCTGAAGACCTGAAGGGTTTTGCGTTTTATTCAATAAGTGAAGATTCCTTTGATTTAGCCCTTTGAGCAAAACATGTTTTAAACTTTACAGAAAATAGGGAAGAGGCAGGCGAATTGGAGACAAATATGATTAGCGGACATCTTTAGGAAACGGCCAGTTACTGTTCCTCCCTCTCTTTCAACTATTTCTCTTTTTCTTTCTCCTTTGATTTATGGCTTTCTTTTTCTCACTTTCTTTTTTGCCTTTCGTCCTTTCTTTCTTCTCCCTTCGTTTCTGGTACTTCTTTTCTTTCTTTCTCATTTTGTTTCTGCTTGTTCTTTTTCCTCATTCTCTCTTTCTTTCCCTCTTTCTTTCTTTCAGTCATTTCACTTCCCTTCTTTTTTCTTTCTTCTTTTCAGTCATTTCTCTTTCCTTTTTCCCTCTCTCTCACACCCACTGTTTTTCTTTCTTTTATCTTTTCTTTCTTCCCTCCGGCCAGTTCCTTATCCCCCTTCAATTTTCTTTTTTTCTTTTTTCTCAATCCTTTCTTTCTTTCTTTCTTTCTTTCTTTCTTTCTTTCTTTCTTTCTTTCTTTCTTTCTTTCGTCCATTCATTCGCTCATTTTTCTCTTCCTTCCTCCAGACTTTCAGTTCTCTCTGTCTCTCTCAGAATTTCGCATGAAAGAGACAGGCGAATTGGAGACAAATCTGATTAGTGGACATCTTTAGAAAACGACCAGTCTCTGCCCCTCCCTCTTTTACTTCTCCCCCCGCCCACCTTAACCCGTTCTCTCCCGTCTTTCCCTTTCGTCCGCGTCATCTGCTTTCATCTTGTAATTATTAGAGGCTTTTCGTGGTTGATGTGAGCTGGTTGCTGCTTACAAGAATTGAAACGACATTTTTTTGTTGTTGTTTTTGTTGTTTTTTTTAATTCTCTCTCATCCTAGTAATAAATGCCAGATCATTGAGACTTATTTGGATTATAACACTTGCGCTACCCACACACAGTTTTGAAATCCCCAATGAGGATCAATCCAAACGGTGTGCGAGGTCAATATATTACCGTATCAACTGCAAATGACAGGAATTTCCGTCAACTCTTAGTCTTTCTCTCTTGAGACCCTCTGGAAAGTGTAATGGTTACCACATTTGCCTCAGACTCACAAGGTCTCGAAGGGCGGAGAGTGTGGAAAACTCTTCAGTAAGACAGATTTCCCAGTGCACCCAGCAGCTAATTGAATACACTCTAAGCAGTGTGATTCAGGGTTAAGGTATCCCTTCGGTGAACTTGTATTCAGCCAAGGAAAATGGTCATGAGAACTTGCAAGAATAAAGTCTCGGTCTCGATCAAAGTTGAAACTTCCAGGGACCTCCAAGTTAACACATGCAACAGAAACCGGGACTTAGTTAACAGCCTCTACACTCCATCGGGAGTTGTGTCTGAAGAGACCGACGCTTTACCATAGTCTTTTACCTCTCTCGTTCATGTGTCTTTTTCTTTTCCACGTGTCGTCTTCTTTTATCCTACAATTATGAGAGGCTTTCGTGGTTGATATGAACATGTTGCCACAGTTATTCATTACGAATGCATACAAGAATTAGAGAGACTTTTTTTCTTTCGTTTGCGTTTCGCTTTATCCTAGTAATAAACGCCAAATCCATGTGACTTATTTGTATCTTAACACTTGCGCTACCGGAAAATCGTTTTGAAGTTCAAAATGAGGACCAATCTAGATGGTATGCAAGGTCAGTATATTAAGGTATTAACAGCAAATGGCAGGAATTTCCGTTAACCCTTCCTTACTCTCTCTCTCTCTCTCTCTCTCTCTCTCTCTCTCTCCTGTCTTACACATTCATCTGCATCATCTACTTTAATCTTGTGATTATAAGAGGATCCCGTGGTTGATGTGAGTAGGTTAACTCTGTTGTTCATTGCAAAATGCATACAAGAATCGAACATTCATTGAAGACCATCAATCAAAACTGCCATTAGAACTGTCAACATAGGTTTCTTCAGTTTTAAGTTTGTATGGCTGTCTGGTTGTCCATATATGCATTGCGCGTACAGGCCACACCAACGGAGATAGAGGGCTGAAAATTTAAACATTTACTCGTCATTATGTCTATTCTTTAAAAAAAGTCTCCCACTCTAAATAGGTTTAGTGGCAGGTCAAATTTGCAATCTAAGTTTATGCTAAATTATCCGTTAGTTTGTGTTCGATTTTATTCACGCTCGTTTTTGTATATCTAAATTCGGGCTTTTTTTTTTTTTAGTGATATGTGCCCAACAAAACGCGAGTGAAATAATTCATTACTTGATCACCACTTTTTCCAATTTTCTAAAATTGATCGCATGGCAGTTTCTATTGAGTGCGTAACCAGACCATTTTTTTCTCGTTTGCTTGCGTTGGTTTTATTTTATCTCAGTGATAAACGCCGAATCCTTGGGATCATAACGTTTGCGCCAAATCTTCGGGATTATAACACTTTCGCTATCTGAACACGGCGAATGGGCTCTGTATAATAATGGTTGTACACGTATATATGCAAAGTGGACATTACTCTTTTCCTTTGAATATTCAATTCTGCCTCCTTGAACTGTGTGCCTGACATAGAACCAGGATCAAAATTGATTCGTACACCTTGCCCGGATAATGTTGTCGCGTATGTCTCACGCGCAGAGAGTCCCGGGTTCAATTGCCGTACGAGCGGAGAGCGCGGAAAAATCTTCCTCAGAAGCTAATCAAGTACACTCTAAGCAGTGTGATTCATCATCATCAGTCTTTTAACGTCTGTCGTTGGACATAGACCTTCCCCAGGATTTGCCACACTTCTCATGGGCGTCGCGGAGCCAGTATTCTCTGACTTTGTCTAGCTCGTCTCTCCATCTAATATTCTGTTGGCCCCGATTGCGCATGTGATCTCTGGGGATCCATGTCGTGAGTCGTGACGTCCATTGATTGTCTGCCATTCTTGCAACATGGCCATCCCATTGCCATTTGAGATTTTTGATGAATTCTATGATGTCCCTGACTCTTGTCTCTTCCTGGATGTACTGTGCTGTCTTTTGGTCTCATCATGTACAGGTTGCATGGTTCTCAATTTGCGGATCTGTCTCTGGGTTAGGTTCCATGTTTCCGCTCTATTTTAGGATTGATGGAATCTTCTTATTTTTGAAGGTCGGGCTTGCTCTGCCAAAGGCTTGCCCATCTGGATCGACATAAAAAACCCCGTAAGAATAAAGCCATGACTACGATTAGAAATGAAATTTGTAAGCTTCAATTTGCTGAAGCATGCTAATTTGATTCCGTCACCAGTCGTATAGTCCGCTTGGGCAAATCGAGTTCAAATCCCAACTGAAAGAGTGTGCATTCACTTCGCCTTAAATCTCTTGGGGAATTCATGAATCCATCTCTTCTACCCAAGCCAGACTATGCTCTCTAACCTTGATCGGCAACCAGTCGAAAATAAACTGATATTGAAACCAGAGAGTGGGGCACCATTAAAGCCGTTGGATGCCATCTAAGACTTCTTTCCGACAGCTTCAGGATCTAGTTCAATTCTCACTATCTTCATCATTGTTAACCTGTATCGTAGAAAAATCTAAGACTTTCTACACAATGAATGGTTTCTGAGATTAGTTTGCTAAACGAATCTCTGTTAAGAGTGCCTTATACATATTTACTAATCATGTCTTCAGATAAAGTAGTTGGTCTCCCAGATAGAGTAGTCAGAAACAAATTGCATGAACTAACAGGAACATTTCCCCCCAAAACAGCATATTTTGCTCGAAATAAACTAAAGTAAAATACGTGGTATCTAGGTTTAGATTATAATCTAAACCTAATAATACAAGGTAATGATTATCTATTAATTTACAAATGATATATATGATGTGATTTTACTTTTTGTGCTTCAATTATTTTTACTTTGTAGAGATATAAATCTGAAATGTGGAGTTCATTTGAATCCATATATTCTCTTTTGATTATCCAATATTCGCTGACATTGCACGCGCTTGATGCCTTTAGGAATGCAGACTTCGTGTTTGGTTTTTGAATTAAAATTTGATCATAATGTTTTGCGGCAAAATGAATCGTGAAAGAATTCACATTTGCTACAATTAACATATGCAATATCATTTTTGTCAGAGTTTCAGTTCAACTCTAATTTATTTAGCACAAACTTATCATATATATAATTATTCCATGCATATACTGTATTTCAAATACTAAATATAAATAATCTTAAAATACTCACCATTTAATGCTAAATCATATATTTCATTCAAAGACTAATGTGTTTCGTTTTATTTAGAATCTAACTTTAGATCATCATAGAGAATATCTGAATTATTTTTTCTGTAATTTCGAAGATGAACATATAAGAAAAAAACTATTGCTATTGTCAGACAAAGATAAATGCAGGATTGCATTTAGGTTCATTTAACCAAATTTTGTCTACAGAATACTGAATGAAAACACCCTCTACAGTTTCTTTTTTACGGCAAAATAATGGCAAAATTTGTTTTTATCGTAAATTTTTATTCCTTCCACCATGAGATGCGTCAACTTTTGCTCAAAATGGCAAGGATGAGGCAGAAAATTATAAAAGTAACCTGACAAATTTGCTAAGGTAGCAGGAAAGTATCATCATCATCATCAGCAGCAGCAGCAGCAGCAGTAGCAGCAGCAGCAGCTGCAGCAGCAGTAGCAGCAGCCTATTACGATCTGTTGTTGGACATTCGCTAACTCTATCATGGATGTTCTAGAGCCAGCACTTTTTGAACTTGTTTATTTCGTCACACCATATTATTTTTTCCGGTTATACTTTTGTATATGATCTCTGGGGATCCACATTGTTGGTAATGATGTCTGGCGGTTATCCTACATTCTAGCAACGAGACCAGACCATTGCCATCTATTGGTTTTAGGATACGTTTGTTTTCTAATAGAATGTTCTGTCCTGTGATCTCTACGTATGATACCGAGCCTGATTCTTTCCTGTGCACGTTGCATGGTTCTCAGTTTGAGGGTGAGCTTTTTGGTTTGGTTCCAGGTTTAAGCTCCATAGGTGACTATAGGGAGGATGCATCGGTCGTAAACCCTTCTTTTTAAACTAATGGGATTCTCTTGTTTTTGAAGGTTGACTTTGATGTACCAAAAACTTGCCAACCTTGATTCCACGCTTGATCCCTTCTTTTGAGGATTTCATAGAAAGTAGCAGGTAGCACCAATGAGTTGCCAACATCTCTCAAAATTCACCCAATCTGCTAATTGTAGCCCAATCTGGAAACTCTAATCCCATATAGGATCAAACTCGCTCTCCTGAGAGACTAATTTGATTGACTCTCCCCAGATACTAGGTCTGGGCCAAGCCATCTGACATTACCGAAAAAAATGAGATACGTAGGGCAACGGCACCTTTGTTATCTTCAAGGTACTCTCCTTGGGGCCCCACATAATTTTCCCAGCGTCCCTTGAATACGGTGGTCACACAGAGGGCTGGTTGAATCAGTGACGTCTTACTGCTGACTGAAAACCTTCAGGTTTAGCTCTCCCAATGTTTTTTTATTTTTCTATTTTCAGTTTTCAGAGGAATTATTTTCATTACTCCTATGTGTACAGATATGTCCTAGTTATTACGTAATGAACTGATCAGAAAGGGTTAGTCACGTATAACAATAAATTATATGTGACTTAAGAGTGACTCTAACACCACTATTTTTTTTTTCGTTTATCCCTTTTTTTTTACTCTTTTTTTTTTACAAATGTTTCTTCCACAAACAGATTCTGAATATAATTTTATCAAGCGGTTTAACTAGTAAGTTAGATTGGTCACGTATATTGATAAGTGAAAAGTAAGAGATTTTCCCCAATCAACAGACATTGGCTACATTTTTTTTATAAAACAGTTGGACTACGAAGATGAAGTTGATCGCATATATTAATAAGTAAAAAGGAAGAGATTTTCTTAAAAATTCCAACGAAAAGACATTGGATACAATTAACGCAGTAGGCGAACTATAATTCATAAAACCTTTGGCGAAGGCGTCCATTGGTTCGATCAGTATTTTCTTTGTCACATTCTTTTCATCACTAGTTGATCATCGTAGTCCAGTAGAAAGAAAGGACTTTGTGTGAAGGTCTCCGGGGAGAAGACGAAATTGAAAGAAAAAAAAATAGGTCTGGTGAGTCATTCAATAGGAACTAACATGTGACCAATGACTTTTGGCAGCATGTCGTGAACTTCTTCCACCATTCGTTCGACCGTGATCAATAAAAACATTTGAACTGTAGAAAATAAAAATGACATTACACAAACAGACGAACTGATTTATGAAAAAAGACTAAGTTGAGCACCCTAAAACTTATTTGGGGGACAAATTTTTAAAAAAAGTTTTGTAGACATGACAAAAAATGAATGTTTATCCCTCTGGCTCCATTGTGCAGCCTCTTAGTCGATTAATCTCTCTCTCTCTCTATATATATATATATCTGTAGACGTACATGTATACTTTCAAGCAGTTTTGCACATAGTACTACAATCAATTGCATATATATATATATATATATATATATATATATATATATATATATATATATATATATATATATATAATTATGTCATCCACAGACTGCACTGTTTCGATGTATTGCAACTCTTCAGTGTGGCTATAGACAATTCGATGTCCACGAGGCAGGATTGAAACCATCGCTTCAGATCCGGAGGCTGATATCCGACCTCTGTGCTAAGGACCTGGAAGGTCAGTAAGGCTGAACTTGGGCAATATATTTATTTTAGTTTAAATTTCCTATCCACCAGGCTGAAAAAAATTTCATTTTGTCGTTCTCATGACGTGATTCTCAAATTCTTAAGGTTAGATTTTATCACTAAAAATAGATATTTAGTTTCCTTTTTTTCAGAGCATCTTAATGAACATTTTTATTTTCATCAAAACTTTTCTTCCGGGGAGAATAATCATTCATTCTAGTGTTCATAGAATTAGGTATTTGTTTTGAAATAGTATTGATTTGGAATCATGTTGTTATATGTATATGTGTAGTTATCTTTACAAATGGTTTGTACGTATTATAATTCGGACTGAATGTGAAGATGACCTTCTAAACAAATTACTCTGGAGAAATACCATCAAATTTAGTGCCAGCTTCATAAATAACATCAATAGAATTATTTGCTCACATAACAAAACAAAATTTCAAACTCGTGTATTAAAACAAAAGCACAAAGAAGACTGTTATTGTAAAAACAAAGGATGTGTCCTTTTGACAATCATTGTGTCACTGAAAACAATATATACTCAGCTGTACAGCCAAATATTTTTTCAAAAATATTATATAGGAGCATCTAGGGGCATTTGGAAATGTTGGTATTACAATCACAAAAAATCTTTTCTGACTGACCCCCCATCAAAAAGAAATAACGCAGCCTTTTGAAATTCTTTTGGAACTAAAAACAAAAAGTGCCAAATCCCATCGTAAATTGTCAATACTTAGCCACTCCAATATTTTCAATGATAGATACTGATCATGTCTCTAGCAATTGGTGGGGCAAGAATATTATCTATCATATTTAATACAAACACTTCCATGCAACTGACGGCGTTCTACCGTTCCAATAATGGAAGAAATACACTCATTCATCACACACACACACACACACATATATATATATATATATATATATATATATATATATATATATATATATATATATATATATATATATATATATATCGATCGGCCGTTGTACCCTCCGACTACTTTGTGGTGGTGAATGGGTGTATTTCTTCCATTATCGGAACAGTAGAATGCCCGTATATATATATATATATATATATATATATATATATATATATATATCGATCGGCCGTTGTACCCTCCGACTACTTTGTGGTGGTGAATGGGTGTATTTCTGCCATTATCGGAACAGTAGAATGCCCGTATATATATATATATATATATATATATATATATATATATATATATATATATATATATATATATATATATAAATAATAAAAACAATTAAGTCATCTAGAGACAATTATTTTGTTGAATTTCACAGTTTGGCTATAGACTATCGAACATCCCTTCCAGTTTCATGAGGTAGGACCGAAACCTTCGCTTCAGATCCAGGGGCAGACAATTTACCCCAACCCTACGCAGAACTGAACGGTGTGTAGGACCAAGTGATATATATTTCATCATCATCGTCCGTCATTATACATAGATCATCCCCTGGATCCGCCACTATTCCCTGTCATGGGCGTTGCAGAGCCAGTATTTTCTGAATTTGTCTAGTTTATGATATATATTTACTCACGCACGATTCCTCATTAGCCAAAGTGCTCCATTCTAGAATTGGAAGAGCATTGCGTTATATATATATATATATATATGTATATATATATATATATATATATATATATATATATATATATATATATATATACGTTTACCTTTGTATATATATCGACGTAGTAATCCAGACAATTGTTTGCGCAACTTTTGTGTATGTGTTTTTTTCCTCTCTAGTTAAGAAAATGTTCTTGTCAAAATAAAACCCAGCCTGCAACACGATCGGCCCACACCGAAAGTGTTTTGCAACCCGGCCTCTCTGAGCAAACGAAAATGGTGCAAATCAAAATACCAAGGCGTCGACGGAGGGCCAAAGAAACTTGTTATTTCTGGCCTTTCCCGCCTTGATTCGCTTCGACATTTTCACTCAGAGCTACACGCCTCCCCACACGACCCCCACCCCCACCACCATCAATTTCACTCGGAGCAACACATGCACCCCCCTCCTGTCACCCCCCCACACACCATCAATTTCGCTCAGAGCTACATTTGCTCTCACCTGCCCCTCCACCTTCCCCAATCTCACCTATCTCACCAATAAAAACAAGTTAGGTTACTGGAGAGGCCTTCCCACTAACTATCAACTGTACTTGTATTGGTACTTGCTGATTTCAGCTTTGTCAGGTGCAAGGCCATGATCGTGGAGCACTCTATAAAACTATTCAGCTTTGCATACTCATGTTGAAGACGATACATGGACTTTTCTTATGGTAGTATTTATCCTTCAAATATTGGTAATTTCAGTCTTTGCTATAGTCCCCAAGATATTCTCCTGATCTTGTCCCTCTAAATGCATCAGATAGGTGTTATTTTGCATGCCAAAAGGTACAAAATACGACTCAATACATTTTGGGGGGTGTGAGTATTCCTCGCTGCGGATATCAGGCCGTACCGCTAACCATGTCTTCCTTATTACAATGGGGGGTGCTGACTGGATGACAGTACCCTACTTGGCTACTTTGGGTTTATTGGCAAGGTGTTTGGAGGCAGAAACAATCGAATGTTTTTGATATTTGCGAAGCCTTAAATGTGGGGTGACTTATGAAGATCCAATCCTCTGTAGTATGAATGACCCGAGAAACTAATTTGCTGACTATTTCTCTCGGGCGAAGTGCTCTGCTTTGTGGCCGTTGTAATCGAACCGAGTCAGCCGGGTGTTAATTTTATTCGTTAAATCTTAATCTGCCACTTGTACTTGGGGTGCCGTAGGTGGGGCAGATACAGCAGTCGAATCATTCCGCCAAACCATTCGTTTTATCTTCCGTTATTTTAATTGGGCAATGTATTATAATCCACTTCCGGCGTGCTATGCCCGTCGAGGCTTCACCACAGCTCCGTTAACCGTTCACTTTCTAAAACATGTTCCCTACTCTTTCTGTTGCCAACCTCTCACGACGCTGATCTAGAGTTCAGAAACAGGGTTGTCTGTCTCCTAGACTGGTTGCCAACAAAGCCTGAAAAGTCCTACTTTAACCAGCTGTTTACCCATAACTGGGAGAGAAGAGACGTGTCCACACATTTCCCAAAGGTATTAGTGAGAAATGATCGAAAACTGTCTCAACCTGAGTTTGAACTCGGTTCGCCAATTACTATTTCCCATGCAACAACCCGTTAGGCCACTCGAACATCCATTCTATTTCTGTAACTCATATAATGACAAATGATTTTTTTTTCATCTTATTCTACAATTCAACGGAATTATTTCTTTATTTCCTTTATCTCAACAATGAAAAGCCTTCAAGGTTCTCCGTTACTCTAGTTGCGTTCGTACAGCCGGACCCAGTGATCAGTGATCGAGATTCGGTGTTCAAGTTAACATAGAATCTAGGATTCTGAATGCTGATTTGCAAGGCAGGACCTCTTCATTTTGATGATTGACGCACTACAATATTCCTACACCAAAAACACTGATTAGATTCTTATACTAGTAAAATCCTAATTGCATGTTCACGTCTATTAATCTATATAAACGAAACAATTACTCTATCATTATTCAATTTCTAGTTTAAACTCATTTTAATTATTGTTGCATTTTACTCCAACGCTTTGCTCAATACACTTGTACATTATTGTCGAACAGAGTTTTAACTTGATTTTCGCATTTAACAACAATAACAGATGACAATGACGAGACCAAAAATGCACGAATAACAGTGACACAGTGACATTTGCAAAAACTGGTGACTAGTTCACTTCCACTTCTAAAGCCCAAGTTAGGTCGACTTGTTTTGCTAAAGATTTCAAATCCCGTTTACAGGGCTACTAATAACAGAGTTGGAATGGGACACGTTGTTTTAGAATAATATTGTATAGAGAAATTAACCCAGTTTTGTTTACCTTTTAGATTTTAAGGAAGCAATGAAGTTTGACCCAAGCACAATTCAACTTATTATCATTTTTATATTTGATTTTATTGTTGCTTTATATCACAATATTCCGAGTCAATACAGTCTTTATTATTATTAATATTTCAATACTAGCGTTACTCCATCTTATGCTCATCGCCTTTTCCTAATTCCTTGAGTTTATTCACTCTTCATTATTACTATCATATTATTTTAAGCTTTACACCATATTGTTTATCAATAGCTGACTATCTAAATTTTGGTTGGGGGGGGGTAAATAAACCATGTGTTTGTGATTGGTAGCACTCATTACATTCACTACATTCGTTTTCTCAACCGTCAAAATATTTTGCCACTTCGTTGTTTTTATGAAAATTTGGTACTCAATTAAATTACTTTCGATATGAACGATTAAGGGTGGTGATTGAAAGTAATCTAAATCAGAAATTTGATCTTAGAATGTCCTGAATCAGTTAATCGCGTGTTAAAAACGAGGCTAAGATTATGACCTTGGCCAACAACTAAAAGACAGAATAAGGAAAAGAAAAATTGCGCTACAATATAGCTACCCATGTTTATTAAAGACATACATCTGTCGCTGCCTCCATGTAAACATCCTTATGACAAACAGTTTCAAATTCTACAGAATCTGAACCAATTATTTTAAAAAAAAAGTTTTTAAAAAATATAATTTCGATATCAAATCGAGTATTACTTTGGAACTAACCAGAGGGTACTGTACTGTGCATGCATAAACGGACACTCTCCCGTGAGGTTATTCAGTCGACAATGAGATTCCATCAAATAGGCTTTTGTACTGTGTGATCGTCGCATTCACTATGACAGTTAGCTCATTTCATATTCCTCTCTCTCACTCTCTCTCGCTTGCTCTCTCTTTTGCAGCCCATTCACTTTTTATTGTTTATTCTATTTACGTTGTCTAGACCAAATGATACGTTCACCATGTATTAAAGGGAGGTCATTTCGAATTTAGTTTCAAGATGATATAACGCACTTATGATAATATCTGTCGGATTATATCCCGAAGTCTCAAGAATGATATATATATACATATAATTTCTGTGTCCGCACTGCTTATATTTACATATGCTCTAACCATGATATCGAGTTCCCTTCACTGGAACCGCATAACAAATACAGTAACAATAATGATAATAACATTATATGTATATATATACATACATATATATATATATATATATATATATATATATATATATATGTATATGTATGTAGAGAGAGAGAGAGAGAGAGAGAGATGAGGGGGAGAGTAATTTCTTCGGCCAATTGACTTCGAAACCAAGACACATAGATAAGGGATAAGGACAGCTCGCTATTAATTGCTCCGTAGATTATTACAAGTGCATGAACACGTCTCCCCCCCCTCTGTCTATATCTTTCTCCTTGTCGATAGAGAAAGAAATAGTGCTCAAGAGACATAGATACGCATAGGGTATTCTCTTTTGATGGGCTTTTGTATTCTCTCCCTTTCTCTTTTTTACAATCTGTCCCTCTCTCTTTCCCTCCTCTCTTTCTCTCTCTCTGTTACGCGTTTGAGTCTCTGGGAGAGAGGGAGAGAGGGGGGGAGAACATTGATTGAAAAGCAAAGAGACAAAGAGAGAGATGCAATTGAAATGGCTTGAGTACTGTGTAACAGAGAGAGAGAGAGAGAGAGAGAGAGAGAGAGAGAGAGAGAGAGAGAGTTGGGAGAACAGACGGAGGGAGAGAGAGAGAGAGATATCTGACTTGGTCGAAAAAAAATAATGGCCAAGTTCCACGCGGAAATTGTTCATCTCATTCTCAAATGCGACCAGGCGATTTTGTGTACCACAGTGAGACAGAAAGGAGGTGGGAGCTGGCAGTGACCTCATCGTATGACATCATTGCTGAATCTACATTTGCCAGAGTCGCACGCGTGTCAGCCGTGACCTACCATGTCTCTTATGCCAACTTTGGCAGTGTCCCCGTCACGGGGACTTGGATGTCAAGTCCAGGGCAGGGGCTCTTAGAGCCGTGTAAAGCGACAAGCCTATAAAAAGGTGCATGGACAAAAAAAAAGATTAAAATAAAATAGGGGGTGAGGAAGGAGTACAGGGTTGATATAAGTGGGGTGAGGGGTCGATCGGAGAATTGAACCCAGAGGTAAAAAAAAGAACGAAAGAAAAAAAAAAATATGCTGTATAAGTGTAATACGTAACGAGAAGGTCTCGTTAATGTTCGGCAGTTTCCGGTAATTATTGTGTCAAGTGCTGCAATTGCGAACGAATGACTTGAATGGCTTGACATTGTTGTTGTCGGTTGTGGGCTTGGGGGAAGATGGTATTAAAACAGTAAGAGAGAGAGAGACTGAGAGAGTGACAGAAAGAGAGAGGGGGGGAATCAAGCCCGAGAATGGGAGATAGAGAGGGTGAGAGAGACGTGGTAGCACAGAGAGGTGGTAGCAGAGAGAGCTAAAGGGCTTTGTTTTTGTGTCACAGCGATTACTGTGTCACATTTTAATTTCATCAGTGAACTCCTGAAAAAAAAAGTCTTACATGCATGCGTACGGACAGAGGACAAGAGATTTCAACAGAAAAAAGTATATATATATATATATATATATATATATATATATATATATATATATATATTCATTTCAAAAAGTCCATTTTGACTTCCTTATACGTCATAAGAAAGATTTTTTTCAAATTTTGTTGACACCATTTCAAAGTTCAATCTTGTTTCAATATTTGGTCTTTTGTAATTTTGAATTTTGGTTCTAATTTCGTCAATTTGAAGCTGTTGAAGGATGTTTATCTAAACTTTTTGAAATGTATCGGATACTGTTTTTCACCCACATTAAATATATATATATATATATATATATATATATATATATATATATACACATGCACACACACACATATATATATATATATATATATGTGTGTGTGTATAGTAAAAATCAGGTTTGCAATATAGCATGATATATTTCAATATAAAGTAATGTCTGATAAGTGATAGGCTTATTTTATAGAGTGCTCGATACATTCATCTTGATGATCTGAGAGGTAAGTTTGATTTATATACATATATATATATATATATATATATATATATATATATAGAGAGAGAGAGAGAGAGAGATAGAGGGAGAGAGAGAGGGGAGAGAAAGATTGTAAAGCTTTACTGCTGTGGCGATGTCATAATGCCTCCCAAAATTCACTGGTATCTGCATTTACACAAAAATTATAAGTGCATTCATCTTGAGAGGATCCACAATTACTTACTAGAGCACTTTTTTTCCACCATGGCTCCCCGGCAGTATTTATCAAAGACCATATCCCCTAATATATATATATATATATATATATATATATATATATATATATATATATATATATATATGTGTGTGTGTGTGTGTGTGTGTGTGTGTGTGTTTATATATATATATATAAGATACGAACCGACTGAGATAGATGGATAGATAGATATAAGCAGACGGAGGTAGATACAAATATGCACATCCCCCCACCCCACACACACACACCCATATATATATATATATATATATATATATATATATATATATATTGGCAAGCAGATCGGCAAATGGATGGATAGATATAAGCAGATTGAGGCAGACGGATAGACAGACAGACAGGCTGACCGATAGATAGATATTGACAGATATAATTAGATAGAATGATAGATAGATAGAATTTAAGATTTTGATCGGTGAAGAGTTTTCATAGCCGAACAGGGTTTGCAAGGCAAATCTTTCAGAGTTTTGAGAGTGAAGTTTGCTGCCAAGGTCTGGGGCTGGAAATAAATTAATTTCTTGTTGTTCGCAACCAGACCAATCAGATTGTTCAGGGAAGGGGTGCAAACAGTGAAGGGGGCCTTTAGCTTGCGTTACTAGTTCTCCTCCTCAGGATGATTTATAGGATCACCCCAGGTATCTCTCTTCGTATTCCCCGGCGGCTCACGACACCTGGCTTCCCGAGACGGTCACCCATCTAAGCACCGACCAGGCTCGATTTTACTTTATGGTGTGTCCAACGTGTTTTAGCCGTACGGTACTGGGAACGGGCGCTCGGGATTGAATCCAAACACCTAAGACAAGCGAAAAGCTGAATTCTGAATTTAGAAGCAAAAGCATTTTCACAAACATTTTCCCAGCGTTGTTCTTTTTTACGTGAATGTAAATAATGACGAATGCCAAAAATTCGACTCTCAAGAATCTCCGATCTCGCGCGAATTCTCGGAACGGCACATGTTATCATTCGCCTACTCTGTTTATCTTTCTATCTGTCTCAATTTGCTCATACTTATTCTACATCTATTTATACATCTATCGCCCATTTTCTCCACTAATTGCTCTCTATTAACTAATTGGTTGATAATTAATACTAATTACTAAATTCTTTCCCTATTTCGGTTTCATTAGCTAACTTATTACGGAATTCAATTAAGTAAACTTCAACAATGAATCATGCATCAACTCAGGAGTTGGGATTGGTCGACAAGATTTGCGATGAAGTCCAATGCATCAAGTCAAATAACAATGGTGTAAAAAAAAATCCGTAACCCCTGTGTGTACCAAAACTGATAATGTGAAAAAATATCTAAAATTATCTAAAAAAAAGTGATATTTTATCTAAAATTATCCCAGACTTGGGCATTGTTGGTCCAAAATGAACACAGAGACCTCTTAGAGCACTTTTTCGAAAAAAATAAAAACAATAACAAAAAACAAAAACAAACTATTTTGAATTGTGCTTAGTGGTATACTCATGCAAAATTTCAGGGTTGTGGCCCCCAAAATGTGATCAGGAGCTCCTAGGGGGTACAAGCACATCAACAGACACTGGGACACTCGAAGGAACAAGACACTGTAGCTTACTTGGCTAAGTGATCTGCCATCTGTGAGGCTACGGTTATTCGAGACCCCCCCCCCCCCAATTTCTCTTCATATCTATCTACTTATCTATCCGATTTTGGTTATACTGTCAAACTCCCGTTCAATTCCGAGGCTGGAGTTGGCTTTGGTCTTACCGCCCTATCAACAAGAACAAGAACAATCCTCACCAAATCTAGAGGAGTAAACTATCCACTGTTTGTCTATCCTGCAACGTTAAACCAAACCAATATACTAAATTAGCACTTCCCTGCCGTAATCAATCTGTGATCTCTCTACCTAATGATTCACACCGAGCCTTTGTCGAGGTTTACAACGAGGACAGCAACTTTTTACCGCTTCTATTAAACACTTGCCGAGAATCTTTAACCTTTGCTATGTCATTCGAACTGGACAATTGCTCACCGTAGCTCTTTGCAGTAACAGTTTGTCCAGAAATTCGTCATGAAAATTTCCTAATAATGTTCAATATCCAAAAACACGTGATTTGTCAGCTTCGTTGTACTTACTTTCGTCTCCCAAGAATAAGACTGGATGCTGCCAATCACTGGAAGTTGGCGCTGCATAACATAGTGCAGGAAATAAAACCATCAGAGAAATAAATTCTGCCAGGACCAGTCCTACATACTAGCAACACGAAGAGTCGCACTGGGCACCAAGTGCTAGGGGTTCCTGTCATGTGTCTTACCCCGTAGAACTTCCCAAATACAAAAGTAAAAATTGTAAAATGAATTATTTGAACGATAAAAACTGACATAAAATTTCCTGTTATAAAGTTGGGTTTTTCATGAATATAGGATTGTTATATACCTTCTGTTGTGATAAAACAAAGAGAAACAATTGGCAAAGGAAATTCTCATGACCGACGACAAGTTCAGTTGGGCTTGCTTATTCTAGTGAGATGCTGCTCACAATAGCGGGGGCCTGGGAAGGAATGTAAGTTGGGTGAGGCAAGGTTGCATGTAAATAAATAAATAAGATAAATCCTATCCAATGAGAAATTACGGCAAATTACCAAAACTGCCTCTATCTCCAATATCTGACTCAACATCTAAAATACATCGCGCAGATAACACGACTGGGAAATTCTTCATTGCAAAAAAGCAACAACTGTTGTTTAGAAAGGATGTAAGAAGAAAAAAAATTATCAAGGCTTACGGAAGAAATACGAAATACAAACATTACTATACAACTCCAACGTAAGATGCAAAACGATGACCAAGATAGATGATTTTAAGAGACCATATCAGAATTTGAAGTATTCAAAAGGAGTATAGATGATGATGATGATGAATGTTTAGTCTTGGTTTTTCAACTTTTTAAATTTGTTGTTATTAATTTTTTTTAAATTTAAGTTTGAAGTCCATACAAAAAAACGAACAACAATTATCTCTGACTGATATAGGTGGATTTAAGTAAACAATTTTTTCTGAAAAACGAAATTTGGATTTACAAATACCACCAATACACATCATCATCATCATCATCATCATCATCATCATCATCATCAGTCTTTTGTCGTCCGTCGATGGACATAGACCTTTCCCCGGGATTCGCCACACCTCTCTGTCGTGGGTGTTACGGAACCAATACCTTCTGAACTTGTCTGGTTCGTCTCTCCATCTTGTATAATACCGGCCTCGGTTCCGCATGTGTTCTCTGGAGATCCATGTTGTGAGTCGTGATGTCGGCTATTCTTGCAACATGACCAGCCCATTGCCATTTGGGTTTTCTAATGTATTTTATGATGTATCGGGCTCCAGTTTTTCCCCTGATATATTGTGCTATCTTGTGATCTCTCCATGTGAGGCTCAGCACGATTCTTTCGTGTGCACGTTGTACCAAACTAATAGACAAAAGAAAAATAAACAGGTCTGGTTTGTCGTTCAGTAGTAACTGTCACGTGACCAACGTCTTATGGCAGCGTGTTGTGTCGGGGGTGATCAATAGAAAAAGGAAGTTATAGAATGAATAAGTTACTTCTCTTGCCTTTTGTTGGATCACTAAGAAAAAATCTGAATTTTCAACAAAAAATAAAAACAAAACGAAAACAAGCAAAAACTAAGTTCGGGCACAAAATAGGGACCAGTTTAGCATACACTTACATAGTAAATTGATCCTCCCTCTAAAAAAACCTATTTCAGGGGAGAATCTTCAAGAGAAAATAAAAATAATTTCAGACCTCTAGCTCCATCGATGTGTGATACATACAGAGCTAGCCAGCCGGATCAACTTAAAATTGAAGAAACTTTTTTTCTACGGTTTTGTTGACAGTTTTTGCTGATAGTTACTAACATGTGGTAGTCGAGAGTAACGTTAATACCCACAGGGTTGAGAGCCTCTCCGTGGAGACCCGCGAATCTCAAATTAATCACCAAAACATTTGGTACGTATAAGTACCGTGAGTACATTAAGGGTTAAATCAGTGGTTCTTGATCTGTTTACCACTATACTCTCCGTCAGTGGTTGGACCTAGCCCATATACCCCCTCTCTCTCGCATCTTCAACCGAATTATTAGTTTGAAATGGATGATGATCCCTGACATTTCTAGAAAAATATGTCATTCACGATATTATTCAGACACTATTAAAAGAATGAAGAAAATAAACAGGGAAATGTTTACTTTTCCCTGTGTAATCGTACCGTTTGAAACAACCATCCCCTTACGGGGCATGGACCCTAAGAACCATTGCACTACAGAGAGTCGAGATTCAGCTTTCCAAGAGCATCATTAACTCTAAGGCGTTCCAGACTCTTGTAGGTGGATGACACTGTGTGGAATATGTTTTAAACTTTTCAAAGTCACAGCTGTTATCGAATATCGATTGTCTGGCATAAATGAAATATCGTGTACCGTTTCGTTCTGCTTTTCCAACCGACGGGGCTTTGCTTCCCTGGTAAAGTCAGCTGGGGCCCTCATTAGTAGATTCCAGAAACGTTCATTAAAAGTTTTTTGTTTGTTTGTTTTTTTTCTTCTTCCAAAACCCAAAACAAGTGCTGGGTGTCCGGCCGACTCTCCCACCCTCCCCGACACCGCACCCACATAAGTTCTCTCCCAACTTAACTCGATCCATAAGTACAAGCACCTGTCGTAAAAACCGAATTCCTGAACATTTTCACAACTTGACGAAAGAGATCTGGCGTGGGGTGAATGCGGACGGTTCAGGAATTTTCACGAGGTAAGCACAGGCGGATAGGGGGGGGGGAGAGAAATCGTCACACTCCGCTTGGAAGTCTTGAAGAGTTAGCTCAGTGATAAATAGAGAGGAATGACAGCGGAGATGTCAGAACATAATTCATAAGTGGGAGTCTGGTGCACTCTCTTTACTCGTTCCCCCCAAAAGGTTTTTGTCAGTAACTGTTATGTCAGTAATGTCGAAGGATTCGTAGCACACACACATGCACACAGAGGCATATATATATATATATATATATATATATAGTCTTGTAAACTTTTCATCTTGTGATGTCGAAGAAGAAAATTTAAAAAATATTTTTATATATATTCCCGTAGTATCCACTTCTATACGTCATGCAAGTCATTTTTAATCCGATCAGTATTGTGTCAACGTATCATCTTATAACTAATTCATTTTGAAGTTCGTCAACAGTTTTACAATGGCCCTGTTTGGGGAGTATAAAAAAACAGGACAGGTTTCTTGATATTGCTCTCTAATCATATTCCAGCATAATTTTTTTCCTTTTTTTGGGGGTGGTGGTGATTTCATCATTGAACATTACGTTTGTAGTTGTACTGTTCATCTTCAACATTATTTTTTATCTTCCATTTTTAGATCACTCAATGTGTTTTGTAAATCATCTGATATCACTGGAACGCCATCAGCGAATCTCAAATGGTTAAGATATTCGGAATTTTGGGGGACAATCCAATCTTTTATTTTCGTATTCTTTGATCTTAACACAACGAAGAAGGTTTGAATATTAATGACTTTTCTCTAGGTTATCGACAATATTCTCTGTCTACGTTTACTCTCATTTTTCTCAAGTCAGTTTTCTAAAAGGTACTTCCATGACTCGCTGCAGAGAGTTTAGGTAATATTGTGTCCCCTCGTCTGGCCCCCTTCTCCAATACTTATCTTGGTTGTATCTCTATGTTATCTAAATACTGCAGTACCATTTTCGTATATATTCTGAATTGCTGGTATGTAAATCTTGTTAACACCTTATTCCAAGAGATAGGAAAAATATCAATATAAATCTGAGGGCCGACTAGAGTGAAAGATATCATAGATATAAATGAGTGACAAAAATGGATATGGACTGAACACTTAGCAGGAAGAAAGGACAACGAATGGAGCGAAAAGTTGACCGATTGGTACCCATGATACATTGAACGCAGTAGGAAAAGACCGGACACAAAATGGAAGGATGACATAGAGAGGTTTGCCTGTAAGACTGGGTAGAGAACAGCGTTATCACAATCACCATGGAAGGAGATGGGAAAGGCCTTTGTCCAGCTGTAGACGTACAGTGGGGATATATATATATATATATATATATATATATATATATATATATATATATATATATGTGTGTGTGTGTGTGTGTGTGTGTGTGTTTGTACAACAATATAACTTAATTTATGGATATGAATATATTGATTGAATAATTGAAGATATGGCAGCGGGCTGTAACAGAAATAGCGCGTATCCTCTACCTCTATTTCCTCCAAGCCAGTCTCTTGTACCCCCAACCACCCAGACCTATGATGACTCAGCCTAACATACAATCGTCGCAATTTTTTAAGGTAGGGGGGGGGGCTAAGAAATATTCCAACGTAAGTTAATGATAATTGCTTCTCTGCTTTACGCTATTATGATTTACGAAAAGCTCTACTTTCGGATAGCGGAGTCAACCTGTACCTAGTAAGTTTTATTGCAACATTACATACACTGGGCAATGACTCTATTAGATTACTTACTGCTTCCCATGAGATTCCTTCCAACATCTACCAGTTCATCATAAAGATCATTTGCTTTTGTGGGCTTATAGCCGGATGTTTGTTTCAACCCTTTGCCATAAGGTATCGATATGTTCAAGATGAGATGCTTTGGTTCGCGACCGCGGCAGCTCGATGTTATTGTCTTCAGAGTAGGCTCTGATTTGTCCAGCGAAAGGGCGTTATCATGCCGAAAATCCACGACCAATCCATATGATTTGGGGTATTCGGTAAACATAAGCTTATTCGATATTTTTAGACCAACACTGGTTTCGAAACTAAGGTCCGTGGAAAGTTGGAGGTGACGCAAATAATACTCTAGGGTTTGCAGCAGTGTTCCCTTAAAATCTGACTTTACGAATCTTGTAGCAGAGAAGTATCATCCATCGAACAGCTATCAAAAAACGTAATTATTGTACACACACCTGTACTATATCATCATCATCATCATCATCATCATCATCATCATCATCATCAGTAGTCTTTTAACGTCCGTCGTTGGCCATAAACCCTTCCCCAGGATTCGCCACAATTCTCTTTCATGGGCGCTGCAGGGCCAGTATTTCCTGAATTTGTCTGGTTCATCTCTTCATCTTGTGTTCTGTCGGCCTCGGTTTCTCATATGATCTCTGGGGATCCATGTTGTAAGTCGTGATGTCTATCAGTTGTCTTTCATTCTTGCAACATGGCCTGCCCATTGTCATTTGAGTTTTTTAAATAATTTTTATGATGTCAACGACACCCGTTTTCTTCCTGATATACTGTGCTGTCTTGCTATCTCTCCATGTAAGGTTGCGCACGTTGCATGTTCCTCGGTTTGCAGGTCTGTCTCTTGGTTAGGTTCCATACTATATATCAGAATTCAAACAGATATAAACCATTTAGAATAAATATGATTAAAAAAAATTAAAACTTGTTTATAATCATTGTTCATTGACTACAGTCTGAAAACTAAAAATAGGGGTCCCCGGAATATTTCCTTTACAGAAGGGGTCTTTAAAGGAGCTTTTATTTTTCTAAACATTGTTTTAGACTAGTTAGTACCAATAGAAAAAATCATGGATATATTTGAATTTCCATGGAACTATTTTCTAAGAAAAAGTAATGGCGAATTAATTTCAGTTGGAGAGTCGTCCATAGTTTCAAATGATTGATGGGGGGTATTTTTATCAGCAATCCTCCCCATCCAGAGAGTCAAGTGCTACGGACAGCAAATCTAAAAAAATCATCTTGTTCAATATATAGGTATATTAACATAGCATGAATTTGTATCAGACCATCTTTACTGAGTGACCGGATAGGGATCGAACCCGTTCAGAATGGCAAACAAAATTAATTTGCTGATCATTGCTATACGTCGTTTGTTCTGATATGGATTTTTTCTTTTCATATGATTGACTCAAGAATTCCAGCAGAAAAATCCACGAATATATTTGGATGGTAATGTTTGTTTTTTTCTATTCGTTTACCGCAATAGAGCATAGTTTGAAACAGTGGGTAGGAAGTATTTTTTTTTTCAGAAAGATTTTAACGCCCAGTGAAAGAGTCTAGTGTTACACACAACGAACCAAGGAAAACGCACTTTTCATTATTATAAAGACTTAATATCACCAATCCCTTTAAGTCGATACAACGAACCCAACTGTTTACAGGTATAACTACCCCAGTCTATAACAAACTCTCCTTCATGGTTGATCGTCGCTCTAATACAGTGTGCGTGATACTCTTTGCCAATACTTCCTCTACTATACCTCTAAACATCAGAGCCAAAGATTTTAAATGTCTAGTTCTTACATAAATTAATCCACACCCCTGTTGCAGGCTCCAATCCTTTGGCAAATTGGACGTTTAAATGTGGAGATTTTTAAGAGACACACATATCATTTTCATACTTTTCACCACATAATCAACATCTATTTTCAAATCATATATTTGGCTAACACGAATTTCTTATATCGATGGCTGTCATTTTCCTACTGTGTATCCATGAATT
>OY735224.1:22964184-22966684 GCA_963457665.1 Thysanoteuthis rhombus | reverse complement strand
ATTAATATCCATTTATCCGTGTATCTGTCTATGTAACCCAATCTGATTAAATTTATGTATGTATGTATGTATGTATGTATGTATGTATGTATGTATGTATGTATGTATGTATGTATCTATCTATCTATCTATCTATCTATCTATCTGTCTATCTATCTATCTATCCCGGTCTGTCCCTATCTATTTCACTTTATCTATCTATCTATCTATCTATCTATCTATCTATCTATCTATCTCTCCCCCCTCCCTCCCTCTCTCTCTCTCTCTCTCTCTCTCTCTCTCTATATATATATATATATATATATATATATATATATATATATATATATATCAGTCTGTTCCTATGTATTTCAGTTTATTCACATCTATCTATCTATCTATCTATCTATCTATCTATCTATCTATCAATCTATCTATCTATTTATCTATTTATCTCAGTCTATTCATATCTATCTCAGTTTATTCATATCCATCTACCAATCCATCTCAGTTTATTCCTATCTATTTCAGTTTATTCATATGTATGTATCCATCTATCTCAGTTCGTTCATTTCTATTCAAATCAATTCATATGTATCTAATTATCTATCCCTCGCACTCGGCTCATATCTATTCAAGTCTATTCATATCTAACCAATTAACTATTCACGTTCATATTCATTTATTCATATTTTGTCCCTTTTTTCCAACTAATTGCTCTTTGTTAATTAATTAATTGACCAATTATTAATACTAATTACTAAATTCTTTCTCTGTTTCTATTTTGCTAATTAACTTATTACGAAATTTAATTAGCGAGACTCCAACAATGGATCACACGTTTGAGTTTGGGATTGGTCGGCGAGAAATACAGTGAAGTCCAGATTATCAAGTCAAACAACAATAAAAGAAGAAGAAAAAAAACTCCTGGAAAACATTCCCTGAAAGTTACCGGGTACAATAAACACGTAAGGATGCCCTGTGCCTACAGTGTCCGAAAGAATCGTTGAATCATCGTAAAAATACGTCTAAGCCGTTTGGATAGAAATAGATGGTCTGAGATCCCATTGGCCAAAATGTTGTGTGATAAAAAAAAAACAAAAAAACCCCCCCAAAAATGTGGATGCTAGTCCAATTTTTGTCATGGAATCAGGATAGCGATTCAGCTTAGACCTGTTCTGACGTGTCCAACGAATTTTTATTCGTGTACTGAAATATTCCTGAATAGTTTTGAGCATCGAATGAGGACTCTTGTTAGTAGAGACATCTTTTAAACTTTTGTCATGGATGGATACAAATAGAGTGATCTATCTATCTATCTATCTATCTATCTAGATAGATAGATAGATAGATAGATAGATATAGAAAGAGAGAAGAGAGGAAAAGACGGATATATATATATATATATATATATATATATATATATATATATATATATATATATATATATATATAGAGAGAGAGAGAGAGAGAGAGAGATGGATAGATAGATGGATGGATGGATGGATCGATGGATGGATAGATATTGAATGAGAGAAGAGAGGAACAGACGGAGATAGATAGATAGATAGATAAATAGATAGATAGATAGATAGATCGAGAGAAAGGGAGAGAGAGAGAGAGAGAAAAAATACTAAGATAGATATATAAACAGAGAGAGAGGAGATAAATAAATATACTGGTATAGATTGATAGATTGAGCGAGGAAGGAAGAGAGAAAGAGAGAGGGGGATACAGAGTGGGGATGATTGAAATAGATAGATGAATCTGCAAATGAATCAGCTCCCCAGCCAGAAACGCCCAATTAGGCCTTGTTTAATGAACAACATCTGCCAAGTGTGTAGTCCTTATAGAAGACAGTACATTGAAAACCTGACCCGGAACTGATAACGAAACGGCAAAGGTCTGGCGAAACTGCGAAATATCAGAAAAAAAAATGTCCGTAATCAATCGAAAAAAAAAAAAAAACTGATAAAAAATTTCCCCCCGTCAGAAACAAAATGAAATTAAGTTGTTCATTTCAATTTGGAAAACTGATGCAAAATGTTTCCATATTCCTCGATTGCAGACAAATTAGAATCGATACTGATTTTTGTTCTCTTTTTTTATCGAAGAAGAAGAAGAAGAAGAAGAAGAAGAAGAAGAAGAAGAAGAAGAAGAAGAAGAAGAAGAAGAAGAAGAAGAAGAAGAAGAAGAAGAAGAGGGGTAAAAGACGATGAATATGTAAAGTCATGGGAGAAGAAAAAAAATGACAGAAAGAACAAAGAAGAGGAAGGAGGAAAAAGGAGAGAACGAGAAGACAAAGACGAAACAGGCAAAAGAAGATGAAAAAAAAGAGGGTAAGAGAAAGTCCTAAGGAAAAATATGAAAAGTGCTGAGAGAAGAAGGAAAGAAGAAGAAAAATGAGAAGATTGGGGAAAAAGAAATTGATGAAGAGAAGAAGAAAAAGTGTGAGTAGAGAAGAGGACTGAAAAAAGTTGAAAAGAAATGAAAGCGCAAAAAGAAGAAGAAGAAGAAGAAG
>OY735224.1:22936684-22956684 GCA_963457665.1 Thysanoteuthis rhombus | reverse complement strand
AACTCTTTGAAAAACCTTCATCTGCATAGGAATTGAATTGAGTTGCAGAACTGAAATTAGAAGAATAGAATTAGGTGCTTCCACAGGGCCAGATTTGAAAGTAATTGGGCCCTAATTTGGAGGAGTATTTATTTATTGTTTAATCTCGTTTTAATTTTGCAATTTGTGTTTTGTGTATTTGTTTTCTGTATACTTGTGTTTTGTGTATTTGTGTTTTATGTATTTATACATTTTGTGTATTTTGTATTTTGTGTATTTGTTCTTAGTATATTTGTATTGTAATATATTTGTGTTTCGTGTATTTATGTTTTGTATATATATGTTTTATATATTTGTGATTTGTGAGCTTGTATTTTGTATACTTGTGTTTTGTGTATTTGTATTTTGTGTATTTGTGTTTCTTTTACTTTGTGTCTTTGTGTTTTGTATATTTTAAGTATTCGTGTATTTGTGCTTTGTTTATTTTGTGCATTAGTGTTTTTCTGTATTTAGTGTATTTGTGTTTTTTGAACTTGTATTTTGTGTATTTGTGTTTCGTGTATTTCTATTTTGTGTGTGTGTGTGTGTGTGTTGATTACTTTATGTCTTTGAGTTTAGTATATTTCAAGTATTTGTATATTAGTATTTGTATTTTGAGTATTTGTGTTTTGTTTACTTCGTGCATTTGTGTTTCGTGTATTTTGTATACTTGTATTTCGCGTATTTGTGTTTTGTGAACTTGTATTTTGTATATTTGGGTTTTGCATATTTGTATTTTGTTTATTTGTATGATTTTCAAAGTAGATGGACGAAAAAGGACGAATTTAGACGGAAAGACACGAGCAAATACGATCAACTGGCTCAATCTGAGATATATAGATATGAACAGTCTGAGATAGATACTGAGTAACGTTGAAAGTTCTTTCGGTTAATCAAATAAACTGCATCTATTAGAAGCTCTATGGTTGGTTGGTCTGTTAGTCGACTCCGGTTACGTTAAATAACAAAAATAGGAAGGAAGAAAGAGTTGAGACGTCATTAAGAGAATTCTATTCTGATCAATTGTTTTTTGCTAATGATGTCATGACATCGCGACTCATAACATGGATCCCCCGAGATCACATGCGGAACCGAGGCCGGCAGAATATTAGATGGAGAGATGAGCTAGACAAATTCAGAAAGTGCTGGCTCCGCGACGCCCATGATAGAGAAGTGTAGCGAATCCTGGGGAAGGTCAATGTCCAACGACGGACGTTACAAGACTGATGATGATGATGATGATGTCATTGTAGATTATCAAAGGCCTTCATAAAAGCAAAAATTCACGCCAGAAGCCCAAAATGACCATTTACGATGTTTATTGAAAATAACACTTGCAGAATATTTCCCTATCACAATATTTTACAAGTATGAGAATCAATTGACTCAAAGGGAGGCTACTAACTCTTCTTCCATCTCCCACTCCTCCCCCTCTTGCTACTTCCTGCATGGATGGTGAATGTATCGACGAACTTATGGTTCTTCTTCATCTTTCAACATCATCTGTCTCTTAACATCTGTCGTTGGACATAGACCTTCCCCAGGATTTGCCACACTTCTCTATCATGGGCATCTCGGAGCCAGTACTTTCTGAATTTGTCTAGCTCGTCTCTCCATCTGATACTCTGCCAGCCTTGGTTGCGCATGAGATCTCGGGGCATTCATGCTGTGAGTTGCAATGTCCATCGGTTGTCTGCCATTCATACGATATGGCCAGCCCATCGCCATTTTAGTTTTTTGATGGGTTCTATGATGTCCCTGACTCCTGTCTTCTTCTGGATGCACTGTGCTATCTTGTGGTTTCTCCATGTGAGACCCAGCATAATTCTCTCATGTGCATGTTGCATGCTTCTCAGTTTGCGGGTTTGTCTCTTGGTTAGGTTCCCTGTTTCAGCTCCATAAGTGACTATCGGGAGGATGCATTAGTTGTATACCCTTCTTTTTAGGATTATTGGGATCTTCTTGTTTCTGAAAGTTGCTCTGCCAAAGACTTGCCATCCTAGTATGATTCTTCGCTTGATTTCTCCTTTTTCATGGAAATTCGTTCTTCTAGGTAGATGTAGTGGTCAACTTTCTCCAGTTATGTGTCCTTTGAGCAACAAATTTACCATTTTGTTCTACCATCTTCTGCCACCTTTCAGACAACTTCATAATTCCATCTCACAGAAATTCATCTTTTCATAAAAAAAAAAAACCGCTGCAAGTGGCGTCAACTGGGAATTTTTTTCATCCAGAGAATCCTGTAAAGACCGAAATAATTGTTAATCCGGAGGTGCAATCTCTGATGAGTACGGTGGGAAAGAAAAAAAAAATCTCCCTAGCAAAGCTGAAACAATTTTTGCCCGGTCAGCAAAGAAACGGTAATTTTTAAACGAGCTGCTAAAAAAAAAAAAAAAAAATGGCGCTGGTGGTAGTTATTTTACAATGTTGAAGTGAAAGATTCGAGAACAAGTGTGTTACATCTCAATTACTTTTTATGATCGTAAAGACAGGTTTGATGTATTTCGCCGAACTTTCGTCGGCTTCTTCAAAGAAGCACTTAGAGATGCAGAAAAAAACTGTTGCAAGAAAATGCAGTTGTTTAAATCACTAGATGTAGAATTGAATTGAAGAAAAAGGGTATACAGCATTTCTGGTGTAGGGGAAAGAGGAAGGGGGTAGTTATCCTGGATGTGAGTTGGAAGGGACCAGAAAAGATTTTTTTGAATTTTTTTATTTTTTTATCACAGCAGGGGTGAGACAGAGAAAGATGGTACGTTTCGGTTCTAATAATACTGGAGAGATTTCAAAAGCCATCGCAGCTTTTATTACTTATTTCAAATAAACGTTAAAACATTTTCCTTTAAAATTTGAATTATTTATTATTATTATTTCTTTTTAACGTTTCAACTTGTTGCTAATGACGATGTTAAATAGGAAAAAAATAAAGTGGAAAATTGAATGCAAAACGAAGAAATCAAAAAAAACAAAACAGAATCTCCATGATCAAAGAAAAAACGATTCTGACAGATAACGCATCGCGTAACAACCACGATAATCTCCAAAGCCAATGAATACAATTAAAGAACGGGAAAGAGAGAAGAAGTCAGAGAACGCATGCCTCTGTCAACGCCGTACTCTAGCTCAATCAGACAAACAGAATCCTGGATTCGCGCCAAAATGTAAACACTTCTTCCTCAGCCTATGCTCCACCCTTGCACTGAATCTAATTCAAATTCATTCATAACTTTTGGAGATATAGCGTGAATAAACACGAGCGAATACATGAATGTATAAAGAAAAATAGAAAAAAAAAAAAAAAACTAGATTTCATTCGGAGAGCGTATACCTCTTCCAACGCCATTATCAGACAGGGGGTAATTGTGAGTGTATTTGCCACGGAATTTCAGTCACTTCTTTTTTGGCTCATGGTTTGCACTTTCATGAAGTTTCATTGAAATTCATTGAGGACTTTTGGAGATATCGTGTGGAAAGGAAGACTAACGGAAAAACGGAAAGGGAAGTCGGTGGGTGAATACTTCTACCTCGCTAGTTCCGTAGGCTGAGGTAGATAAATAAAGATTGAGAAAAGAAAGAGAGAACGAAAGAAAAAAAGAAGGAATAGAAATTGATGGCTTTTTTTTCTTTCTTACAGACATAAGTATAATGGTGAAGTTCGAGTAAAACCGAAATGACAAGTGGCTTAGACAAGGAATCGTCTTCATGACTGCCTGCTTTCATCTCCCTGGTGACCCCCCCCCGCTCATGTACCTGCCCCTACCCAGCTATGCGCCTCACCACCCACCTATCTACTCCGCCTCCATCCCCCCGACACCCACATCGCTGTCCCTGGGTCGGGCCTAAAGACTGGGCAGAGAAAGAAACCACTTTGTGTGACTGACACTCAACGTTGTAAGGCGATCATTGGATTGGATTCCGACTGTGTATCCTCGGTCTGGAATGACAGGTGGGGGAGATTTGCTTGAGAGAGAGAGACAGAGACAGAGAGAGAAACAGAGAGACAGAGAGAGAGAGAGAGAGGGGGTCTGAGAGGAGAAGCAAAAAATAGGGGGGAAGTGAGAGTGAGAGAGAGAAAGACCTGCATCAGTGAGGGAGTTTTGTGGTCGGGTTGGGGCGAAAGAAAGAAGGAGGGACAGCCAGAAAACAGGAAACGCGAGATGAAATGTGAGGAAAAACCAAGTGCAACTAGCGGAGTGGTTAACAGTCCGGAAGGATTGAATCAGCGAGCCGAGTTCAAAACCCGGTTGCCAGACTTTGCTCAAACACCTTTGGGAAAGGCATGAACCCATCTCCTCCATCCCATCCAATATACCATTGGCCAATTTCGTTGGGTAAAGCCAATTATTATCCACGTCTTAAAACTTACTTTGGGAAGATCCGTGTCTAACAACAGACTTATAGAAAGAGGAAATTTGGAGCAATAGAGAAAGGAAGAGGAAATCATAGAATGATGGAAACAAAATGACAATTGCATGATTTACCAACAAAGCAGGAGAGGTATGGGTACCAGAGCTAGTTGGCACATTTTCACTTGGGTAATTTACTTCTCTTGCTACGAGGTACAGATGTGATTATTATAGTGTTATGATTAAGAGATATGAATCTTCGAACCAGACAGGAGAATGGATTCGATTAAAAAGTAAGATCTTAGGAATATAATGACCACCAGGGCTAGTGGAATCATATGAGAGTGAACCTCGGTAATGAATAAAACCAAAATGAGATTGACAAGGTGGGGCTTTGTTTTTTTGATTTTGCAATTTTTTTTTGTTTTTCTTTTGACTCCATTGCATACAGTTACAGATGACAATGTAGCCTCACTTAAAATTTACCTAGAAACCCCAAATACATGAATCTCTTTACATCTTAATCCAAGGAAAAGTTCTGACGAAAGCTGCTCGGAATGTAGTAAATATACTATTGATTGCCACTTCTCATAAACAGACTACGTTATCATCAACCCCACAAGACAACATGGAACCGGCTCTCGTTTGTCAAAGTAAAAGGGTTCCAACCAGAATGAAAATAAGATTTTTGGTTCGAAAATTCTCTTATTTACAACACGCATGACTCGAACTTAGTTGCAAAACGGCGATTTTATTTCAGATCAAAATGAGGCCGTGGCGCTATCAAATGGTAGAAACAAAAATAAAAAACAAGTGATTCAATCTGCCCCTGTGCCCAACTAGCCCCCGGTCTCTCCACTATGTATTTAGTAGCGTGTTTCCGTCTATCTGTTCACACAATATCTCCAAAAGTGCTCCATAGATTTTGATGAGGTTTTGTGAAGAGGCGGACGATGGGGGTAAGGAAGAATGGGTTGCATTTCTGGGCGGATCACGGAATGTTTTTGCTCCATCTAGAATTATTTGTTTTACTTTTTTTAAAATACATTAATGCATAAGTTCATATCAGCCTGCATGACATCTGTAAACGTTTTATTGTTAACTCCAATGAAAATCAATGGAAGTAAAAAGTAAGAAGTAATTAAATTTGGGGACGAATCCATGCACATTTACCTCTCCCACATCGTAGTTATTCATCCACACCAGACAACATCACCAAAAGTTCATGTCTCTCCAAAAGTTCTCGATGAATTTCAATTAAATTTTGTGGAATAGTGCGCAATAGGCTATGAAAGAAATGGTTCAATTTCTAGATGAACCCATTCACTGTTACTTCCCCTGACAACAACATTGCTTTCTGGTTTGGAGTCATGATCTGTCAAGGTGACAACGGTAGTCGATATGAGTGGATGGTTCGCCCAAATGCTTACAAACACACCTTCTTTTCTACCTACAATTGGCATTACAGTGGTAAGATATTTTTTTCAAGATGCCTGGCGATAGGATAGAGGAGTTGGAAAAATGGATTCATACCTTTCCAAAAATGTATCGGTGCAAAATCTCAACTGATGTTCGAACTCTCTCGTCATATATATACAAGGTCGGTTCGGAAAGTATCCAGTTATTTATTATCAATGAAAAAAGACTCACCTAGCACAATTCCCCTTCAAAGTATTTCCCACTGGGACCCCATACACTTAACTTGGCCCCCTTTCACTTTTTAAAACAATCACCCAGGACTTCTTCATCAGCTGCCTCATCCATAGTGTGAACTATTTGCCATTTCAGTTACAAAAAGCCAGAATTTAATGGGAGCTAAATCCTGTCTGTAGTGGGCTGACAGAACTGGATGATTAAGATTTATAAGGATATACACCCGATGAATGTCAACATTTCGTGCCTAGTAGGTTGTTCAGTAAGAGAAAACAGAAAACAGAAAACTGTCAGCCTCAGACTGAAAGTCGCCACTGGCATCCACAAAACGAATCAGAACTATTAGCACTCAGACACAGACTTTAGCAAAGCTTTCCTGGAAGTTAACAGCTTACAAAACAAAATCGAATTTCTATGCCAAACCAGCGGATGGAGAAAATTGGACGCTAAAACCTCGTTCGCCACTCAAAAGAGTACTTACATCTGTCAAACAGAAAATTGTCCACCTCAGACTAAAATTCGCCATCGGCATCCACAAAACGAACAAGAACTACAAACACTCAGACACAGACTTTTACAAAGGTTTTATACAATGAATTATCACCACTTCCATCAATACAATATAAGACCACAACACATTACCACTCAGATGTATACATGCATAAAAAATACCACCAGAGGGGTGTTATCACCATGAATACACACACCTACCTCGACAAAATCACTTCCCTCGTTTGCTGTAACACATGAAAAAACAAACAAAATCTTCATTGATTGAGAAACATCAAGGTTCAACGGATCCTCCTGAAAAATATTACAATACGAAAGCAAAACATGGATAAGCCACATAGAATTCAACCTGACCCTACCCAGACTTTACAAGTTACCCCCAAACCACAAACCAAATACCCCCTTGCGACTATTATTTCAGGAATTGGTGGCCCACGCCATAAAGTAGCTAGAGCACAAGCAAAGTTCCTAATTTCATTACCAAACACAATCATCCGAACACATCTGAAAAACTCCTGAGACTTCATACATAAAATTAAAACATAGATATGAAAAACCAATTCATGGCCAGCCTTGATGTAACATCGCTCTACATCAACATCTCAGTTACCAACTAAATAATATCAAACCAGCCATACCCAGTGACATAATCATTAAATTGTGTATACTCATAACAAACCAATGTTTTTCAGCTTCAATGGAAATTTCTACAAAAATTCAGCTTACCGATGGGGTCCCCGATAAGTAGAGTATAGTCTTTTTTTATTTAGAATTTCCGGAATCAGACCCCTTCACAAATATCATAACCCAAAACAGTCCCTTATTTTCGCTACATCGACGATGTCCTAATCCTATACCAACAACACACAAATCTAAACAACCAGGTATCAGGTTTATTTGAGATAGGAAGGGGCTAGTGAGAAGAGGAGTCAGCATGAAAATAGGTGCACAGTTTACATCTTTGAGATCTGAGGAATTGAATGGGGTATTTCTGTTTTGTGGGTTGTTTAGTAAGAGTTAGGGAGGTGTTTGTATTTATGTAGATGAGAGTCAGGTTTGGTCTGAAATAAGAAGTGACTGTGAGTGGAGGGATCAAGGGGTACCTGTATTTGTGTCTGACATTAGAAGGGCCATGAGAGGAGTCAAGGTGAAAATGGTCAGTTTTTTAGAAAATTTGTTTTGAAATGTAACACCTTTTTTCTAAAATTTTCTCTTCGCCGTATAATAGTCATTTACCAACATCCAGTCGGATCAACCCACATCAACACACACATACATGCACACACATGCACACACACATGCACACACACACACAAATATATATAGCGGTAGACGTCTACAACCAGCGCACATCAGTTTCAAGGAAGTGTCTCAGAATGGCGTATTCTCGAATTACTCATCTGAAAGGGCAGTAGACCTCTACAGCCAACTCGGTATGTGGAACATGCACTATAAGTGCACAGGCTCTTGTGCTGTTGGATTACCCTGCAAAAGCGGCAGCAGACCTCAACAGCCAACGCCAATCAGCTTGAATAGTGTGCCCTACTATAGGGTTCACTTCTCTGAAGGTGTAGCAGACCTTTACAACCAACTCGGGCATCTGCTTCCCGTGGGGTGTCCAAGGCTCGAGCTTCAGTTGGGAGGATCTGTCATTCTGTCGGAGTATTCCTCCGAAAGGGCAGCAGAATGCCCTGTGCCAGGGAGAAGGAACTCCAAGAAAACCTACAACCAAGTGAACTTACATTGTATCCGAACCCTTGGTTTGAAGGCTGTCTCAGCAGTGCGTATACCACATCCCACTTTGAATTCCATTGGGCAGGCCTCTGGGCTATTCACGTTCAGGCACTGTCGACTTTGAATCTGGATATACGTGGAAAACCCTCAGTGTGTGTGTATTGTGTGATGTGAGGTGATCCGACAGAATGTTGATAAAAGTGACAATTCGAAGACAAATTAGAAAACTTGAAAGAAAAAGCAAGCGTTTCATATCGAAATATTTCATTATCATATAAGCATATTTCGATGCATTTCGATGATTGCCAGCCATCTTTTCCCGAATGTAGAGAAAATTGTATGAGGTTTACATGTTTGAGATTGAGGAAAGAAATTGGGATATTTCTGTGTTGCAGGTTGTTCAATAGGGAGTGTAGGTGAGAATCAGTTTCAGTCCGAAATAAGAAGTGTTTGTGTGTGGAGGGTTCAGAGAGTGTTTGTATCTGTGTCTGTGAGTGTAGGGCCTGTCTTAGATAAGAAGGGCCCTTGCTCCTCCTCCCACTGCCTCTCCTTATATATATATATATATATATATGTGTCTGTGTGTGTGTGCGTGTGTATAGAAAGATGTGAACATAATAGATATATAGATAAGTATGACGAAACAGCAAGAGAGGAAGAGAGAAAGAGAGAAAGAGAGGAGAGAGAAATGTGAAAGAGAGTGGTGAGAAACAGATGGATGAGAAATGACGAGGTTCTTGGAGAAATATTCGATAGAGAGATAGATAGATAGATAGATAGATAGATAGATAGATTGATTTATAGATAGAGAGATATATGAATCGATTGGGATAAATGGGAGAAGAGAGAGCGAGAGAAAATGATAGATAGATTTGATGATACTGCAAAAAAAGAAAAAGAAAGAGGAAAAGCAACATAGAGGGAGCAAAGGAGAGTTAACAACAGAGAGAGTGAGAAAGAGAGAGCGAAAGTAAAAGAGAAAGGGGGGTGAGAAATAGATCGATAAGAGATGACGAGGTTTTAATAGGAAGAGTCCATAGATAAGAGAAGCGAAGACTGCTGTTAATGAAGAGCACGAAAAGACGGAAGAAACTTGAAAGAGCAAACGAAAGGCAGGAGGGGAGGGAAGGAGGGAAGAAAGGGGAACCGATGTCGAGGGGAGGGAAGACAGTCACCTGTGCGGGCACTTTGATGTTTTAATGGGATAAAATTGGATGACAGCCTCCATAGAACTTATATCACGTGCTTCCATGATCACATCTGTTCGAGCACGTGTATACATATATATATATATATATATATATATATATATATATATATATATATATATATATATATATATATATATATATATATATATAAGAGAAAGATGTGTGTGTGTGTGTGTGTGTGTGTAAATATACATAGGGCTATTGATAAATACAAAGATAGTTGATTATGAATACGCTATAGGGATAGATAGATGAATAGATAGATAGATAGAAATTTGAATGATATGGGTATTGCATGTTTACCCACATATGCGTGTGTTTGAGTAATATATATATATATATATATATATATATATATATATATATATATATATATATATATATATATATATATATATATATATATATATATATATATATATATATATATATATATATATATATATATATATATATATGATTGCTGCTTCAACGTACCGTTACTTTTACCATTGAGCCAAACAGCCAACGGTAATGCAAAGGCCCAAATAACTGTTTCAACTCCAAAGCAAAAATGAGAGTTTGGAGTTGGAACAGTAACCAATCGGTCGCAGGCTCGATTCCTGTAGCAGCCCCATTTTCTCTAATTGTTTATTCTATTAACGTTGTCGAGGTCAAGTGATCTATTAACCAACCGTATAGTGACGGGAGATCATTTCAAATAAGAGTTTCACACACAAAGATACACACACACACACATACACACACACACACACATATATATATATATATATATATATATATATGTATATATATAAATATGGATGACACAATAATATGTATATATATATATATATATATATATACGTAATTAGCTTGATCTTTGTTAATGTTGACAATGAATATAATGACCTTTTAATATAATTACTACCGTGGCAGTAGTTATGGGGAAGTGATTTGCCCAATTGCTTACTCACCCACTCACTTCTTCGTCAAACATCGTAGCATGATATGACATTTTAATCAAGATATTTATCAATGAAACAGAGCATGGAGATGTGGAGTTGTGCCTTTCCCAAGGGCACTTATGGAAAGTGATAAAAATCAGCCTCAATTTGCCGATTCCGTTCTTCAAGCTGATAAATATGACGTCATCATTGGCTCCTCTTGCTCTCTCTTTTTCCTCTCTCTCCTCCCTCTCTCTCTTCGTCTGCTTTATCTCTCCACTCTCAAAAATGATAATGGTTGTCAAAGTTTCATCTAATGAAAAAATAAAATCAAGATAACAGGTCTGGTTGGTCACTCAATAGAAACTGTTTCTTGGCAGCAGACTGTGTTTGGGGTGATCAATTAAGAATTGTGAAATCCGTTGATCGATTGACGAAACTCTCCCCTCGCTTTTCCGTGGGTGGTAATCGCTAACAAAGTCCAATTTTTCGGGAAAAAAGTGTGAATGCTATCGGACACAAACTGAGTGACCAATTTAGCGTAAACTCACATTGTAAATTGAGCCCTCAACTAAATTCTACTTGAGGAAAGGGGGGGAGTAAATCTTCAAATGTCCAGCCTTTTAGCTCATCTGTCGTGATACATACTTGGATAGATAGCCGGCTAGCCAAACCCACTTAGAGAATGAAGAACCTATGTTAACAGTTTTTATGACAGTTGTATCCGGAGGTTTATCATACGGTGCCAGTGAATGGAATAAAATGATCGGTTTATATGGTTCTACTTGATCTTTTGTCAACTGTAGGATTCTCGTAGCTCGAGGGTAAAAGGGAGTTGAATTCAAGTCTCACTGAGAGCTTATTCTTTCTTTCAGATTTGTACCGTTGACTACCAACCGTACGACGACTGTCTGAGAGCTGTGAGGTCAGCAACTAAAATTAAGATGCAACGATACTAGTCAGAAATTAATTATGGTTGAGAATACTTCATCAAAAAGGCATCCAAGATAATGTTACCACTAATACTTCTAATGATATCGTGTGGACAAACGGACTGGCAAACACGACTGAACACATATGAGTATGTTTAGAAAATATAGAAAAAACCTTCTATCTCCTACCCCAAATGGATTTGCCTTCAAATGAAATAAATTCTTATATAGCCCAAAATCCACCCTTGAACAAACGTCAATGAAATTTCTTAGAAACCTTCATGGACATTGCAAAGACAGATGAACATAAATGAATAATATAAGGGAATAATATAAGTGAATACTTCGTTGGCAGAGGTTAAAGATCTCCTAATCGAAAAAAAAACCTTAGACTCGCTTCAAAATTTGGTTAATTCTTCCTTGGCACAGGAATAGAAAATGTCTTTGAATTTTTATTGAGAACTATTCGAGATATTGCGCAAATTGAGAGACAAACACAAGCGAATATATAATACACTTCCAACTTCGTTGGCAGAGGTAAAAACGATGTTACTAAAATTGAATCAGTCATTCTTTTTTTCCACTGGTGCAAAATAACCGAACAAGCAAATTTCAGGATCAAATATGTTTTATAGTACTCAGCTCGCCGCCGCTTTAAACACTACACGACTCATCCTTACCATAAAGTAAACGATCGATTCTGCAGTCAGTAATGAGAGTTTTTGCGCATTCATTTTATTTCCATGAAAATTTTCGCTAAAAAAAGTAAAGATCGTGTGGAAAGATGGATGTCCGACTAGAATATTAGAAAGAAATATAAGTTAATTCCGCTGTTGTACCACGCATGAACCAATCTTTGTCTCTATTCTTTTGAACGATCCATAGAGATCATGTCATCGTTTGCGGCAATTGTAGGTTTTTACAGAGCTGGGATTGCTAGCCCAACACCGAAGATAGACTCCAACTGCCCAGTTATTCACCCCTAATCGAAAGGAAAAATGGATCAATGCCTTTACCAAGGGTATTGGTGCTAAGTGAACGCAAACTGTCCAAGGCAGAGTTTGAACCCAGTACGCCGATTCCAATCTACCTATCTTTAACTGTTAGGCCACTGGTGCCTCCCACCGACATCGTATAATGAAATTATGCTTGTGGAAGAGAGAAAAGTTCTGAATATTCTGCTGACGAATTGAAACTCCTCCTCTTTAGCTTTTTAGCAAATCCGAAAGGTTATAAACGATAGACTCCTCCTGGGACTTGCTCATAAATCAGGAAATTCCATTATCTGGCATTCTTGGAGATTTTTATCGCCTCGGGAAGCCCATGTCAATCAATGGGTGTTGCTATCTCTCCCCGCCCATGTTAAATGGACCTCCTACTGAATCGCCTGAAGAAATTCTAAGAAAGCTATTTATTTCGGAGTAATGAACATTAGCTTTCTCTACAGGTTTGTCCAATAAAAATAAAACAACGATTTGTCAGCCAACCCGTCGACTGATCGCTTTTATGACCACTTTCACAGAGTGCACAGGGTTTAGAGAAAACTCTTATTCGAATATATTGCTTTTGTTAAGTTTAATGTTTCCTGGTGTTTACGACGTTTTCGGTGTCATTTCGTTTTTTTTTCTTACATTCTTCCGACATCATTTTTCACCCGATTAACTTACTATTCTGCCATATTAAATCAGGGGTAGGCAAACTACGGCCTGCTGGCTTCTTTTTACCCGGTCCTCTGACTTCATAGAATATGTGATCTTTACGTACAAAAATTGTTTTATATATATGTATATATATTTTTTTTTCTTATTTTCGATTTAATTAGCGAACAATAAAATTCAGTATCGTAAATATAGAGCAAAAGTCTCTATTTCACAATGACAACAAACGAATTAATAGCTTTTTAACTACGTATTCATGCTGTTCTATTAATGTATTTCTCTAAATTTGAAACACAATTGAACAATATTTTGTACAAAAAATCGTAGTTCTCCTTGATTGATAGTACATGGTCGTTTATGAATATAGAGCAAAAGTCTCTATTTCTCAGTGACCTCAAACGAATCAATAGCTTTTCAACTACGAATTTATGCTGTTCTATTCATGTATTTCACTAAAATCAAATCACAATTTAACAATATTTTGTACAAAAAATAGTAGTTCTCCTTGATTGATTGGAGATGGATGTTTATGAAGGTATATAACCATGTAAAAAAATACCATGTTAATATCCATGTACGATCATTGTTTATTGAACTTGGTCCGAATGACATAAAAACATTTCTCACCCAGGCTATCTCCGGATAGTTTGCCGAAAATGTTTGTTAGTCTGTATGAGTAGATTGTATTCAAGAAATGGACATTTTGGTTCGACAGAATGAATCATAGTACATAGAAACGTCGTTACACCGTTAATATATCGTTCGATTCAGACAACGTAAATAGAATGAATAATCTAAGAAAATGTGGGTGCTGCAGGATTGAACGTGCCACCGATATGTAGCCGCTTCAACGTTCACCATTGTGCTAATCAGCCCGGCGATGAGACAGAGGCCGAATTACTGCTTACGACCCAAATTCATTTCAGATAAGTGTCTGTATAATATAACGCAATTAATTAGTAGATTGTAATACAAGTATATTACGTAAACAGCTTTTCATTCCATCAAATCATTAGGGCTTAGTTTTTAATTTGTACATGAAAATAATTTCTCTTACTCAGCTCCCAAATGAATTTGTAAATGTGGCACTAGTTAATTTTTTTTTTCAAACTCCAACTACGGAATTGACAATGACAACATCAATAACCCTCACTAAAATTAGAACCCCTCCTTGGCTATCGAGGACACTGAAAATTGAACGAGCAATCTTATTTTGGAACCCCGCTAAAAGATTTATGAAGAAAAATTGGGATCACCCGAGACATCTTTCTCAACAGGCCACCTTATTTTTTCATCAGTTGATATCAAGAAATACCTCAAAATATATCTAGAATTATCTAGATTTTTCATGCAAATAATCCAGAAAAATATGTGGATAGCTATTCTATTTGTTCTCTTTCCATGGCTAAATCTAAAGTTGTTTTTTTTTCGATTAAACGAAATTAAACAAAAGTTGGAGTATTTTCAAAACTTATGAACTAAGCCATTTAAGATTGAGTCTGAGTGAAGTTTGACCGTGAAGCAACCAGACCTGTGATGGAGAAATTGTTGTCTTTTGGTGATAGTAGCTTGAAAGGAATTCCCAGAATAAATGCGATGTTATTGTGAGAAGAACAATGAAGAATGGTCGGGCATTGATGCGACAAGCTATGTTGAAATTATGATGAATTTATGCTAAAATTAAAATACATTGATTTTAAAATCAAGATAGATTAATGTTAAAATTAAAACAAATTGAAGTTGAAATTAAGATAACTTGATGTTAGAATCAAGATAGATTAATGCTAAAATTAAGATAAATTAATGTTAAAATTAAGATGAACTAATCGCAAAATCAAGACAAATTAATGGTGAAATTAAGATAAATTGATGTTAAAATCAAGATAAGTTAATGTTAAAATTATGATAAAATAATGTTGAAATTAAGATAAATTAATGTTAAAATAAACATAAATTAATGTTAAAATTAACATAAATTAATATCAAGATCAAGTTAAATTTATGCTAAAATTGAGATTAATTAATGTTGGAATCAAGATAAATTGATATTAACATTAAGATAAATTAAGGTTAAAATTAAGATGAAGAAGAAAGCACGTTTCCCGACCCTCAATTTTCAACTCGTGCCAGATTTTTCTCTCAAATACTTGAAAATAAATACTTTTCCCTTAATAAAACTAAAACTTGGTGATTAGTCATCCAAAGCATCGAATGATCGCTTTTATGACCACTTTCTATGTACGCCAGATTTGAGAAAACTCTTATTCCAGTTACCATTGCTTTAAAGTCAACGTTTCCTTGTGTTTACGACATTTTCGAAGTCCTTTCGTTTTTTATGATGATTGAGATATTGGTGTGTTTTATTGATTTTCCCCTTTCTTGATCACTTGAAGTATTTTTTTTCTATAATAAATTCTCATAAAAGACTTATACCATTACCAAACATACAACTCTCGTCTCAGAAAGAGATTAAAAAAGAATTCACTTCCCGTGCGAAAAGACGAGGTTAAATCTTCTATTCAAGATGTATATATATATATATATATATATATATATATATATATATATATATATATATATGTAAGTGTGATTACAATTTGTGTTATATTACATTGAAACTTTATTTGAATTGATTTCCTGTTATTACACAGTGAATGTATCATTTGACCCGGACAACGTAAATAGAATAAACAATTAAAGAAAATGGAGCTGCTGAATAACGTAAGGGTGCTCTTACCATTGAGCCAACGAGCCCCCATTAGTATAAAGTCCCAAATAACTGGTTTTAACTCCAAATTTTTGTTTATTAACGGTCTATAAGTGCTCTATTTGTTTCTTTCAATGCGATAATTATGTTATTAAGAAATGGATATATGATCCGACAGAATGATTCTAAACCTAATCCATAGTGATAAAATGGGTAATATTTTAAATAAGAATAACATTTATATAAGATTTATAGCATTGAAATGGTATTTATAATAAAATAAGAGACATTTTATTCATTCATTTATAGTGAAAAAAAATAAGTAATACATTTTCATAAGTATCACTATGGTTTGCGAAGTAGATTTGTTCTACCAAGTTGTAATTCTGAAACGTACCAAAGAAACGTTTCTGTCGTCTGAATTATTCAAATTTCTGCACATGAAAGTTCTATGTCACGTGATTGGTCTTCTTTTTTTTGCCAATTCACCAATCAGAACGTAACGATCGTGTCAAGGGGATTATAGTATAGACCCTTGATTTAGTCTGGCCCAAGGCCAAATGTGTGAGGTGTTCAATGAGGATCAATCTCACTGCAGTAGTAATGGTCGACTTAGCTAGCTTACGAATCATAGCAAGGCTCCGTAGTATTTCCTGAGGTTAACTTAGTCTGGCACAAGGTCACATATATGAAGGAACCAGGGAGCATGAAACTAACTAAGGTAGTAATGTTCTTCAAGACTAGTTTTCTTTCGATCAGTTCATGACGGGCAATTTAATCAAGTATTTATTTATCCCAGCTCAGTCTGGCACAAGACAGCTGTAGTAGAGCACTCACCGAGGATAAAATACGAATGGATTAGACAGAGAGACTAGCCTGCTATCCATCTCAGATAAGAGGTTATATAAACTAAATTACAGGTTTCCCTGCTATCTGAAATTAGAACGATCTAATCTAACATTTTATAAACCGAAAAGGCTGATATGGGAAATTTTTTAGCGTTCCCAGACCCCCCCCCCCCCCCCCAAATAAACTTTGTTTATCGAATCTCCACTAAGCGTAACACTCTTACGATATTTTTTTTTTTACCTCAGGTCAAGCCCTGCTATACACAAAATAAATCGAGATAGTGCACAAATGCTTACAGATATAGTTCAAAGCTATGGTAGCCATTGGTCTTACGTGAAAACTAAATGCCAAGCTTTTGTGAAGCAGAGAGTACCTATACTTCTTAACAGTAGATTATAGTTTGAGTGTTAAATCTTGCCCGCAATTGGTTGAAAATAAATCACTCGCTAAGAGCTCCATGAACGTAATCATTCTCTAATCGTCGCTATTGTGAGACGGAGTGGCATCAAGTCATCTCCATAACGTTTTCTTGGTTTGTTTCATCATCATCAGTCTTTTAATGTCCATCGTTGGACATAGACCTTCCCCAGAATTCGCCACCATTCTCTATCATGGGTGTCGCAGAGCCAGTATTTCCTGAATTCGTCTACTTCATCTCTCCATCTTGTGTTCTGTCGGCCTCAGTTTCTCTAGGGATCCATGTTGTGAGTCGTGATGTCCATTGGTTATCTTTCATTTTTGCAACATGGCCTACCCATTGCCATTTTGGTTTAAAACAGGAGTCCCAGACATCATGAAAACTATTGAAAAACTAAAATGGTTTGACTGCTTGCTCAGAATTTGTAAGTTACTTCTTAATTCGGATAACTTTTTATTCCAGACTCGGAGAGTAGCGCAATCTCTGACAGCACTCAAGTTACAGACCCCCCCCCCATATTCCTACACCCTTCCCGACATTTTAATCACTCGGGCAAATTTTATTGTCCTTTCGTCTCGACTCTACTAAATCTTTGGGCAAAAAATTTTCCTGCGTTTTTAAGGGCTCATTATCTTGAATTTTGACTTGGTGCAAACTACTTGGGATCCACCTTGTTTCCTTAGAATCGCAATACACGTTATCAATAATCAATCCATAACTGCCAATGAAAATCAGCTTTTATTCACAACACAATTAAATTAATCAAACACTTCATTACATAGTGAAAGTTCAATTCATACATAAAAAAGCAAAGCCACTGATTGGCATAGATTTAATTCGTTGTACCTATTGTAAGTTTTGAACGGAATTTTCAAAATCATCTTTATACTTTAAAATATCCCGGCGCACTCGGAGCCGGTTTATACTGTTGAGGAGTTTCTGCACTTAAAGTGGTGAGGGGGACCAGTTTTCCTAAGAAGGAATAGCCGTGGCCAGCGTAAGGGTTTTCTCTTTAAAAGTTCAATGCATATAAAAGTTGCTTTTTGATCCAAAAGTCTCCAGTACCCAACTTAAGCTTAATCTATAAGGCAACTTCATAGGAAGAAATTGCAGACAGAGCAAACCCCCTTGCTACTTAGGTTCTATGAGTAGATATCCCTTTGGTTGCGACAAAAAAAAAGTCTCGTCAGTCAGTCAATAGCACTTGTCACTTAACCATTATTTTTTGGCAACGTGCTGTTTGTGAGTTCGATCCTCAATGGCTCTCTCAGTATCGATAGTGTGCTACCAAATTATGCCAAGTTAGTCTACTTATATAATGGACCATGTGATTGTTTTCTGTTTTTCTGGCCGTAACAATTGACTCTTTCATTGAAGGTAACACAATTTCTGATGAAAATATCTTCTACCCATCATTTGAAACTATGGACTCTTCTGCTGAAACTAATCCACTATTTTCGTTTCATGACAATTCAAATATTCTGTGATTTTTTCCAAGTTAAATAATAAAGAGAAGTAGATAAGAATATTTAGGTTTTTGAGAAACTGTCAACAAAAACTTTGACCCAAACTGTCCACATAGGTTTCTTCAGTTTTCAAGTGAGTCTGGCTGACTGGCTATCAACGCTTGCATCGCAACAATGGAGCTAGAGGGCTGTGAATTTGAACATTTACCTCAAGTTGTGTCTAGAATAAATAGAAAAAAATATCCCCTCAAAATAGATTTTAAATGGGAGAGGGGTTCAAAACACTTTTTGTGCAGGCTTGTTGTTATCGGTAGTTTGAGATCCGCTATTTTGGGTGTCTAGTTATTTTTTCTCTTCATGTTTCCTCTTCGTAGCCGTGTCCATGTCGATTCATGTTCAATTCCTTGAGACAGTCTTCTGAAATCCCTGTACGGTTGTTTCTCTTCCAACGTCTTAGGTTCTCGTTTTTGTTCTCCCTGGTCCCCTTGTCTCCCTCTCGTTAGATCTATTGCAGTTTCTAACTGTTGTAATTAACCTTTCCTGGCTCGGTCTTGAGTAATCTCCAATTCCCTTGATTGCAGAGCGGACGCTATCCTCGATGCTAACGAGTCCTTTTCCCAGCCCTGGATTAACCATTAAGCAAAATAAGCACGTGTTTAAGGCATCAAGCGAAAGATGAGGGGGGGGGGGGCACCACAGAGGGTTGTTTTGTTTTTTTTTTCTCTCAGTTGCCAGATTTATCACGGACCGTGGTGCAAATAATGTATTTTTGTATTCGACTTTTTTCCCCTCATAACAATTCGTTTGAGAAATTAAAATGGGAGCGTGTGCACTGTGCTTGCTTGGGTAAGTTTTGTTCACTATATATTATGTTGATCTTCTGTAGTGAGCGACTCTATGTTCATTGGTATCCGATTCTCAAGTAGTAATACTAAATGACTGTCCCTTTAGTGGGTTTAGAGTCGCCGTTGTGTTCTCTATCTAATGTCACATTTCTTTTAGGCTATATAGAACTGATACCGTAGTGTTTACTGTAAATAAATCTTACCAGTAAGTTTTGATTCATTTTGAAAGACAAAATTTTATTTTGCCGTTTAATATTATTCCTATTGAATTTTAGATATATAAGTGAGAAGTGCTTGTGTGTCTGTACGTGTGTGTGATTGTCTGTCACGCTGTAAGAAAGTACATAAACATGGATGCAGTCCGACCTAATTTGGTATGCCCACTCAATGAACTTGCAGTAGCCTTTTTAAAACGAAAACTTCGAGAAAGGTATTTTAAAAGTATTTGAGAGGTATGGGGGTTCTATTGACTAGGTAACTTTGATGCCAAAGTGGAACTCACTTCCCGCCAATATATTTATCTTTTTATCTTATATGTTTATATATGATTCTTTAAGGGGTGTGAAGTGAAAGGAAATCTACCTTTCCAGGTGCCAAAAAGGGGCTCTATTTATAACGTAACTATAATGTTAAACTGGGGCCCTTGCATTTGGTTCAATATATATATATATATATATATATATATATATATATATATATATATATATATAGTCGATTAATCCGTCCG
>OY735224.1:22895071-22928984 GCA_963457665.1 Thysanoteuthis rhombus | reverse complement strand
TAATGACATTAATGTTTACATGCATAAAAATATTTGCCTCTCAGTCTCTGTGTATGTCTCTCTCTCTCTCTCTCTCTCTCTCTCTATATATATATATATATATATATATATATATATATAATGACATTCATGTGTACATGCATAAAAAATCTGTCTCTCTGTCTGTAGGTATGTGTGTGTGTCTCTCTCTCCCTCTCTCTCGATGTTTATTCACACACACACACACGCACACACACATATATATATAATGACATTCATGAATACATGCATAAAAATATCTGCCTCTCTGTCCGTAGGTGTGTGTGTGCGTCTCTCTCCCCCCCTCTCTCTCTCTCTCTCTATATATATATATATATATATATATATATATATATAATGACATTTATGTATACATGCATAAAAAAATATCTGTCTCTCAGTCTGAGTGTGTATGTGTATCTCTCTGATTCTCTCTCTCTCTCTCTCTCTATATATATATATATATATATGATGACATGTATACATGCATAAAAATATCTGTCTCTCTATCTGTATGTGTGTGTGTGAGTGTCTTTTTCTCTCTCTCTCTCTCTCTACATATATATATATATGTGTGTATATATATATAATGACATTCATGTATACATGCATATGTGTGTGCATGACTCTCTCTCTCTCTCTCTATCCATCTATCTATCTATCTATCTATCTATATATATATATATATATATATATATATATATATATATATATATACTATGACGTTCATGTATACATGCATTAAAATTCATCTTCATGCGTAATCAGGAACAAAATCGCGTTACCCGATGTAATTGTCACTGAGATCGAAAAATATCTTCATTTACCGCGGATCGAAAAACCGGCTACATCTCTAGGATCCCTTTCGCATATCACCTTTCCTGTTTCAAGCCTTTCCGATTCGACGGTTACGTGTAGAGTGCTTTTTTTAAAAAATAATCCCTTGATTAGAAACCATCAACAACAACCGTCACCAAAGCTGTCAACATAACATTTCATCAATCTTCAAGTGCGTCTAACTGGCAGATAGGCTGGCTATCTATCTATGAATGTGCTGCGCGTACTGACCGTCCCAATTGAACTAGAGAGCTGGAATTCAGAAAATTCTGGCCCTGCGACGCCCATGATAGAGAAATGTGGCGGATCCTGGGGAAGGTCTATGTCTAACGACGCACGTTAAAAAACTGATGATGATGATGATGATGATGATGATGATGATGATGATGATGATGATGATGATGAGGAGGAGGAGGAGGAAAGACAGTTTGTTTTTTTTACAAGCCATAAAAAAAACTTTCAGTTTTTGTCCGATAGCCTCACGCTAGTTAATTTTTTCTAAATTCGAACTTTTATATAGATCACAACCCAACTGAAGGTAAGACAGGTTATTTATTCATGGATTTTTCCCTTTTTTCAGAATTTTTAAAAATTGATCACCCCAACGCTGCATGCTGCGAAAACAAATTGGTCTCGAGGCAGATTTCATAGAGTGACTAATTAGACCTTTATTTGCACGTTTTCATTCGGGGAATCCAGTCCAACTAAGCCCTTTGAAATCTACTCATTGCAACGACCAGCTTGTCACACATTGTCTTCAAAAAACAAGAGAAAGATCAGACTCTTTTAAAAAACAAACTACGATCTTGTAAATACGATTTTAAAACAAAAATTGCACTACGTGCATTCTTCTAAGATCTTGGATTACCCACACTCATAGTCACACGACAAAATACCCCTGCGGACATATTCTTCTCCCAAACAGATTGATACAAAAAATGAATAAATAAATAGAATGAAATAAGAAAAAGAAATTAAACTACCTACTCTCTTCTAAAATCTTGGATACCCACTCACATATTCACAGAGTAAAATACCAACGTGGAAACATTCTCCTTTCGAATGAGCTGGTACAAAAATCCAATATAAAATCCGTACATCTAGGAGAAAATTTGGACGAATAAAAAATTATACTAACTACTCTTATCTAAAATCTTGGATTACCCACATTCATATTCAACCACATATCCCAACGTAGACGCACTTTCCCCCTCAACAATACACCTATAGCAACATACACTTACAAACGCAATGTACACACGTACAATTTTCTCAATAACTGAATCACTGGATCCAACTACATACATACAAACCCTTCTCATTTTCACTCTTCATACACAAATGATCTGAACTTTGACACAAAGACATCTTCTCCTATTTCACCGGGATAGATAAGAAATTTAAGAACAATAATAATCTTGCATCATATCTCCCTCCACTCCAAACTTGGTTTTTCGTAAATTTCATCATTTTTCCTATTTATCGTTTTACAATGAGAGAAAAAATAGTCTCTCGAAACAAGTAACAGAAGAAAATACGAGCCAGTTTCCAAACTTTCGTGTTTCTGTCATCATCAGTCTTTTAACGTCCGTCGTTGGACATATACCTTCCTCAGGATTTGCCACACTTCTCTATCATGGGCGTTGCAGAGCCAGTACTTCCTAAACTTGTCTAGCTCGTCTCTCCATCTATATTCTGTCGGACTCGGTTGCACATGTGATCTCAGGGGATTCATGTCGTGAATGTTGTGAGTCGCTCTGTCCATCAGTTGTCCGTCAATTCTTGCAACATGGCCAGCCCACTGCCATTTGAGCTTTTTAATGGATTCTATGATGTCCCTTACTGTTGTTTTTTCTCGGATGTACTGTGCTGTCTTGTGGTCTTTCTGTATAATTCTTTCATGTGCACGTTGCATGGTTCTCAATTTGCAGTTTGTCTATTAAATTCACTACTATGTCGGATAAATCTCATCCATTTCCTCATCATACAATTTTTGACAGCATTTTTCAACATATGTTACTGAGATGAAAATATTTGTTTCCAATTGAATTTTCAAGCTAATCCCCGTTAAAACATTGAAAGAAAACGATTGCATCCAAAATAAAAAGGAAAATCGTCAAAAATGCAATATAATTCATTGGCAAATGAAAAAATTATGAATATGCATATAGAATGTATACATTAATTATGAATGCTGTATCGGCTACTTGCTCGCTAACTTTTCTCCCCCTCTCTCTCTATCTTCTCTTTCTTTCACTCTGTTTTGTGCTTCTTATTTTTTTGATATTTTGAGAATTGATCTAAAAAAGGAATCATACGACACCATCATTATCATCATCTGTCTTTCAACGTCGATCGTTGGGCATAGACCTTCCTCCTGGATCCGCCACATTTCTCTATCATGGGCGTCGCGGAGCCAGTATTTTCTGAATTCGTCATCGTATGACGTAGAGTGAAGTAAAGATGAAAACAAATGTCTTTTTTTAACCTTCTCTCTAAATCGTATCTTTCAATCTTTACCAACACTATGGACCGATTAGAAAAAGAACCCTCTCTCTCTGGATCATTTAATTCCTTACAAACGCTGTTAGCTTATTAGAAAATTGATCTCAACAAAAAATTTTCCCCGCTCGCATTCGAAAACAGAGACAGACGTGCGACAACGTTGAAGAAACATTGAGATATCATGGCTGCCACTTCTTCAAATTCAGACTTTGAAATAGGACTATTGATTCATTGGTTACTCCCGATAAGTTTAAAAAGAGGCTCTCATGAACGGTTTGTTGATTGGACAGAAATGATTTTCTCTTTCTTGATTAGGGGAAAATAAATTTCTACTTTTTGCATAGAATTTATGGCTGGACTAAAGATAGTGCAATAAATCCTTTCCATCCATCCAAGTTCTTAGCTTCAAAAGATCCAATGTATATCCCGCATCACAGGAGCTCCTTATCTTCTATTTCCAATAGGGAATTTCAGTGCCACTAAGCCCTCGTTTTTTTTTTCTTCTTTTGGTTACATTCCATGTGTCAGCTCCATAGGTGACAATCGGGAGGATGCATTGGTGACCCTCAAACTGAGAACCTTGTAATGTACACATGAGAGAATCATGCTCAACCTCACATGGAGAGCTTTTAAGATAACACAGTATATCAGAGAAAAGACCAGAGTCTGAGATATCTTAGAAAACAGTTAAAAGAAAAAAAAACTCAAATAACAATTGGCTGGACATGTTGCGAGGATGCCAGAGATCATATGCGAAATTGTGGCAGAAAGTACGATAGCGTGACGGGTTAGATGAATTCAAAAAATATTGGCCGTACCATGGTAGAGAGGTCTGGAGAATCTTGGGGAAGGTTTATGTTCAACAAGCGACGCTAGAAAACTGATGATGAAGCCCTCATTTATTGATGCTTTAAGATGCACTCATCATGACACGTGCCACGATTGAAACCTTCGCTTCAAACCCGGAGACCAGTATCCAACCGCTGAGCCACAGAACTGGACAGTCAATAAGGCTGAATTTAAGCGATATATTTATTTACCCGAAATTCCCCATCCACCAGAGTGCTCTATTCCTGTAGAAAAGCATATATATATATATATATATATATATATATATATATATATGTAATATGGGGGTGCGTGTATATGCGTGCATGTGTGGGTTGGTAAAATGACTATTGGACTGTGAAGCGAAAATTCATGAGAAAAAAAAGGATGTTATATCTCGAAAGTTTTAATCATCACGTGGGTATGTTCTGTTGCATTTCAATTCAGAAAAAAAACTCGAAACGAAACAACTCCATAGAAATTTCATGAGATCAAATAAAGGGTCGGATTTTGAACTTGATCGACCGATTGCATTAATCTTGTTTCGTAAACACTGGTGTATTGTTACTGTCACTAATTTCTCCAGAGATAAAAGTAATTTTTTCATGTGAGCACTACTGTAGACCCCATAGAAATCGGCGGACTTTTATTTTGCAAAAATTCGATCTAAAAAAATGTGTGCTGTAGGCTTACCGAAACTACTGATTTCAAATATGTCTTTGTTTTTTCTCTGTGATGCATAGTTCTCGACTTATATGAGTACAAGCATACATATACTTTAGTACTTTATAATATATATATATATATATATATATATATATGTATATACACATCCAAATTTATATATACATATATATATATATGTGTATATATATATATATATATATATATATATATATATATATATTTCTGCGGGCGGGGGTGAAGTGTGTGCATGTGCGAGCGTGCTGAGCTTTTTATAACAGTATCTTTTCACAGTAACACGAATATCGAATGATAGTTTGACCTTACAGGCCGGTCATTTGTCAGTCCAAATGTAAATAAAATGAATAATGTAAAAAATAAAATCTAATTCTATCACGAAAGTGTCCTTATCAGACAAAACAAGCCCTGATCTATTACCGCAAATTTACTATGATTGCCTTGGAATGGACATAAACTATTGTCCGAATAGCCAGAATGATTTCTCGGGATATTTATCAGCCATTAGTTCAGGGCCATTTTACTTATCTCACTTACATAGAAAGCAAATTTGTTTCACCCGAGAATTCGAAAGATCCGAGTGGGGGCGGGGTGCATTGGATTTGGTCTGCAATACGAGATGACGGAATCAACAGCCAATTTCAATACCGGATGTTTCCCGCTGAGAGAAAAGCAATTTTTGGCAAATTGAATAGTTTGGTGATTACGCTTCGACTACTACCACTGCTGACGTCATTCTCCTACCACTTTCAATGTTACGCACCTTAATGCAGGAATACTTTGACTAGTGCGGTTTTGACTAGTGCAGGTTTTGATCTAGTATGCTCAAGATATTGTTGTACAAGTTAAAGTAAAAACAGTGAGCAAAAATTGGAAAGAAATATAATAAGAGTTTGAACGATGCTGTTTTCAATAGTATGGGGAATTTTTGAACTAATTGACAACTAAATAAGGTATATTTGTATAAAAGGATAAACGTGATCATGAGTGGCAGAGCGCCCCGCTCCGTTTAAGTTGGTCCATGGCTGAATCATTAAAGATTTTGAAATGTTTCACTAAATAGTTGAACATATGACTATTTTTCAACAATATACAATTAGTCCAATTCAACGATAGGCGATCGAGAAGCATCATCATCATAATTATCATTACCATTATAATAAAGATCTTTTTCTGATTTTTTGAAAAAAAGGTCTCTATGACTTTGGGGCCTAATTTTGGCGGTTTTTTTTAATAGTATAAAGAAACCCACAAAACAAGCATCTAAAATTTCCATAATTTTTTTTCTACTCCATTCCAGATAGATTCCAGTCGAAAACGCCGTATATCTCTGAAATAGAATCTATTCTGCCCATATATATTCGTCGATGGAAATTTTACACGACTTCAAATTTTGACACTACGGTGTTTCAATTATTGACTGTGATAGCTGATAATTCGTTTAATCAAATAAAGAGTACAATTAAAAAGGTCTGGTTAGTCACTCAATAGTAACATCACATGACCAACATCTTTCTGCAGCATGTCATGTTGGGAGGTGATCAATTGAAAAATTGGGAAAAAGGGCTTATCAACGGATAAATTACCTCTCACGCCTTTTGTTGGGCGGTGATCATTAAAAAAAGAACGTGAATATAACATTGAGCAACTTTTTTTTAAATGTTCATAAGTTTTTTTTTATCTCATTGCTTGTATGTAAAAAGTATAAGAATACCAAATATCCCCTTCAACCCTTTATTTTGTGAGGTAAACGGAGATAATGTGAAATCTACTTATTTTCATTCTTAATTACCGGAAGAAAGAAAAATAATTACCAACGTATATCCCTGTCTCAGCCACAAAAAAAAAAACAAAGTTTGAAGGAAATAATAGCCATTTTCTACACTTTTTACACAAAAGCAATTAGAAAATAATACTCACTGACGAGGAACAAAAATCGTTTTGCATGGTGTAACCGTCCAGAATGTTGAATATTTTACCTTAATCATCGTCTCGAAAAAAAATGTTTTATTTACCTCCATCTATCAAAATAATCTATCATCATTAGAATCATCCTGTCACTCTTCAAGCCGTACACATTTTATTTCCTTTCTTTTATGAAGTTATAGATATTCTCTTTTTTTCCTTCTGTGGCTCAAACTTCCGGCAGATAGATATTCCATAATAATAATAATAATAATAAAAATAACAATAATATTGATAATAATAAGCAGCAGCAGAATTTGAAAATTTACTTTTTGGTAATCTCTTGCAAAAATTATGATGGATCAACTTATGAAAATCGTAGAATCATCATCATCAGTCTTTTAACGTCCGTCGTTGGACAGAGACCTTCCCCAAGATACGCCACACTTCTCTATCATGGGCGTCGTAGAGCCAGTACTTTCTGAATTTGTCTTCCTCATCTCTCCATCTATTACTCTGCCGGCCTCGGTTTTGCATGTGTTCTTGGGGGATCCATGTCGTGAGTCGCGATGTCCATCGCTTGTCCGCCATTCTTGCAATATGGCCAGCCAACCGCCATTTGAGCTTTTATATGGATTCTATGATGTTCCTGACTCTTGTATTTTCTTGGATGTACCCTGTTGTCTTGTGGTCTCTCCATGTGAGGCCCAGCATAATCCTTTCATGTGCATGTTGCATGTTTCTCAATTTGCGGATCTGTCTCTTGGTTGGGTTCCATGTTTCAGCTCCATAAGTGACAATTGGGAGGATGCATTAGTTATTCATCTTTCTTTTTAGGATTAATGGGATCTTCTTATTTTTGAAGGTTGAGCTTGCTCTGACAAAGGCTTGCCATCCTAGTGTGATTTTTCGCTTGATTTCTTCTTTTGAGGGTTCCATGGAGATTCGTTGTCCTAGGTAGATGTAGTGATCTACTTTCTCCAGTGCTGTGTCTTGATTTTGATCTCAGTGTTTTTATCTCCGATGCAGTTGTTACACATGATCTTTGTCGTGCTGAAGTTCATGTGTAGGCCAACTTTCTTGATCTCTTCATTTAGTTCATCTATCATTAGTTGGAGGTCGTGTAGGTTCTCTGCAAAAAGGGCAATGTCATCTGCAAATTGGAGGTTGCGCAGATACTCGCTGTCTATTCTAATCCCTTTACTCTTCCAGTCTAGTCTTCTGAAGATCATCTCGAGACTGGCTGTGAAGAGTTTGGGTGAGCTGGTATCACCCTGTCTTACTCCTTTCTGCAACTGACAGGGGTCCAAGACTTTATGTAGCCTGATAAAGGAGCTGCTGTGATTGTATGTATGTTTCAGCACTTCAACATATACTGGATCTACACCTTGTCAAGTGATGGCCTCCATGACCTCAGGGATTTCTATTGAGTCTAACGCCTTTTTGAAGTCGATGAATGCTACAGCGAGTAGTAGTTTATATTCTGCTGCTTTTTCTTCGGGTTGATTTATCGAATGCAGGTGGTCCATGGTCGAGTAGCTTCTTCTAAAGCCAGCCTGTTCACGTGGCTGGTTTTCATCGAGTGTTTTTGTGATTCGGTTGGTGATGATTTTTGTGAAAAGTTTATATACACAGTTGAGTAGGCTTATAGGCCTGTAGTTGTTGAGGTCTTTCGGGTTTCCTTTTTTATATAAAAGCATTATGATAGTTGTGTTCAAATCATCTTGGACTTTACTGTGTTTTAGACACAAGTTGGAAAGGACGGCCAGTTTCCTGGTGATGATTTTACCTGCTTTTCCGTCGATGGTGATGTTGTCTGGCCCAGGGGCCGTTCCTTTCTTCGTCTGTTCAATGGCTTGTTTCACTTCCCACAGGGTAACTTCTGGGAAGTCCGCGAGTTGATTGCTCATGCCTTGCGTATCCTGTTTGTATTTCGTAGTCCTTGCTTGGACAAATAAAGTTTTTGGAAAATTCTTTGGCACGTTCGACATTCCTGTCTCTGTCTGTTGTTAGGTTTCCATTTTCCTCGAGTATACTGGTTACTTGCTTTCGTCCTGAGTTAAGGTCTTTATTTATAGCTTTGAAGCCCCGACCTCTTTCAAGAGTTGATTCGATGACTACCGTCGTGTATCTTCTTCTATCTTCTCTTCACTTTTTCTTGATTAATTCATTTAGTTTGGCCTCTTCAATTTTCTCTCTTGTTGTCGGTGGCTTGAGGTTCCAGCATTTTTCCATAAGATTTCTGGTTTTGTCTGAGATTTTACTAATGGTTTGTGTGCTCATTGGTTTGAATATAGTGGCGACTTCTATTATAGATGATGTCATTTTGTTGATTAGTTCGTCGATTTTGGTGTCGTCTGGTTCAGTAAGAATTTTAAATCTGTATTTTAGTTCGAGCTTAAAGGGTCGACCGTGCTCTCTTGGTATGTTTAGAGGTTACGGTTTTGTTTGGAACATTTTCCTGCGTTCTTTGTTGGTGTTTACTTGTATTTTACATCGTACCATTCTGTGGTCGCTGCCTACATTGACTTGATTCAGAACTTAGATGTCCTTGACGATATCGTTTTTTCCGTTAGGATGTTGTCCGTTTCGAAGGAGTAAATGTATAATTTTTTTTGCCCCATAGCTCCATCGGTGAGGCCAGTATACGTGATATGCTAGCCAGCCAGACCAACTTAAAACTGGAGAAATCTATGTTGATAGTTTTGGTGACAGTTCCTGCTAAAATGAAATACAATACTTTCAATGGCTCAGAGAGAGAGAGAGAAGGAGAAAGAGATAGATAGATATAGAGAAAGAGAAAGAGATAGATAGATAGATAGATAGATAGATAGATAGAGAGAAAGAGAAATAGATAGATAGATAGATAGAGAGGAAGAGAAAGAGAAAGAGATGGATAGATAGAGAGAAAGAGATAGATAGAGAGAGAGAGAAAGAGATAGATAGATAGAGAGAGAGAGAAAGAGAAAGACATAGATAGAGAGAGAGAGAAAGAGAAAGAGATAGATAGATAGATAGAGAGAAAGAGAAATAGATAGATAGATAGATAGATAGAGAGGAAGAGAAATAGATAGATAGATAGATAGATAGATAGAGAGAAAGAGATAGATAGAGAGAGAGAGAGAGAGAGAGAGAGAAAGAGATAGATAGATAGATAGAGAGAGAGAGATAGAAAGAAAAAAAAGAAATACATATGAACAGAAAGGTACCTGTATTCCACAAGAGGGGGTCAATTAGAAATAAGTAAGAAGAAATAGCCACACTGGTTGGAAATAAATTTGTATTTAATACCGAGGATATTTAGTAAAAGGTTAGTGTTAAAAGTCGTATTCCAGCTCACACAAAAAGTGAGTTTTTCTTCCATGGGCCCAAATGAAGGCCAGTCAATCAAAAGATGATTTTAAATACAGGGAAATAATCGCCTCAATCCTATTTGGAAGAAAAAAAAATCAATACGTTAGTGTACTAGATGGTTGAGAGGGTTTGTTTGTTTTTTGATTTCAACCATAATCAGTGCTTGGGTATTACATCTGTCTTTCTGTTGTTGAACCCTTGCTGGGTTTTGACTCATCTAACAACAATTTCATACTTCCCGTTAAGACTAAAAGTGAAATGTTTAAAATGATGGTTAGAGAGCGGAGGGAAGAGAAAGAGGCAGATTCTGTTCTGACATCATTAATCGTAGATGGGAAGAGGAGAGGGAGAGAGAGAAAGGGGAGACGGGAATAAAGGGAGATAACAAAGAGATAAGGAAAGAAACAGAAAATTTATGCTTTGGGACGCAAGTTTTCAGTTAATATTTAGAATTCTTCAAATTATATCTAGAATTATCTAGATTTTCACGCCATCTATCTAGATAAATATGTAGATACGATTCTATTGAGACCTTTTCCGTGATCAAATTTAGAGATCTTTTTCAGTTAAAGAAAAATATATTCAGATAATTCGGAATATTTAAAAGAATCTAAAAGTTTCTGTCAGTGTGGAATTTGACCATGAAGCAGCCAGTCCTGTCTTCCTTTCCTCCTTTCTTTCTTATAATCCTTTCTCTTCCACTTTCTTCCTTTCTCTTACACTCTTCTCTCTTTTTTTTTCCTTTTTATTCTTCCATTCCCTCACTGAATCTTCCCGTTCATCTCTTTCTCCCTAGCATCCTTACCCTGATAGCTCAGCAAAAGCCCGCCAAATCTAGTGTGCAAACCCCTCCCTAATCCTTCTCAATGCAATTCTCACACACCCCAAGTGGTGAACCTATGCAGTCCCCAACACCCCCCCCAAAAAAAATCAATGCCCCCCGCCCCCTCTTTGATTCTGGATAATGGAGTTTAGCAGCAAAACATCCTATGAATAATTAATAAGGTACTTCAAGTTCAACTGTTTCAGTTCATTCGAGCTGCATTACTTGCTTTACCCAGCCCCATATAATACCCTGTTTTCTAAAAGCCCCACTTGGTTTGCCCCCACCACACACACACACACACATACACACACATCGCTTCTTGCAATTTCATGTTGACGGGATGTAGGGTGCACAAAATAGCGAAAGGAAGGTGAGTAAATTTTTTGAGGGTGATTTTTTAAAATCTTATCTTTTTTATTTCTATTTATTTTTATTTATTCCTTTGTTTATTTTAGTGCCCCATATACGACACATGCAAATGCTGAAAGCTGTGATTGCCAACTTCCCACTATAGCGAAACCCTTGAAATATTTTTCACGTACCGAAGGAACTTAACCACCCCCTTCTCTCTCTCTCTCTCTTTCACACTCGCTGTCCCTCTCAGTTACAATCTCTATGTTTCTCTGTTTCTCTGTCTCTCCCTCCGAATCTCTCTCTCTCTCTCTCTCTCTCTCTCTCATACACACACACATACATATATATATGTATATTGGTACACACACACATATACATATATATACACGTTGATACATGTACATATATATATGTATATATATATATATATATATATACGTTGGTACTAATATGTAAATATATATATTTGTAGGTATATATATATATATATATATATATATATATATATATATATATATATATATATATACACGTAGGTATATATATATATATATATACATATATATATATATATACATATATATATATATATATATATATATATATATGCGTGTGTGTATGTGTGCATGTGTTTGCACGTGCACACACATGTGTGCTTGTGTGTATATGTATTTGAGAAATGGACATATTTGGTCCGACAGAATGAGAGAATAAACGAGACAAGAATATGGGTTAAAACAAATTACTTAGCCTTTGCATTACCGGCGGGCTGTTTAGCACAATAATTAGTACATCGCTACGTTGAAGCAGCGACGCTATCGGTGGCAGGTTCGATTCCTGCAGCCACAGTACCATTTTCTTTAATTGTTTAAACTGAATTATGTATTAACCGTGTAACGACGGAAAATCATTTCAAATAAGTGTCTACATAATATAACGCAATTTATAATTCATATATACATATACGTAGGTACACACACACACACACACACACACACACACATATATATATATATATATATATATATATATATATATATATATATATATATATATACGAAGGTACATCAATGAGACCGTAGCCTAATGATTTATTTCACACAACAAATATTTAGTTTTCAACATAATGTCTATTCTTGTCAGTGGACTTGAAGCAACAGTGGATATTAATCACATAAATCAAGGAAAGTACATTGGAAACTTCAGGTCGAAATTCAGCTAATAACTATGTATCGGCTTACAGCGTAAGTGATCTATCCACGTACGTTATATATATATATATATATATATATATATATATATATATATATATATATATATATATATATATATATGTGTGTGTATATATATCCCCAATTGAAAAATTACCGACGAGGAAATCCACTCGAATAATTACCCTCAAGGTATGAAACGAGCCTGCTGTGGTACAATTCATAATATAAAAATAGATAATCACATTTATTTACTCTCAAGAACACCCATATATATATATATATATATATATATATATATATATATATATATATATATATATATATATATATATATATATATATATGAATGCATTATATCATTTCACATTTTATATTATATTTCATATCAATCCATCAGATTTTATATTTCATGTAACACTTCACATTAAGTTTCCTGGATCATACATCCATTTTCTCCTACTAATACTTCTACTACTACTACTACTACTACTACTACTACTACTACTACTACTAATAATAATGATAATAATATTTATTTTTTTTTTTATTATGATAGTAATAATTCATATATATATACATACATACATACATACACACAAATATATATACATATATATATATATATATATATATATATATATATATATATATATATATATAACGTGTTATCACGTGTTGAATTTATTAATCAAATATGTTAACACTTTCATTCACTAATGATTTCGCTTGCGGGGAAAGGCCAAATATTGGAAGCAGGCGAAGAAACGCAATGCGAATTATTTTACTCTAGAATTATCTACCATAGAAATTCATTGCAATCAGTTCACTGTAGAAATGCTTGGCAAGTCTGCATTGAAATATATTCTTGAGAGGTTTTATAACCTAAATGTATTGCAAATTGTTTTTACCAGTGGTGATGATTCTTGGCTCTACATGCTCGAACTCATGGCGATTTTCAACCTGCATACAAAGGCTGCAAAAGTTATATTCAGTCTCTAAAATATGTTGAACAACTGTTACCACCAAAGGTCGTGAAAGGTTCTGTCCTTCTTTTATATGTGTGTTTGTTTATGGATTAATGTGTTTGTGAGTTCCATCACTCTTGGTCATACTGCCTCCACTGCAGACTTGAAAATTAACACCAGTACTCCACTGGACCCCTTCTAACTAAAGATCTTTTCCTGGTTTAGAAAAAAAAGTCTCTATGACTTTTGGGGCCTTATTTTGACAGGGTTTTTTATTTAAAAAAAAAACAAACAAACAAAAAAACAACAAAACAAACATCTAGAATTTGCAGATTTAAAAAAAATTCCATCACAGATCTCATACATAAAATTTATTCTGCCCATATATATTCGTCAATGGAAATTTTACATGGCTTCAAATTTTGACTCTATGTTTGGTTGCAATGGCGGGTAATACGTTCAATTAAATAAAGAGTATAATTAGTAAGGTCTGGTTAATCACTCAATAGTAACATCACATGACTGATGTCTTTCGGCAATATGTGATGTTGGGAGGTGATCAATTAAAAAATTGGAAAAAAGGGCTTATCATTGGATAAATTACCACTCACACCTTTTGTTGGGAGGTGGTCACTAAAAAGGATGTGAATAAAGCATCAAACAACGTTTTTTTAATGTTCATAAGAGTTTTTGTCTCATTGCTTATGAGTGAAAGCTAAAAATGCCAATTATCCCCTTCAACCCTTTATTTTGTGGGGAAAACTCTGAGAATATGAAACCTGCCTTTATTTTCAATCGGACAACGGGCGAATTATTATTACATTTTTAATTACAGGAAGTAAGAAAAACAATTACATACGTATATCACTGTCCCAGCCACAGAAGCAAGGTTTGAAGGAAATAATAGCCGTTTTCTACACTTTTTACACATATGCAATTAGAAAATAACACTCACTAACCAGGAACGAAAATTGCGTTGTATGGTGTAATCATCCAGAATGTTGGATATTTTACCTTAATCATCGTCTCGAAAAATGCTTTATTTACCTCCATTTATCAAAATGATCTATCATCATTAGAATCACGCGGTCACTCTTCAAGCAGTACACATTTTATTTCCTTTCTTTTATGAAGTTGAAGATGTTCTTTTCTTTCTTCCGTTGCTCAAACTTCCGGCAGGTAGATGTTTCATCAGCATCATCATCATCATCATCATCATCAATATCATCATCATCTGTCTTTTAGCGTCCGTCTTCGGGTATAAACCTTTTTCCAAAGTTCGCTAGATCTTTCTCTCTCTTTTTTTCTTTCTTTTTTTTTCTCTCTCTCTCTCCCACTCTCTCTCTCTCACTCTCTCTCTCTCATGGGCGTCGCAGAGCCAATACTTTCTGAACTTGTCCAGTTTGTCTCGCCATCTTATGTTCTGTCAGCCACGGTTCTGAACCTGATCTTTGGTGATCCACATTTCGAGTTATGTCAGGCAGTTTTCTGACATTCTGGCTACATGACCAGCCCATGGCCATTAGAGTTTTCTAATGGATTCTATGATATCTCGGACACCTGTTCTCTCCCTAGTATTTTGTGCTGTTTTGTGATCTCTCCGTGTGATGCTGAGTACATTTTTGTTACCCGACTCTATATAGACAATAAATGTTTCTTAAACTTTGGGGAACGTTGTGCGATTTTTGTTCCTGGGTAGTGAAAGATATTTTCTAATTACTTATGCATGAAAAGTATCGAAAATGGCTATTGTACCTTTCAAACTTTGCCTTTGTGGCCAGGACAGTGAGATTCATATGTAATTGTTTTTCTTATTTCCTGTGATTAATGACTTTGATGACTAAAATAGGATAATATGATGTATATGAATAAAAGATTTTTTTTCAAAATATTCTGGAAACCTTTACATATGATGGAATGCACAATTTAGCCAGAAGTCGATGTAAGTTCATAGAAAATTAGGAAATACTTTGATGATTGAATAATAACGCTATAAATTAATACAAATAAGAGATTTCATCAAAATATTTCGGAAACTTTTACGTAAACATACTATGATGAAATAAACAATCTAGATGACTGGCGACATGAATTTGAAAAAAGAAAATGGAACAACTCCTTGATGACTGAAATATGATGATATGATTTATATGAATAAAGATTTTTTTTTTCAAAATATTCCAGAAACCTTTGCATCAACCTAGAAGGATGTAATACACAATTTAAGTGGAAAGTGATTTAAGTTCCGGTAAAGTCAGCAAAAATACCTTCATCGCTGAATCAGATGATTCCATGACTTATACGAATTAAAGATGCTGGAATCTTTCGCATCAAACTAATATTTCAACTTCAGAATATTGATCGCAATCACATGATTTTAAATTCAGATAAGAATTCAGGATTAAAACTTCAATGTACTGCATATTTTTTAATATAAGTCGAGTGTGTGTGAGTGTGTTTTTTTTGTTCAAATCTAGACCAGTAGCTTGGAATTGACATCTCGACTTATAGTCAAGTCAGTCATAAAGAAGAGACAAAACGTCGTAGGGGACAAAATATACGAGTGGGCGAAAATAATGGTCCAACGTAGATTCAAGAAATATGGAATCAGCGGAGCAATGAATGAAACAGGTCATCAGTTCCAAAACTTTTAATCACAAAGGACCCCCTTTTATTCAAATGGATTTTCCCACGAACCCAAGGCTTTTGAAAGGTTTATTTACTCAACTAGTTCAGGGACAGTGTTGCTGATATAGCGCTTTTCGCGTGAAATTTAGCGTGTTTCTTGTTTTGGTAATGTGCAAAAATGCTAAATTAGTGTGGGTTAGCTTGAACATTTAAACCATTTCTTGAGTATTATTGGCCATTTATCGCATAGTTCTGGTGTTCTTGGGCCATTTTTGGCAATTTTTGGTTTCTTTTTTTTTCTCTATTTAACGCCCTTTAACGCTCTGTAGCGCTTTTTGGCAGTCAAAATAGTGCCAAAATATTTTTTGAGTTTGCAACATTGCATGATGGACCCCAAGATATCATTTTAGACTCCCAAAGGTCCGCAGACCTCAGTTTGAGAACCAATGGAATAAAAGATCTTGGGGCAAGAACTTGCTGACCAGGCGTTGGAAACAGAGGACTCACAATAAGATAATCCGCATAACGACGTTATGACAGAGAGAACAGGCCCGACGGTTGTTTGCAGAATCTTATGGAAAAGACTTCCATGGACTTTTGAAGGAACTTCTACATTAGTTCGTCTTTTTTCTTTGATACTTTTTAAATAAATAAAGATTACATTTACTAAAGTTATTGTTCCTTTATATTTAGTCGATGTTTAACAAAAAAAAAAGGATGGGGTCAACTTGTAAGTTGGTGTTTGTTTTGTTTTCTTCTCTCACTCGGGTGTAATCATCGAATACCTTGATTACTAAGGATCTGACAAAACGCAGGGAGTTTCGGATTCATGACTTTGCGTCAACATAAAAAGGTTTCAACTCACTTTTTAAAATTTTTTTATTTTTCACGAGCGCAACTAACCGCGCCAATTAATTTCACATTGCAGTGCACATGATGAAAAAAATGGTGAGGTAGCACCCTTGCGCTGGCTACGGCTTTAGTTGTCCCTACCTAAACTCCACCTAACGAACATTTCTCTGTTTCGGTGCGGGGTTTCGCGATATCCGAAATTGATTAGGAACTTACAAGCACCCGACGTGGCGTCACTTACTCCTCCCGCTATTTTAACCATAGGTGGGATCATGGGAAGGGGTATAGAAGAGATAGACTCATGCCTTTCCTCTAAGGCATTTGTGTAAAGTGAACTCATATGTCAGTCGGAATAGATAAATACATAGATAGATATCTGTAGCCAAATGATGGAAAATGCAGTTTTTTCACGCGAGAAATTTTTTGCGGGAAAGGCCAAAAAGCACTCATTACAAAATCAAGAAACTCCAAACTCGGCGCAGTCAATAACTGAATAACCGTAGCGTCAAAATTTGAAGTCATTTGAAAAAATCCACTTGAAGAAATAGATATGGTCAGAGAATTTTCTATTTATGAGATCACTGGCGTTTCCCTCTGAAAACATCTAAAAGAGGGTTTTAAAAACATCTAGAAACATCTTGAATCTGGGAAATGGGTTTTCTAATGATGGATTCAGTTTTCAACGTAAGTTCATGCTGAGATAGTCCATTGTTCGTGTCTGCATGATTTTTTTTAGTGATTACTGCCATACAAAATGCAGAAACCTTTTCATTGATCACTCCTGATTTTTCAATTGATCGCCCCCAACAGGTCATGCTACCGAAAGACGTTGGTCATGTGACGGTTTTTATTGAGTGACTAACCAGACCTTGTTTTTTTTTCCTTCAGTTTTTCGAATAAGCCATCAATGGCAAGAAGTTTAGCTGAAAGCGCTCAATCTCAAATATTTGGACAATATTTCTCTTTATTGGAGCCAGACACAGACACGGCTCGCCAATTCCATTTTTTGAGCTACTAACCACTTGGCAACCGGTGCACCCCCTCTGTGTTGGAAGTATGAAGAAATTTACGTTCACTGGGGAAAGAATCGGACAGGTTATTTTCGCGGTTGCAAAAGTCAGGAAGAAATGCGAGGCTCAAACGGGGCATAATGATCCCCCCGCGCTCCCGAGAAAAAAAATGAATAAAATGACGGCTGCTGCTAGGCGAACTGTCGAAGGGTGGAACGCGCAAATTCAGAGCCAGAACACGCTATGAAGGGTCACGTGATACTACTGTTATAATTGAAAAATTGATAACGTTAATGGTGGCCACAGCTTCGTACCAAACAGTCATGTTATCGCTTGGTTATGTCTCACCGGAACTATAAAACCTGGCCGTCGAGATCTTTATCTTCCTCATTAGTTTATTTCGCCTCGCAATAATCTTGTTTGCCTCCTCGATAATTATATACCCCCTTTCTTTCTTTCTTTTTTCTTTCTTTCTTTCTTTTTCGTTTCTTTTTTTTCTTTACTCTCATTAACCCCTCTTCTTTCCTGGTTTAAGCTCTTTCTGTTCTTTCTTCCCTTCTTTAGCTCCCTTTTTTTCTTTCTTTTTTTCATTTCTTTCATCCTTCCTTTCTTTCATTTTACCATTCTTTTCCATCCTTTCCCCCTTCCTCCCCTTCTTTTTTTACTTCTCTTTCCTTTCCTATCTGTCTATCTATCCATCTTTCTTTCTTTCTTTCTTATTTTCTTTCTTTCCTTCTTTACAATTCAAATCCCCTTCTCTCCTGATATCAGCTCTTGGTGTTCTTTCTTTCTTTCTTTTCTCTTCCTTTGTCCTTTTTCTTCTTCCTTTCTCTCAGTCTTCCCTCTCTTTTTTCCTTCCTTCCTTCTTTCCTTTCTTTCTGTCTTTTTCCTTCCTTTCTTTACCCATTATCGGTATGTATGCGTGTCTATGTGTGCATGCGTATGTATTTGTGTGTGTTCATGTGTGCTGTTGTATGTATGTATTCGCATATCAGTGTATGCGTGTGTGTATATGTATGCATGTATGCATGCTTGTGAATTGCCATTTGCATTGTATACACATATATTCATTTCAACATGACCATATTCAAACAGGAAAAAAAAGAAAAACAGTATCTTACAATCCCTTTGAGAGGGTTTGCCTTTCATTCGACAAAACAAACCTTTTGTTGGACAGTAATCACAAAAAAATATTCTTAAAAAACAAGAGGGTGCAAACTAGGGACCAATCAAGCATAATCTCACATTGCTAAATGAAGCCCCCACTAAAAACTTATGGGGGGGATAAAAAAATTTTGCTAGACATGATGAAGAATAAATTTTTGAATTTCATCCCTTTGGCTCAATTTGTGCCACCTGTACGTGCAATACATACATACATACATACATAGACATCTGCACCATTTTGAAAACTGGAGAAACCAATTTTGGCAGCTCTGGTGACAGTTTTGAATTAAGATTTCTACTTGGCTTTTTGTGATCATCAATGATGAACAAATGGAGCTGATGTTGGATCAGTGCATGTTCCCATTGATTTTCTCCTTTGATCAACTGTTAAATAGGCATCAGCTCTGCAAGGTGAATAAATCTTTCTTTCAGGGCTGTCAGAAGGCCCCAATTATATTTCCTAAGTCATTGGATCAGGAACTAATTCCAATGGAATACAGAATAGAATTATCGAGGCTGATGCCGTTATTGGCCTTAAATTCTTAGAGCAAACAAACCTCTCGTATGTTGTTAGAAGACTGGTCCTGCTTGGTGGAACTTGCATATTAGGAACCGTCAAGCAAAACTGTCACGAAAACTGTCAATATAGCTTCCTCCAGTTTGGTCTGTCTGTCCGTCTATATATCACATGTACAGGCCATACCAATGGAGCTAGACGGCTGAAATAGAAATATTTACAATGTCTAGAAAAAAGTGTTTTTTTGTAAATCTCCTCCTGAATGTTTTTTTTTGTTTTGTGTTTGAGTGCGAGTACGTCTATGTGCATGCGTCTGTGTGTGTGTGGGGGGGTCAGTTTGCAAAGTACCATTGAATTGGACCCTTTCCTTAATTTGCTTTCCGGTCGTATTCACGCTTTTCTTTTCCGGACCCCTTTTAGTGATACTGCGCAACAAAGATGGGGGGGGGAAGTGATTCATTAATTGATCACCCGTTTTTTCGGATCGTGAATTGTCCCCACCACCAACACGGAAGGCTGCCAAAAGACTGATCACGTGACAGTTTCTAATTGTCGACCGAGAAGGCCTGTGTTGTTAGAGGACTGATTTTGATTAGTGGGACCGTCGAATCGTCTGTTTGTCCTAACCTACGAAACGTTGGGAGAAAAAAAAAAGGACCCAGACAATGGCTGAGATCTTCATCAGTTTGGGAAAGTGTTGGATGATATGGACTTGAAATTAAAAAGAAGAAAGAAAGAAGAAGGAAAGATAGAAGAAGGAAAGACAGAGAGATTTAAGGAGGAGAATAGAATGAGAGCACGAGGAAAAAAGAGAGAGAGAGCAGCAAGAGAGAGAGACAGAGAGGGGAGGAAAGGAAGAAGAAATAAAGTCACGTGATGTTGCTCTCATTAAATTTGATCTGTGTGCATAAGTATATGTGTATGTGCGTTTGTGAGCATGTCTATATGGTTGTGTGTATATATTTGCATATGTATGTAAGCGTGAATGTAAGTATGTGTGAGTGTCTATGTTTGTGTTTGCGTGTGTGGTATATACATATAAATGAGTGAGGAAAAGAAAGAAAGGGAAGGAAATGAATGGGGACAGAGAAACGAGAGAGAAAGAGGGGGGGCAACAGAATGAAAAAAGAGTGGATTTGGAGGAGAAAAAAGAAAATAGAGGGAGATGGAAGAGAAGACTTCTAGAAAGAGAGAAAAGAAAACACCGAGAAAGTGAAAGAGAGACAGAAAGGAAGAATCTAAAGAAAAAAAAGGCTTGAGATGAAAGAGAAAGGGAAAGGACCTTTAGAAATTGAGAGAAAAAATAGAAAAGAGAGATGAGATACGAATACCTTTAAAGAGGGGGGACGGCACACAGAGTAGGAAGAAAAGAGAAGGAAGAAAGAAAGAGAGAAGAGGAATAAGGAAAAGAAATATAGCGAGACCTTTAAATAGAGAAGGGTGACTAACTCTGAGGAGCTGTAAGAGAGAAAAAGAATAGAGAGAGGGGGGGGAGAAAATGGAGGAAAAGTGTGAAGGAAAGAGAAGAAAGAGAGAGGGATATATCGTTAAAAGGAGAAAAAGAAGAAGAAAAACATAGAATGTGAAAATGAGTTAGAAGAGGAAGAATAAAGAGAAAAGGAAAGAGAGAATAAGCAGAAACAGGGAGAGAAAAGAAAGAACGAAAGGAAGAAATGACCTTTAAGAAGAGAAAGAAGAAGATAAAGAAAAAACAAATAAATCAAAGAAGAAGAAGAAGAAGAAGAAGAAGAAGAAGAAGAAGAAGAAAGGGACCTTTAATTTGTCTTTATCCCGATAAATTCCCGTTTATTAGCGTGAAAGCGCGAGATATGACCTCTGCATCAAGTGAAGATATTTCATCTAGTTATCCGCCTGTTTTTTTTAATCCCCCACGTCCCGGTGCCAATCACACATCTCTGTGAAGAATTTTGCATTCTCTTCCCTCCAAAGACTTCCTCCTTTAAACCCAAAGAACCATCTAGGGACACTGATTACCGTTGCCCATTGGTTGAGTGTTCGTCTTCGGTTCGGCAGGCTGTGGTTCAATCCACTGCCAAGTCATACCCAAGACTTTTAAAATGGCACCCAAAGCCTCTCCACTAAGCTCTCAGCACAAGGACAAGAATTGAGGAACCTCTCCTTGAAGCCAAGGGCTCACGGTCAAATCACGTTGGCTATACTGGTTCCTGTATGATCACCGAAGTTAAGCTCGGCCATTACAGTATTCCAGGTATCGTAAGCTGACCGGAGCTTCGACATATCTGACAACCCAGAGGTGGGTCTTACTAACAATTGCTCGTGTGTACCTAATCCTTCGATATACTTGATGAGTGTATAGGAGGATAACCATAATAATATAAACCAATGTCTTTGGGTAGCATGCTGTGTTGGGGGTGATCAAAGCAAAAAATGGAAAAAAGAGTGATCAATAAATAACTTGACTTCTCTTGCATTCTGTTGGGCAACAATTATTGAGAAAATATGAAATCGCCGATGCAAACCAAGTGATTATTTTTGTAAAAACGAACATGATACACGCATACACAGATAGCCAGACATACTTCAAAACTGGAGAAACCTGTGCCGACAGTTCCAGCTGATGGTTTCTAATACATTCAGACTTACAATCGTGAACAGATGGTTTAATGACAGAGTTGCAGCATAGCTGCTGAGATCTTCGAGACACCATCCTTAAAACAGGGAAACCAATCTTTTACGTGGCCAAACCAAAAGAATTTTTTAATCCCGAAGTGATGATGGCAAGACTATTTCGTTCTACTTACTTTTTGCCACTGTTTTATATCATAAATTCTTTACTCGGCGAAATGTATCTCTCAGTCGTTGAATACGTTCAAATTCTCAGTTCCAAAACTAAAGATCTTATTTAGCTTGGCGTTTCTTGATTTGATGATAAAGGCTTCAAGAATCTGAAGTCTTTTCTCTTTTACAATTAACGTTGTGTAGCATACGCGTATATTTTTTTTACGGGTATTAGGTGTATACTAGTGGATATATCAGTGCCTTGCTGTCTATGCTCTTTAATATGAGCATTAATGGTACTTTGAAGAGACAAGCGGTAAGTCAATCTACTTTTGAATATCTTTGAAACCGGCTAAATTCGGCGTTTGCCGTTTGTACGTTTTGATGGCGTAACACACGGAGAGACTTACATACAAAATTCTTTAGTGGGTAAATGTTTTATCAGTTGTGAAATACATTTAGAATTCCATTTACCAAACTGAAGATCTTATTCTGTTTACATACACTTGGGCAGTGCCTGTTCCAAATCTGTATCTTTGGAAGGGACTTTATGGAGTGTTCAGCAGCCTATCATCATCATCATCATCATCAGTCTTTTAGCGTCCGTCGTTGGATATAGACCTTTCCCAGGAATTGCCACAATTCTCTATCGTGGACGTCACGGAGCCAGTACTTTCTGAATTTGTCCAGTTCATCACTCCATCTTGAATTTTGTTGGCCTTGGTTTCGCATGTGATCTCTGGGGATCTATGTTGTGAGTCGTGATGTCTATCAGTTGTCTGCCATCCTTGCAGCATGGCCTGCCCAATGCCATTTAAGTTTTTTGATAGATTCTATGATGTCTCTGACTCTGTTTTCTTCCTGATATACAGTGCTGTCTTGTGATCTCTCCATGTGAGGTTGAACATGATTCTCTCATGTGCTCGTTGCATGCTTCTCAGTTTTCGAGTCTGTCTCTTGGTTAGGTTTCATGTTTCAGCTCCATAAATGACTATCGGGAGGATGCATTGGTTGTATACTCTTCTTTTTAGGATTATTGGGATTGTCTTGTTCTTGAAGGTTGAGCTTGCTCTGCCGAAGGCTTACCATCCTAGAGTGATTCTTCTCTTGATCTCTTCCTCTTTTGTGGGTTTCATGGAGAATAGTTACGTAAAATAATTTTTTGTCCGCCCTACAAAATACAGCTTCAAAGTATTTCGGTTACTTCCCTCCAATGGTGCCAATTCAACATTTTATATCTAAATTTAGATCCATTACTAGTTTAGATATTTTATATCTCAATTTAGATCAATGATTTTAGATATTTTAGATATCTATAATCTGTAATTTTTTATCTATTAGATTTCTCGAGAGCTGCTAGACATTGCGTTGCTTTTTATGCTGACAAATTCATCTAGCGAATATCAACCTCGTGCAATGATCAGTTGTAGTAATCGCGGTGCATAGATTTCTCAAGAACCGCTGATCCAAACATCGAATTCGACACTGCAATGTCTGGTGTGCTGACTGGGAAATTAAACTCTGAACAATGAGCAGTTGTCGAGTTATCACAATGCATACAGACAGAAAATTCTTCAACTGCCCAAAAGTTCGGGGAATTTTACTTTACATCATCAGCAGCAGCAGCAATGGCATGAGCAGCAGCCTACTAGGGACTGTCGTTGGACATAGAGCTCTCCTAAGATTCTCCAGACCTCTCTATCATGGGCACCGCGGAGCCAATACTTTTGGATATTGTCGAGTTCGTCACGCCATCTCATTTTCTGTCGACCACAGTCTCCTATATGATCTCTTGGGATCATTCTTGCAACATAACCAGCCCATCTTTGAGTTTCCTAATGGATTCTGTGGTATCTCTGACTCCTGTTTTCTCACTAATACTTTGTCGAATATGCCGTTAGATAAACTTCATTTAAAAAATTTTAAAGAGATTTCTTTTGCTTCTGCTTCACAAACCTAACGAAAATTTTGGCTCAACCTTCATATTGTTCAATAAATCAAATATTGAGTCATTTAAAAAGATGTCTTTCATTTTTACTTGATGAACCGAACGAACATTTTGGCCAAACTTTTACGTTGTTCGGTAAATTTATTGTTAAAAATTTGAAAAAGAAGTCGTTTTTTCTAACGTAATGAACCAAACGAATCTTTTGGTCAATTTTTCATATTGTTCGACATATATAATGTCGGAAACAGAATGAAAAATATCTTTTCTTTCAACAAAATAAATCGAACAAGTTTTGGGGCCAACATTATACGTTGTTGGCCGAAACCAAAAACTAAAAAAGATGTCTTATATTTTTACTTGACCGAACTAACTTTTTGGCCAAACTTTTTGGCCAATCTTTTACGTTGTTCGATAAATCTAATGACGAAAATTTTTAAAAGATGTCTTTTATGTTTACTTTTCAAACCAAACAAACTTTTCACGTTACTGAATAGCAGCTTTTTTTTTAAATAGAGGAAATAGAAAGGAATGGGCTGAATTCCTACGTGTACAGACGATATTGGACTGTATCTAGTAATTTATATTGTCGAAATGTTCTGAAAACAAGTTAAAGATGGTGAAACGTTTCTTCGACGCAAGAATGTTTTTCAGACAACATAAGAATGTAGCTAAAAACAAACAGAAAGAAGGGGAAAGAACATAGACACTTCTAACAACAAAAGTCAGTGAAAATATTTCGTTCTGTCAGCTAAGCCAAAACTTTGTTTTATTTTTTCGCAAAGCTTATTGTCTTCTCTTTACTTCGCTCCTACTTCGAAAAAATCTTCGTTCTCTCTTTCAGATAACATTCTTCAGTTGATAAGAGAATTCTCAATTATAGATACGAAATTTGAAAATTTTCTCAGAATTCCTGGCTTTGCTAAGATTCTACCCTCATTTTGGTAGAATCACATCAAAATTCCGATGTTAATGAACAAACACAGATTTGACAGTTGCTTGGTTACGCGCTGTTAGGGGTTTAGCGGGGCTTAGTTTCTTTCGACGAAGCAGACATTGAAAAAAACTAGAAATCACTTAGTGGGCTTATTATACCTCTGCCAACACAACACACTAACTGAAAATCAGTTCATATATAGCTACATTGCAGAGGAGGTGACTGTAAGTTTTGATTTTCATATTCCGGGCTATTGTCTGAAAAGTATCTCCGAAGCGAAAAAAAATCCTGGATCTGTCCCTATATTCAATCATAATTTCTTAACCCCATGGCCCAATCTTTTGAAAAATATCATTCAAACTTGGAAATATAGTGTGACGGACAAACATGAGCGAATGTATATAACCCTGCCAACTTTGTTGGCGGAGCTAAACTAGAAAGCACTCAAAAACCTTATACATACTTCCGATGCTAACGTCTTCATCATTGAAAACTGAAATAAAATCTGTTCATAAATCGCTACGTTGTGACTTTTAAAGATTCATGGAAGTGCCCCAAACCAATTTTTCCTTAGCCTGTGCACCCTCCTCCACGAATTTTCATTGAGAACTTTTGGGGATAGTGTGTGGGTAGACATATGAACATGGGTAAATTCTCATGCCTCTTCCAACTTTGTTGACTGAGTTAAATTACTAGGACTCAGAAATCTGTTTTGAATGTGCAAAAAAAAAAAGAAAAAAAATGAGGACAAAATAAATGAAAAAACAAGTCTGGTTAGACACAAATAGAAACCGTCACATGGCTGATGTCTTTTGGCAGCATGTTGTGTCGGAATGATCAATTAAAAAATTGGAAAAAGGGATGATCAATGAATAAGTGACTTCATTGTTGGATAGTGATCACCTAAAGACTGAATTTAAAAAAAAAAAAGAAAAAAAAGTGAATGCAGCCAGACACAAACTAAAGGACCAATTTAACTTAAACTTACATTGCAAATTGAACTTACTGCTAAAAACCTATTTAGGGTGGGGATTAGAATCAATAACATTTTTTCTTGACATAAGGAGTAAATGCTAAGATTTTCAGCTCATCAGTGGGTTCTTGTAGGCGTGATATATTCATTGCAAACCAGCCAGCTAGACCAACTTAAAAACTGAAGAAACCAATGTGGACAGTTTTTGGTGACAGTGTTGGTTGACGGTTTTTAATGAAACGTAAAAAGGATGAAAATATGGGTTATGGAAGGTGATGTAATCCCCCGGGTGTTTCTGTATGCTGACAACAATTTTAAATACTCCTGTCAAATTTACTTTGGGAAGATGGCTTTTATAAAAGTTAGCGGAAAACTTTTTTTTTTTTTTTACTTAAAGAGACGGCGCGTAACTTTATTTATTCATTTTTTTCATTATTTCGAACAGGTGAATAACAATTCCATTTTTTAACTCCATTTTCCTTTTTGAAAAAAACAATCCCATTGTAGTTTCGGGTGGTCCACAAAATTGAAAATACTGTCTAATCTCCTTTTGAGAGAGCGCAGAAGAGAGAAGATATTTTCAGCATCTGTTTTTTCTTTTGTCTCTAAAAACAACCCAAACAAAAGCTAAGAAACATATTTTAATTTTTATTCTGATGTTGGTACAAGGCTTTTTAATGCACCTTTTGAAAAAAAAAACAAACAAGGCAGAAACTCTCTACAGTCACTAAAAGGCTAACAGGATATACCCCCCGCCCTGTTATAACGCAGGAGTTGGCGGTCTAAGAAAGCCAACACCACGTTATAACCTAGCTGCGATAAATCTAGCTATTTCGGTGCTACTTCTAGCTATGTGGGATGAATATAGCTATTTTTGAAGCCACATATAGCTATTTTGGAGCTAGATTAATATTTTGGGGTAAAAAACGGAATATCACTAAATTCACTTAAAGGTTAACAGATTACAAGAAACCGTCAACTAAAACTGTCAACATGAATATAGTTATCAACATAGGTTTCTTCAGTTTTTAAGTAACTCTGACCGTCTGTCTGCCTAGCTGGCTATGTATGCTACACGCACACAGGTCGAATCCACGGAGCAAGAAAGCTGAACATTTAAACAATTGCTCCATATCGTGTTTATAAAAGAAAGCCTTTTTGTCACTTTCGTCTCCCCGAATAGATTTTAGTGTGAGGTTAAAATTTGCCATCCAAGTTTATGCTATATTGGCCCTCAAGTTTGTGTCCGACTGCATCCATACTTATCTATCAAAATGCAAACTTGTGTTAGTGATGATGGCCCGACAAAAGGCAAGAGAATGGATTAATTCATCGATCACCCCTTTTCCATTTTTTGAAAATTCATCACCCCCAATACAACATTGGTCATGTGACGGTTTCTACTGAATGATAACCAGACCTTTTTTCCTAATCAACGCTCTGTAGTAGACGTATTTAATTTATCTATTGAAATGATGATAACGACGATGATGATGATAATGACGATAATGATGATGATGTCGATGATGATGATGATGATGATGATGATGATGAAGGCGACGACGACGACTACGACGATGATGATAATGATGATGACGATAATGATGCTGATAATGGTGATGATGATGACGATAATGATAATGATGCTGATGATGATGATGATGTATATAAAACTCATTAGTTGAAAAACAAACAGCACGCAAGAAGAAGCTAATTTACAATCAGCATAACAAGACATGCATTTAGTCCTGTTTTGTGGTTTTGAATGGTAAACTACTGGAAAATGTTTCTCCAATAAAGATTAACTGTTGACTAAAATAAAAAAAAATCTATCCCACTAAAATCTTGTTCAGAATCGATCCTGGAGATTGAAAAGGCGAACTAACATCACTATTTTGGAAGAGTTGTCAAAGTGTGAGTTAATTGAGACCCCCCTCTCCCCGCTGCCCAGGATCCCTAATGACCCCCGCAATCATGGATATTGGAAACAGATTTTGTACTTGCTGGAATACTTATTGGCAATATTTTTTTTTGTATAATCAAAACATTGTTAACTCTCAAAACCAAGCAGTTGGAAGCAAAATGTCTGTTCAAATACTTATGACAAGTACAGCGTGTGTGTGAGTGTGTGTGTGTGTGTGTGTGTCTGACTGTCTGTCTCTGTCTGTTTGTCTCTCTTTCTATCTATCTCTCTCTCTCTCTCTCTCTCTCTCTCTGTATATATATATATATATATATATATATATATATATATATATATATATATATATATATATTTATATAATAATCGATTTTAGTATACGACATGGAGATTAGAGAATGATAATTTGGGGGACTGAGTTTTTGCTCGGACCAAATGACTCTCAGCAGTGAGCAAGATAGTGTTGATTGGAAAATAATAAAAAATCGGCATCAAGTGGAATTCCCACGCCCCTTTCATGGCAGCGCCAAAATAGCTTAGCTGCTCTAGCTGCTTGAGCTACCAAGCCTCTCACGGTAAGGAGAGGCCGAAACGCCCTTTTGGTCCGAGCAAAAACTTAGTTCCCAAACCGTCATTTTTAATTAACGAACACCCTCCAATATGTATTTATATACACACACACACACACACACACACATATATATATATATATATATATATATATATATATATATATATATATATATATATATATATATATATATATATATATATATCCTCAGCCCAAGTTCTCGTTTATTCGTCTTAAGAGTCAATCATCATGGCGTGCTTGCAACAGGACATTTTGTCGAGATATCTGGCGATGGGACAGTGGAAGGGGAAAAGTGGATTCATGCTTTTTCTCGAAGGTTTACCTATTCTATATATCAAGCTGATACACGTTACGCTACCTAGCACATCCTAACATGTATATATTGTACGCTTTTCGAAACTTCGCTTCATGCCACTTATTCCCTTCCATGATAAAATACTTATGACAGGTACTTTATATATATATATATATATATATATATATATATGTGTGTGTGTGTGTGTGTGTGTGTGTGTGTATGTGTGTATATATATATGTATATACATATATATGTATATCACGAACATGAATTCACGCATTTACACATCACCTTGTGTGTGTGTATGTCAGCGCGTATATAAATAATATAAATCATAAACAATTCCTGTCAACTCCCCCTCTGAACTCCCTTCCCCTCTCACTCTCTTTCTCTCTCTCTCCCTCTCTCTCTCTCTCCCTTTCTGGCTGTTTTTCCCATAGTCTGTCTGTTTTTCTTTCTCTCATTCTCTGTCTTTATCTCTCTCTCTTTCTCTCTAACTCGCCATCTCCGTTCCTGAGTGTCTGTCTGTCTGTCTCTCACACTGTTCCTCGTGGCAAGAAAAGTACCAATGAGTTCTTGTCCCACCCAAATATCCGTCAGGTCACTACACCCCCCAACTTCAACACTTCCCCCCGAACCACAGATTTTTGTTTTTACTTCGGAAGGCCTTGGTTATTTACTTATGTACACAAGCAGTGACGGCTTGCCCAGTTCCAACGGGGCAAGTGAACATTCCGTGTCCCTTGCACGGTGTTCATGGGGGAGGGATTGGGGTGGGATTCTAGTTGGGACGGAGGCAGGAAGGGAAGTTAGGGTGGTGGTGAAGTTTTACCATTGACAGGAAATATGTCAAAAGTAGAGAAGATGGTGGCTGGGTGGGCGAGTCTGACACGGGGGTGTGGAGTTGGGGTGGCCCGGTACTGACTAAAATAATCACTATTTGGGGAGAGAATCTATTGGGCTTTTAGACAAATGGAACAGAAGCCAAGTTGAAATGCTTACAGAGAGATAGAAAGAGAGAGAGAGAGAAAGAGAGAGAAACGAGACGAACATGGAGAGAGGAGAGAGGCAGAAAAGAGAGAGAAAGAGGGAAGACGAAACAATGTGAAAAAAAGAATGGAGAGCAGAGGGATAAGTGAGAAAAAGAAAGAGAGCGAGAAGTGAAAAAGAAGGGGGAATGAGGAGACAAGAGAGAAAGAGAGAGAAAATGAGAGAGAGAAAGAGAGACAAAGAGAGAGACAAAGAGAGGCGATGAGAGAGAAATCAAGAGAAAAAAGAGAGAAAACGAGAGAGAGAGAGAGAGAGAGAAATGAGAGAAACACATAGAGGTGAATGAGGAAGAGAGAGACAGAAAAGAGAGAGGAAGAGGTGGGACAAAACGTGAGAGAAAGAAAGTGAGAAGAAAAAAGAGAGAGAGATGAGTAAGAGAAAAAGAAAGGAGAATGAAGAGACAAGAGGGTTGGAGAGAGAGAATAAGACACGACGAGAGTGACAAAGAGAGAGGGGGAGGAGAAAGAGAACAAGTAAGAAAGACAGAATAAATGAGAAAGAGAGCGACTGGAGAGGGGGAAAACAAGGGAAAGGGATAGAAAAGATGAAGAGAGACAGAGAACGAGAAAGAAATGGAGAAAGAGAGAGAGTGTGTGATTGGGGAATGGTAAAAAAGTGGGACTGAGAGAGAAGAGAGAGAGAACGAGAGAAAACAGAAAGAAGAAAGAAAGAAAAAGATAGTGAGAGAGTAGGAAAGAGCAAAAGAATGTTAAAGAGATGGACAGACCGAGAGAGAATGAGAGATAAGAGAGAAACAAGGACAGAGATATGGAAAGAGAGACGGAGACAGAGACACAGATAGAGAGAGAGTAAGGTAGAAATGGAGAGAGAGGGTTGGAGAACCGAAACAGATATGGATAGAAGAAAGAGAGGACAGAAAAAAGACAACGAGAAGAAAGAGAGTAATAGAGAAGAAGAAGACAGAAAATAACATTTGTTCTCTGTCAGAGTTGCCTCCTCTTTGATGGACTACCTTTACAGGGCTGAAGGGTCCTCTCAGTCCGGCTCTTTTACCCTTTGGCGTCATTATATGAATTCATGCCTTTCCTGAGAACATCAATGCGAAATGAACTACTCCAGCTCGAATATGAACTCGGTCCGCTAGATCCATACTCCTTCTGACCGAGTTAGGCCAACATATCCAGGCTGCATCAAAGGATCTAGAGGGCTGAAAAATTAAACATCAACTCTTCATTATGTCAATGTTTTTTTCAAATTCTCTCCCAGAATACATTTTTGATTGGGGCTCCAAATTATTATGTAAGTTTATGCTAAATCGACGCATGTTTTTTGAAATTTCGGATTTCTTTTTAGCAAAGAATAATAATTTCTTTTTAGCAATAACTACCCAACAAGAGTTATTTATTCATCTAACACCCCCATTTCCCAATTTTTAGATTGATCACCCCCAACATGGCATGTTTGTCTTATGACGGTTACTATTAAGTGAATAATCAGACCTACGGTCATTCTGTGTTGTCCTTTGGGAACTTTAGATCTTTACCCGTGGAATCTACATTAAAATTCTAGCAAAATATAGTAAACATGATTTGAAATAAAATCGAGATCAAATACTATTTATCTGTGGCCAGACCAGGCTTTAAGTAGAAAGAAGGGAAAAAAGAAAGAAAGAATGATAGTGTTCAAAAGCCTCAGGCGTAGCTGATATAGTTTGCAGAAGTTTAAATTTGATTTCGACTTGCGTGGAGTGCGATTAGGCCCCTACTGGAAATCACTTGCCCCCCACTACAGTGAATGTAATAAGAATCAGTTTTTATCATGATTATCAAGAAGCGATTCCAGCATTTCCAATTTAGTACCTCCCGCATGATTTTTTTTTTTTTTGGAGGGGACCCCACTATTTTGGTTTATCTTTTTCCCGAAATTTAGCGCCTCCTTAGCTGCACTGAGCACTTCTTTTTGCAGCTCCCCCGGGCTTAATTGTTTCTCGCAGACTTGTTGCACTCTGGTGACAGGTCTAGATGCAATGTAGAATTATGCAATATCGAGAGTCCTGCAAAATCTTTTGGTATGGACATCTGACGTTTCGTTAGCAAAGTAATTGAAGTACCCCTAGTTTTCAAACGAAGAACTATAGCGAATAGACCGGGTGAGAATTAATGACACGCATTATTTAGTTATTCACTTGGCTGCGCTTTCTTTCAGATCATTAACAACGCCAACAGTAAGAACAAAGAATAGAGTACCTTCTCTCTCTATCCTGACTCAAATAGCCTCTCCACGATTTCGACCGTCTCAATCTTGATACAGGGTCGTTTGACCAACGAAGGTGCAGACATTTGTGCATTTAAGCAGTGCGTGACAATGCAGATATATGCAACTACATGAAGGTGCACTATGATGGCTGCGTGAACACTAAGAGCTGCTGGTGCAATCGTGCATTAGTCAAAACAATAAAATCTAGTTGACTTGGATTGTAATACTAAGTAGGAAAATAGGAAAAGCTTTTAATCATTTCCCCTATGGCTACTGTCTAATGGATGAACAGTCATAAGGCATCAATACGATGGGCACCAGTCAGAAGGAAAACAGTATAGTATGGGAAACAAGTGACAATCGTATTCAGTCAAAAGGCATCAGTCGAACGAACAACACCGTATTTCACCGAATCAGTACTAATTGGTTTGATTTAATATTTTTTGTCTATATAAATGAATAAAAGGTTCATTTTGATTTCATTGAATTACTCAATTAGTACTTTTTCAGTCAAGATATTCATACATGAGTGTTGTCCTTTTGACTTGTTCCTTTTGATCGAACATGATTATAATTTGCTGGAGTCCGTACTACACTGTTGTCCGTCTGACTAAATCCTTCTGTGTTGATGCCTATTGACTTCAATTCGTCTCATGGTATCATGATAAGTCTCCCAACCCGTGATAAAGAAACTTCCACACAGATTACTCGAGACGAATATTGAAGACTGTGTCAACTTAGTGTAAGTCGGAGAGCTTCATCTGTTGAAAGTGCTACACAACTTTCCTTTAATCATTAATATTCACGTAGTCTGGCATAAAACCTCAGACTGCTAACAATACTTGATCTTCCTAAGCGGTCACCCCTCTAAATAATGATCAGATTTAAAGTTGCTTAACTGCAACCCGTTTTCTTATTAATTCGCACATAAATTATGTCTCCATCGATCAGAGGTAGTGACTTGGGAATATTTTTTCTCATCTGAAACTAAGAGTTAAACTCAGCTATGTATTGTAGGGATTCCAACCGTACAAAATCATTACCATGTGTAGGTATGACCCACAATATTTTTTGCTGGGGAATTCGGTCGTTTAATGTCGAGTTAAACACGACTAAATACGGTGTAAGCAGAAAAGAGAGGACAAATATTTAGAGAGAAAGAGAAGAAGAAAAGATTACACCAATACCTCGATTAACGGAATTAATACGCTCCACTGTTGGTAGATTCCTAGTTTCCGTGTGTAAAATAGAGGTAACTCCTGTTAGCCTTGAATCAACTAAGGATTATCTATAGAAAAAAACATATTGTTATTGCTTGTATGAATTAGATTGTGGAATAATTTTTGTTTATGCGCCCCTTGAATCTCAAATGGGCAAGTGTGTGAAACGTTAAAGGGTTTGTATGGAAATAAATTTCTTTCGTTTAATTTATTGGTGCGTCATTTTAGACATCGAGTAGGCGAGTGAATTAAACGTTGAAGGTTTGTAAAGAATTGAAGTTGTTTTTTCTACAGCTGTTGAAAAAGGCATGCATAACC
>OY735224.1:22852571-22890071 GCA_963457665.1 Thysanoteuthis rhombus | reverse complement strand
TTCACGTGTGAACACTCGATAGAAGTGACATGGACAACGTGTCACGTAAGTTATTGTCCTTATTGATCCCTCATCGTCAAATACGTCTTTGGAGTAATCTACCGGAGAAAGCTCAATGTTGATATAACTATTTTGTTTTCAAATCCCCAAAACGGTTACGCGGTAAAACACTGATGATTCCAACGAAAAAAAATTTACCCACAGTACCATAATATCAAAGTATGTGTGAAAACATAAAAAGTGCTGAAGACAATTACATGAATTATATCAACAGATATTGGGAAATAAGTGACTGAAGTGACATAAAAAATTTAATTTGATTAGTGTTTAAAGCCCTAAAGGTTTTTAAACTATATATATATATATGTGTGTGTGTGTGTGTGGTCTGACTTTCAGGCTTGATCCAAGTATTTTTGTTTTGCCACTAAAAGACAGAAGGAAATAAAGAAAGATAAATTCAACGAGAGAGAGAGAGAGAAAGAGAGAGTGTGTGTGGATGAGAAAGAGAGAGAATGTATCAATTACAGGGATTCTTTCTAGTAGACAATGGGAGCTTTTGATTTTTCTAGGTTTGAAGGAATCTTTCTGAGATTTCTGGCGCCTTAATATGTGGAAATTGGTAAACAAGCACTTGCAGTCATATAAAGTTACAACAAAATCTCGTTGGACACACCGGTTCTCATGCGATCACCGAAGTTGAGTCAGGAGAAGCCGAACTTGGTCGAACCAGGTCGAACCCGGTCAGTACCAAGATCACCTGGGAATACCAGGTGCCAAAGTGTAGTATCTGTTCCATGGCAGAGCTCGAGGTGCAGCTACTGACACTTGCCCGGCGATTAGGTTGTGGGTGGTGTCAAGACCGAGCGCGCCGGTGCAGTGCGCCAGCCAATGAGGTTTTACTGAGGCTGCCATTGTTACGCGTATTGGAAGCCTTTGGACTCATCCTTTGGCTCTCCTATTATAATTCGGCCCTGCTGCAGGGGGGCAGTTACTGCAGGGGGCCAGTTACTGCAGGGCAGCACTGCTCCATTGCACTTAACGGGGCAGGTTCCCAAGTGGACGCTTTCGCGGCGGAGGTTGCTTTGGTTGCTAAGCAAACCGAAGCTGCGTCGGCTGGAACCATTTTTGGACGGAAAGTTCCTATTCTTCCCACGTTAAGCCTCGACTTTGTGTCATATTTTGCTGTTGTGGGATAGCGAATAAACACTCCCCCGCCACCAGGTACCGTAGGCAGCTTGTGATCATATAGAGAGACTCCTTTGGCAAACATGTCAATACTCAGCAGGAGACCAATTTTTCATTACATAGATAAAGGCATTCATATCATCATAAGCCGTTATAAGTCCACTGCAGAACTGAGACCTTTCCCATTTCCTTCCATGACGAGCGTGATTGCGCTAATCTCTGCAATATCTTACTAGCAAAAACTTTTATGTCTGGTCATTTCCTAATGCGTTTACTGTCCCACGGGCACCAATCATCAAACCTTTTGCTTCATCTGTTGTCCCTCGTTCTTGCTATGTGCTCTGTCCATCCCGATTTTTGAACTTACAAAACCACTCAAAAACAAACTCACAATAGCGCAGAAGACAACAGAAAGATTAGGAATAACTCTTAGTAATAGAAATAGATCACCATGGATTAGAGAAAGGATAAGAGTGATATCATTCAAGTAATATATATATATATATATATATATATATATATATATATATATATATATATATATATTCTTAATTTGTGACGATACAAACAGAAAAAATACATAACAGATTTTATCCGGTGTATATTTAATTGCAGTACTCAATATTTAACGTGGTAATCAGAGCTACGTCTATATACAAATGAGAATTACAAGGATATATATACCCGGTGAATGTTAATACTTCGTACTTCTCGCACTCATCGGCAATCGATTAAATGTTTTCCCCTGTATATCAAGGAAACAAAAAGCCTATTTACGTATGAATCATCTTCAAATTTGGCAAGTCTTTTTTTCATTTTGTAATCCCATAGATCGAGAATATATATTATGAACTACATAGCTACCCTGGTTTACCTTCGAAGTCAGATTGTGCCCTCTCGTTGATTTTATTCTACGTATAAGGAATATGGCAAAAATTGATTTAGAATATTCACTTGAGAATATTCTCTTCCCCAACAAACATACCCACCTCTTCGAACTAACAGCAAAAATCGAGGATTCTATCGAGAGGTTATGGAGGAAGACTTCCTTCTTCTTTGATGGCAATGGGGCTAACAAAGAAAGAATGAAGAATAATTTCAGATTCAAAACACTGAACAACCCTCTAGCAACAAACTAATTGCCAAATTTGAAGATGATTCAAGTGTAAATGTTCTTTGTTTTCATAATATACAGGAAAAAACAACAACAGCACATTACCGGTTGCTGATGTGTGCGATAGGCACGAAATGTTAACATCAACCATATATATATATATATATATATATATATATATATATATGCTTGTATGCTGGTAAAGAGGTTAAACGAAATAAAAATACGAGGAAAAGAGAAGACGTCATCATTTTAAAGTCTCTGGTTTCAAGGCTTCCGTGATTTTCTTGTTAACGTCATGGGGTTCCTAGGACTGACAGCTAAATATTTATATATCGTTACAGCAGACAAATGTTTGAAAGACTTCTACCTCCTGTGACACTGAAGACCCCACACTAACCATCCATGTGGATTTTTTTGATTCTGTACATTTAACATACATTTACAGTAATATAATTGTACACATATATATTATAAATAAGTATTCATTTTTTTTATATGGATTGCCTCATATATATATACATATATGTTAGTGTGTTTGTGTGTGTGTTCATATAAAATTCAAAGCTTTGCGATGACTCTGAGTTTCGTGCCGGTGGGTGCAATCGTCAGACAGTCTACAACTCCTGCTCCCTATATGTTTAAGGAGGGAACACCTTAGAGAGAGTAGTAGACGGTCTGACGATTACACATATTTTCATATGATATACCCTCAATATCGAGCACTCTTCCGTCATACATAACTCATCCCTAAAAAAAATAACAATATATATGTGTATATATCAGGTTTTTGTAAATGATTTCCAGCGTCATCTATGTTTTCGTTTTAACCATATTTGCGTGAGTATATTTCTGTTAGAACAAGTGGGAATGTGCTTCTGTGTGTGACTATGTACGGATATGTGATATGTGTACTTATTTTAATGTATGTTCGTGGCTATATGTTTGTGCGTATGTACGTATATGTATGGATTAATGTGCCTGTGCGGGTCCATAGGGGTATATGTATGAGTATGAGTGAGTATGACTGTGTGTGTACATGGATTGGTGTGAATGTGTGTTAGCGTCTACATTAAGTATGTTGAGTTAATAGGTATGGATGAACGAGCGCACATATATAATCTACACTCATATATATATATATATATATATATATATATATATATATATATATATATATATATATATATATATATATATATCCGGGTATGAAGCGAAGGTTTCAATTCTGCCTCATGGTACTGGATGGGGTAATGGATTGTCTATAGCCACACTGAAGAGTTGCAATACAACGAAATAGCTCTCTGTGGATGACACAATATATATATATATATATATATATGTATATATATATATGTGTGTGTGTGTGTGTGTGTTTGTTTGACAGGAATGTATATCTTTGTATATATATATATATATATATATATATATATATATATGTATATTTATCATTCGCATGAAGAAGCCCCAAAAGGCTGAAACATAAAGGTGTTTGTGTAGCAAATTCATTATTTCACTCACCCATACACACACAAACATATATATATATATATATATATATATATATATATATATATATATATATATATATATATATATATTGTACTGCTTCTTTGTATTTGGACTAAACGAAAATTTTGCTCGTATGGCTTGGCTCTGAGAGTTCAAAACGGGAACTTTACGCAAGATTTCCCTTGCATTGTGCACATAGAAGACAGTGGAAAACATTTACATAAACCTGATATATTTCAAGCGAGAAAAATGGAGATGAACTGGACACTCAGCGAGAAGGGAGAACAATATATGGGACACTGATATCAGTAATCTCAACAGGGAAAGACCAGACACAGAATGGGGGGGGGTGAGATAGAAAGGTTCACAGGTAAGAGAAGACAGAGGTCAGTGCAATAGCGTGCGTCGTGAAAGATGGGGGAGGCCTGCAGTAAACTTACAATTGCTACTGCTTGTATATGCTGATCAAAATGACGATTGGAAGGTTAAGATAAAGAATTTAAAGAAACGCAGATGGTACACCTTGAAAAATTTTATCACGTAGGCATGTTTTGATGTATTTCGATGGCTGCCAAGCATCTTTTTCATAAAAACTTGCAGCGGTGCAGAGAAAGCTGTATGCTGTTTACATGATTTGGATTTCAGGAAAGAAATGGGGATTTTTCTGTGTTGTGGGTTGTTTAGTAGGAGTGGGAAGGAGGGTGTTTGTATCTGTGTAGTTGACAGTCAAGTTTTGTCTGGAATAAGAAGGATCTGTGAGAGGAAGAGTCAGAGGGTGTTTGTATCTGTGTCTGTGAGCATCTGGCTTAACTAAGATAAGAAGGCCGATGAGAGGAATGTTCAGGATGAAAATAGTCAGTTTTCAGGATAAGTTTGAATGGCTGTGGGGTTTTCAGAACAGAGAGATGGTGACTAACATTTAATTGGATGGATGTTGACGTACATGGAATTAGGTGGAAGAAGGGTTTGCTGTTTTTAATCTTTTTGGTTGATGGTTGGAAAGACTTTCTCAAAGGGATAGTATGTGTATGCTTACACTGTTTCTTAAAGGGCCTGTTGTGTGTTGGCCAATTCCTTGTATGTTTATGTTGTAACGCATTATTCTTATATAATTCCGTTTCAAAATCAATGCTTTCAGAGGGTTTGCAATCTGGATAATACCTTTATGTTATCGTATTACATTGGGATATAAGGAATGCTTCGATACAACTGCGAGTAGTCATATATGATTTCTATCGGATCAGCCCACGTCAACACTACAAACACACACACACACACACACACACATATATATATATATAGGATTAATGAGAATTAATTTCTTATTTGAAATTATATTCAATTCTGGCAAGTATGGCTCTAATTTGAAAAGACTTCTATCTGTGTGGGATTGACGAAGACTGGATTAACTGGAAGAGCGCTCTCGACGTGTAATAGCCAACGTACCATGGGACTTGCAGCAAATTTCTATCCACGCCATACCGAAATGCTAGCAGAAATTGGTACCCACATTGAATTTCAACACTGCAATATATGATAAAGTTATTACTGAATTTCCAAAAGGGATTTTCTTTTCACCCAACCTGCGTATATATATATAAATATATATACATATATGTGTGTGTGGTCTAGAAAGCTTCACTGCTTTAAACTCTCGACATTAAAAAAAACTTTCAATTTCTTTCGTGTCACTTCAGTCACTTATTTCTTTATATCTCTGGATGTAATATATATAATTTTCGTCAGCGTTTTTCTTCCTGTTTACATATACTTTGTTAATATGGTACTATATATAAATTTTCTCCGGATAGGATCATCAGTTGTTTACTGTGTAACCGTTTTAAAAACAAAGCAGTTATACTGACATCGCACCCGAGGAGTGTTGATCAAACACCAGCCCCTTTTTAATTATGATTTTGATACATAGCTTATGCTATACATGTAATTCGTTTATTTTTTCATTCAAGGTATTAGTATGATATATTGTGTATAGATGTTATCTTATATTTCATAACATTTTATCTTTTGAAACTGGACTTACTTACGTAAGTTACCAAAACAAAAAACATATTTAACGATAAGGGATCAGTAAGTAAAACCACAGACATGACTTGCTAATTGTGTCACTCAAGTGTCCACCCATGTAAATACAAAATCTAGTATGTCGGTTTCAATCTCAGGCTGCATGCAAACCATCTTATGATATCATATTTAAGAATAATAATTACACAGAGAAACTCCTTCGTGTCGATTTCCTACCAACATATTCAACTGAAATATTAGACTATATTTTTCACGTCGTACACCATCTTGCTTCGATCAATTCGTTTTTTCCCTTTCAGATGACGGAACAACGTATCTTTATATGCATAGATGAAACAAAATCACTTTCTAGCAGTTAGTGACATCTTAATGGACTATTCTATCAATATACTTGGACTATTCGATACTTGGAATCCTGAGTTCGATCTCCCAACTCGCCCAACAATCTATCAGACAGACAAATGGACCGGAGCCAATAGTTTTCCCTTTCCCCGGGTTCCAGTCAATACAATGAACTTTCACTCCGATAAAGACTCCCTTTTGGTTACCCGATTCCCCTAACATTATTACAAGGTTATTTGCTTCATTATACATTATTCATTCATTCTATTTTCCATACTCTCGTTATAATATTCGTTGATTTTCGTTATTATTTCATTATTGTCAAGATGATAAATTATAAAGGGATCAAGATGTCTAGTCATAACTTTATCAAAAATATCTAAAAATTTACTTTCTTTGCTGCCTTGATTGACCATTCTTACAACTATATATATATATATATATATATATATATATATTGACCATTCTTACAACTATATACATAAGTATATATATCGTATAGAAAGCTTTACAGCTTTGAACACTAAATATAAAACTTTTTTTCTAAGAATTTATGCCATTTCAGTCAATTATTTCCTAATATTTGTTTAGGCAATTCATGTATTTTTTCAGTGTTTTTTTCTTCAATGTTTACAGAGAATTAGATATCATAGTACTATGTGTGGATTTCTTTTTGTTGAGATAATCAGTCGTTTATCATATGACCGTTTCGGGGATTCAAAAACAATGCAGTTATATTACCATGGCTATCGAGCAAAGGTTTTTATATCTAGCTTTATTTCATTATTTTTAGGGCCGTGTCGTAATACGCATAGTTTGTTATTTTATACAGGGCATTCTCATACTGTATTGTATGTGGGTGTTATTTCATACTACACATTATTTAATGCGTGTTTATGGAGAGAGAGAGAGAGAGTGTGTGTGTGTGTGTGTGTATGTGTATGTTTGTGTATGTGTATGTGTGTGTGTATGTATGTGTGTGTGTATGCATGTGTGTGTGTATGTGTGTGAGGACATTACGAGATTCTTGAAAGCCTATCGTGAGAAATCACGACTCTTATTTACCGACGTAAATATCGCAGGTCGAAATTCTTTGAAGCTCTTCGAGAAATTAAAATCAAAACCATGGAAATTCAGCAATCAGCGAATCTCTACAGATTCGAGCGATGAGAGGGGAAATTGGATTTGCATGGCTTATGAGCCGGCATCTTGGCACGTCCTCCTTTGATCCCAAAGCCCTTGAAGATAGGGAAGACTTTCCTTCGCAGGAGCAGAAAGGAACATCAAGAACAGATAAGGTTGGGAACGACAGGTTCATTTCACCTCAATAGACAGCTTCCTGACTGAGGAAATGTCTGATCAGGACCGGATTGAGCTAGTTCGGGGTCTGTAGCATATGTTATAGAGGGGCCCTAAATTTGAAAAAAAAATACGCATAAATAATAAATTCGTTACAAAACTTTTCGTGCTGTATAAAACCGCGCAGTTCAAAGTCTTATTATGATTTCATCATCATCATCACCATCATCATCATCACCAGTCTTTTATTGTCTGCCCTTGGACATAGACCTTCCCCGGGATCCACCACATTTCTCTATCATGGGCGTCGGGGATACAGTATTTTCTGAATTTGTCTTGCTCACCTCTCCACCTTATGTTTTGTCGGCCTCAGTTTCGCATGTGATCTCTGGGGATCGATGTTGTGAGTCGTGAGGTCCATCAGTTGTCTGCCATTCTTGCAACATGACCAGCCCATTGCCATTTAAGTTTTCTGATTGATTCTATGATGTCTCTGACTTCCGTTTTCGTCATGATACATTGTGCTATTTTGTGATCTCTCCGTGTGAGCTTAAGCATGATTCTCTCATGTGCACGTTGCATGCTTTTCAGTTTGCAGGTTTGTCTCTTGATTAGGTTCCACGTTTCAGCTCCATAAGTGACTATCGGGAGGATGCATTGGTTGTATACTATTCTTTCTTGGATCAATTAATTCGTCTTCTTTTTGAAGGTTGGGCTTGCTCTGTCGAAAGCTTGCCATCCTAGGGATATTCTCCGCCTGATTTCTTCTTCTTTTGTGGGTTTCATAGAAATTCGTCGTCCTAGGTAGATGTAGTGGTCTACTTTTTTTTCAGGTTATACTTATGAACATTTACAGCAATACATTAACCATACTACTTCAAAACCAACACTAATCAAGGTATTACTGCACTAAAACTCACCATAATTTTTAGATGGATTAGCATCTCAAGCATTGATAATGTCACTGACAGATATACAAAAATGTAAGTTACGTCCCTTGTTCACTGTTGCCAAGTTAGATGTTTTTGATACTCCTGGATATCAGAAGTTGTTATTGATAATAAATAAGTAATATTTTTATTCAATTTATCATAGTAAAATAAGTAATATTTTTGATAAAATACCGTATTGAGGGTGATCAATTAAAGACATGATTAGGAGTGAATGTTTACATTTTCAACCCCCTATCCCCCTTTGGGGCGGCCGGTGCGCATGATGTCAACGTTTTGTTGGATCACTAAAAAGTCAGAATTTTCAAAAAACAATATAAAATATATCTATTATCAACAAATTAAACTTGCCTCTTCTGAAAGCCACTGGCGAACGGTGACGTAATTCCCGCACCTAGAATCGGTGCTGAGGGTCTTCAACTGACTCTGTCTTCAGTTGGTTCGTCACTACCAGTTAAATGGCTTCAACAGTTCAGGAAATAACCAAAGACTGCGATCAGGGAAATGGGGGTTTAGCTCAAGGACAGACAGACAACCAAATTTACTATCGTGAGGTCCTTGAACAACTCAGAAAAAAAAGGTCATTCGTGACTGGCCTGAGATCTCTGACTCTTGGATGATTCATCAAGATAACCCCCTCTGTCACATCTAACCCTCTGCGAACAAGTCCTGGGCCAAGAAGATTATTCCCTTGGTACCACAGCCATGTTATTCCCCTGATTTGAGTTCTTGTGGCTATTTCCTGTTCCCCACAATGAAACCCTACTCCGTAGTCGGCATTCGGTAACTGCTGAGAATCGTGGCGAATTTCGGGGAAGGTCCATGTCTAACGACAGATGTTAAAAGACTGATGATGAGAATATCCAACGGGTCGTGACGAGCCAACTAAAGGCAGTGTCAGTTGATGAATTTAAGTACCGCTACCAGCAGAGGAAACAACGTTTCTGTCAATGTTTTAGCTTCCCAAAGGTCCTATTTCGAAGGTGATAAAGTTGATTTGTGATTAAGTCGAAAATGAATATTTCTATACAATCAGTCTAATTACTATATAGACACACCTCGTATATCAATAGTAGACAGCTTCTTGGACGAAGAAACGTTTCTCTCAGTTAATATAGAAATCTCGGCAATCAGAATGAATGATTTTATCCAACATCAATGATGTTGTGCGGTCAATACGTTTATCATGGGACAAGAAAGGTATGTATATATGTATGCATGTAAGTATGTATAATCATTCTCCGCTTATATCCTAATCGAAGGCGTCACTGGGTTGGGTACGCAGGGGCAATTTGATAATGATTGCTAATGACCCACTTCTGGCTTGCCAGGCCTATCAAAGTTTTGTTCTGTTTCCAGCATCTGGTATTCTACTACGTATATCTATCTAGTGACCGGGCTCGAAGTTGCTTAAATTCGGTCTTGGGACTGGTGTATCCAACGTGATTTGGTTGTAACCACCTAGCCTTAGGCAGACAAATATGAGTCCTTGTGCTGAATATTTAACAGAAGGGTATTCAGCACCATCTTCTTTATTTCTTGAAATGATTTGGCGATGGAATGAACAACGACCAACCAAACTGGAGGATTGCGATCTCTATTGCAAGAAATGCTAAGAACAAAAAGTAAAGAAGAACAGTAAACCGACAAATACTTGAAAAAGAGAACCATTAGTTCAACGATGCATGCACTATCCGTGGTAGTTAGAGCCGAAAGGGCAGGAGGAAGTAGTCTTTCTCTGAGTGAATCGATTCTCATGCTTGCAAAATATTGTCAGTTCACCATGTGACTTATAGATCAATACAAAATTTGAAAAATAATTTATACGCAATTACAATATGGAAGTATTCTGCAGGCATTATTTTCAATAAAATTAATAAATGGCCATTAGTAGCATTTTTGAGCTCTTTGTGGCGTTTTTAAGCCATTTGTGGCGTTTTTTTAAAAGTCACTTCGGCGTTTGGGAGCCATGTTTGACTTTTTTAAATACCTAGTTGTAGACGCCGGACACTTTATTATGATAGCATAGCAGCTGGTAGAGAAATTGGTCAGAATAGATGTTCTTTTAATGACGTCAGGCCATTCAATGACATTACACCTCTTCTAACATCATCATCATCATCATCATCATCAGTCCTTCCCCAGGATTTGCCACTTCTCTATCATGGGCATCATGGAGCCAGTACTTTCTGAACTTGTCTTGCTCGTCTCTCCATCTAATATTTTGCCGGCCTCGGTTGCGCTTGTGATCTCGGGGGATCCTTGTCTGACATAATAGCTGCTGGTAAATAAATCCACTCCTACTTCTTACTGTTGTTTAACGTAAATGAAACTGACTGACGGACCGGCCGACCGAGACGCGTCTTATTGAGATTTGTGAACACATCTAAGATATTGAAAGCAAAAGCCATAGAGCGTATGCCCAGTAATAGAGAAATTACTAAAATTTTAGTAAGTTCCCGGAAGTTTATACATCAATATTTTTCACAAACAATTTGTAACATGATATATAATTGAATTTTTTTTTCGTAAGAAGGGGGACAAAATATTCTTTTGAGCCGTCAAGGTGGGGTGTGGATTAAAAAAGGTTAAAAACCATTGCCATGGGGAAATGCCTGGAAACCGATGTGCGCCTGACGAGTCCCGTCGTCAGAGTACAGCGAGTTGGTGGGGCATACATCAAATTCAGGGGTGCGATTAGAAGTGTTGCGAAAAGCTCTAAATTGTTTTTCAGACTAGCCAAAAATAGAAAAAAAGAAGAAAAAAAAACGCTCGAAAGATACACAAATGGTGAAAAACATGCAAAAAATTGCCAAAATGTTTAAGCATCACATTTACAAGGGAGTTGGTTGTGATCTTCAGGAGATGACATTCCCACTGGCGAGGAACTTGCCCCAGACACGAAGAGTTTTTGCGATCAAGACAACAGAATTAATAGAATATTGTCAATGTTTCATATCAGATAGATTTAGGAGAACCAGAAAACGAAGCAGTCAGAATATTATGCTCACAACAAGAATGATCAGGTCGCTAGACTAAAGAATTTCCCTCCGATAGTCATAATGAAGTTATTGAGCATCACAGTAAACTATTTCATTTGAAGTATGATAACCTTTCTTCTATGAGATGAATTTTAACAAATATCACCAGGCCGGTAATTCGGTTAACTTCATACGTGTATTGGCTTCGATATTTATAAATAAATTTATCGTGTATTTAAAAGAGCAGGTGTTTTCCAGACGAATGACCTTCCCGACGCTCAATCTCAGAGGTCTGAGCAAAAAAGATTATTTCCCACTGGCGTGTTCTGCGAAAGGAGAGTTTCGCTTCAATTAGCCTTATCAATTATCAATTATAAAAAAATAATTAAGTTTCACTTATTAGAGAGTCGTGTACGGTGCTTTCAGATGTTTGAAGCGAACGCTGAGACATGTATAAGTGTGAGTATATATATATATATATATATATATATATATATATATATATATAATAGATTATGAATTTATATATATATATATATATATATATATATATATATATATATATATATGATAAATTATGAATTATATATATAGGTTGTATGTGTGTGTCTGTGTGTGCATATAGATATAAAGAAAAGATATATTTATATGAGCATTATTTAGATTTAGAAATCCGACAATATTTATTTGTATGCTATGCACATACACACGTACACGTACACACACACACACACACATACACGTACACACACACACACACACACACATATATATATATATATATATATATATATATATATTTATAAATATATATGTGTGTGAGTGTGTGTGTGTGTTTAAGGCTCAGGAGATGCCGATGAAAAAATATCATAATAACTAAGATTCACTATGTCCTCCAAAGTAGTCCGCTTGCTGGTTCTACATGGCTTATAAAATGTAATGCTCTCAATATATATATATATATATATATATATATATATATATATATATATATATATAAATATATATATTGAAGTGACGTCGCTGTTGCCAATATTCTCAACAGTCCGCTGGTAAGTCACATGCCTCATGTATAACTGCTTTGTGTTCAAATCTTGTCTTGTTCCTTCACTGTCCATATCTGCTCTATTGGTTCTCAGCGTGGAATATTAGAAGGATATCGTTATGGATAAATCTAAAGGACATATCAAAAAGTACATTTTTTAAATATGATACGGATCAGAGCCAAGATCTGACTTGCACCCATGGGAAAATATCTTATCATCGTCCGTTATAATTCCACTTTTGGTCAACGGCTCTTCCCATCTCTTTCCATGACGACTACGATTTTGCTATCCTCTGTCAACAATCATATCAGGACTCTGGTCAGTAAAAGTGATTTCAATAAGAAATAATAGGTTTTAGATGGAAACAAGGTTAGATGTCTCAGGGTCAGCCGCCAATTTTACTTCTCTTCTGACTAATTACTTTAATTTTTCGTTGTACAAATAATAAATGAATAAATACAAAGATACATATTGTACAATAAATGTATCCATTTACTAGAATGAAATAATCCCTTGTGTATCTTTGAGATGAATTTTCATAGATCTGTGAGACGTGTCAATTTGGCTTAGTCGGTAAGTGACACAAGTACCAATCAGTCAGCCGTGATTTCGAATCACGGTAGGGGAATGTTATTTTTTTTACTTCACCAAATTTAGTGAGGACTGTACTTCTCGTTCTTGTTACGATAGAGAAACGAAGTCAACTCCAAGTTTGGACTGGAGTTTGCAAGCGTTTTTACATCAGCCAACAAAATTGGAAGATGTATATGTATAGGTCTTTCTGTCCGTCTGTCCATCTCTCAGTCTGTTTGCACATTCGATATTCCAAAAAGCTCTCAATGAATTTCAATGAATTCCAGTGCAGGATGGGAAATAGGCAACAGAAGAAGTGATTGTATTCTTGAGAGGATCCATGTACAGTTTACTCACCAACACTATGGCTCTATGCTAACACTGCATAATATTTCCATAAGTCCCCGATGAATTTCAATGAAATCTTGCGTAGGGCGGGAAAGAGACTACATAAGAAGTGATTGAATTTTTTGAGTGGATCCACATACAATTAAGTCCCCCATCATTAAAGCTCTATGGTAACACTACATAATATTTCCATAATTTCTCCATAATGAAATCTAGTGTAGGGTGGGAAATAGATTACAGAAGAAGTGACTGCAATTTTGAGGGATCTGTACACAATTAATACCAGCGTTATAGCTCAATGTTAACACTACATAATATCTCCATAATTTTTCGATGAATTTCGTTAAAATTTTATGGTAATTGATTGCGCTTCACCTCGATTTTGCAGGCTTCTTCAGAGCAACAGTGTGAAAAATACTTAGAGAAAATGGTGAAACTACATGAAATACCCGGATGAAGAAATCGCTGTGTTGGGTATGGATGAATAAGTGTCTCTTTTTTCTTTTCTTATTACTGTATAATAGGGAATGGGTCTGGTAGAAACGGGGTTCCATGAGAAGGGGATGTCTTTTTAATTGATAAGGCTCTCTGGGTGTATCTATGAAAATGTCTGGAGAAAAAAAAACAAGAAAAAAACGAGCGTATCATAATGAAGTACTTGGTGCTGGTGCCAGGAGGGTTAGAGGTTTAGGGAATTCTGGAAGATGCTAGAATATTAAAGGGGTCTATAAAAATGTGTCTATGGTATGAAATAATAAGCCTCAAGTCATTTTCTTTCAACTTTGTAAACTTTCCACGACATTTTGTCGAGTCTACATCCATTCTTCAGACACACACACACACACACACACACACACATATATATATATATATATATATATATAGAGAGAGAGAGAGAGAGAGAGAGAGACATACAAATAAACAGACACACGCACACAGCATTTCTCTAATTTTCACTATTTTTCTCATAATAAAAATGATAATTATAAAGACATTAGAGCGGGACTATATTTCGTCCGATACCGGAGTTGCATATTGACTGTCCTCGATTGCATAAATGCGACTTGAAAAATGAGCGCGTTGCAGGACTGGAAAGCGCCTATACGCAACTCTGCTCTTACCATCTGAGCTAACAGCGCCACTATAGCAAGACAGGAACCCAATAACGCAATTATATTGCTCATCCTTCTTAATTATATATATATGTGTGTGTGTGTGTGTGTGTGTGTGTGTGTGTGTGTGTGTGTGTTCTCTCATTTCGTGAGTATGTATATCAATAGAATAGAATTACAAAGACATCAAGAGAACTATATTTCGTTCTTTCTGCTACTCCAGCGCCGGACGAAATGTAATTATTGAGAAATGGATAAATAGACCATCAGAATAATTATGTTATACCATTTGAAACTCCATTTTATTTGAGCTTTCGTTATTATACAGAGAATGTGACATATGGCCAAGAAAGCATGAATAGAGCAAGGGAGAGAGAGGGTTGCTGTAGGAATTGAACTTACAATCCACAGGTAGCTACATTAACATAGCTTCGCTCTTAACCATAGCCCGTTGATGAGTCGAACGTCCAAATGACTACCATTTGTCTAAATTATATATATATATATATATATATATATATATATATATATATATATATATATATGTATATATATGTGTATATATATATATATATATATATATATATATATATATATATATATATATATATATATATATGCAATATCGTCTCTCGACGCAGGCAATTGTATTATTCAGAAATGGATATAAAATCCAACAAAATAGTAATGAATGCATCATATTATTTGGAACTTTATCTGAAACGACCTCCCGTTTTTACACGGACAATGTGCCACTCTACCTAAACAGCGTAAATAGAATAACCAGTTCGAGAAATAGGCTGCTGCAGGAATCGAACATGCAACCAATATTACAGCCGCTTTACGTAGCGTCGCTCAAATCATTGAGCTCAACGGCCCGCTAAAGTATTTGAGGCACTTCAAGAAGTTCATTTTAACATCAATGCACAGCAACAAAACTGGAATATCTTGGAGTTAACATTTATCAAAAATCGAAAACATATTGATATATCGAACCCTGGAAAGTTATATGCACTCATCAGAAATATTTGGTCTAAATCCTGTCAATTTCGAAGGTGTTAAAGGTGAATTAGTTTTTGACGTGTATCAGATAATTTTTGCACTCATTATATATATATATATATATATATATATATATATATATATGTATATATATATAAGCTATAAAAACAAATCTCTCTCTCAAAAATTATTATGTACATATATTATTTTTCTGGGTGTGTTATATAAATGTCTGCTTAATAATTGTACCAAGTGTCCATCATTTTTCGATGTTGAAAGGATGCCAGTACCACTCAGAGTGTTCCCCTCCCTACATGCCTAGTCAGTCCTCACCACCCCCGACGAGCAACAATTCGCCTCTACCCAAATCCCCATCTTCCCAAATATACAAAGCAACTGACACATCCCGTGCCAACACCTGCCTCTCTACCGGATACTCGATATGCCATTAGGCATGTTTCTAATCCTCTCCACCAGATGGCGCTTAATGGGCAGTTTTATGAACTTATTCCCGCGCTACGGGACACAGACCCATATAACAGCCCACACACCAGTTGCCCAAACTCTACTGCGCCAAAATTTACATGCCTCCCTGTTGAGCCTTTTTTTCATTTCATTTTCCCCATGTATGTCTGTTTTCAATTTGCATCTATTCCAATCCGTTTGTATCTGTGTATCTATACATTATGTATGTATCTCAACATATATATATGTACCTCAAATACATGTATTCATATCTATCTATATATCTGTCCGTCTTTTTGTCCCTGCCTCGCTCTCCGTCTCACTTTCTCTTTTGCCCACAATCATGCACATATCTATATCTATATTACTCAGATATATATATATATATATATATATATATATATATATATATATATATATAACACAATTTGTGGTTTATACACACACACACACACACACACACACACACATATATATATATATAATATGTAGCACGATTTGTGGTTTATATATATGTATATATGTATATATATATATATCATATGGTGCAAATTGTGGTTTATAAATATATGTATTATAGAGTGCAATTTGTGGTTCACACACACACACATATATATATATATATATATATATAGCACAATTTGCTGTTAATATACTTATAAATGTATATATATTATATAGCACCATTTGTGTTATATATATATATATATGAATTTAAAACACAGATAGAAACATATATATATATAAACCACAGATTGCACTATATATATGTATATATGTTTATATATATATATATATATATATAAATATATATATATATATATATATATATATATATATATATATATATATATTGTAGAGAGCAATTTGTGGTTTATATGTATATATATATATATATATATATATATATATATATATATATATATGTTTTTATCCGTGTTTTAAATTCATTCAAGAAAGTCTTTGTTTCATTTCTTCCGGTCCTCTTTGTCATTTCCTCATTTATTTTACTTCTGTTTTTTTATGGCAATTATTTAACAATTATCATTGATACATATATATATATATATATATATACAAAAGATTATCAAGCGGTGGATTTTAAAAAAAGTTTTAATCTAATTACTTAAACGATTTCTGTTAGGACGCAGTATCAAAAATTTACCCCAATTGAGTACAATACTTGGATTTTACTCATGAAGAGAATGACTAAACGATGTTGTTACGAGAATGTCATACTGATTCTCAATAAACTATTTAACGTTGCTGATTCTTATTTTGAAATTTCAACTGTACTACCCCTTTTTTTTATCAAAATCTTTTTAAAGTTAAGTAGTATTACTGAAATCATATAAATGGAGGATTATGTGTGAATGAATATATCGCTCAATTCGATTCTTCTGTTCTTCCAGTTTTGCATAGGGCAGGGGTAGAGCATCAGGGTCTAAAGCGAAGGTTTTGACTCTACCCAGAGGTGCAGGAAGTGATACCGAGTCTCTAGACAACGAAACAGCTGTCTGTGGATGACACTTTTATTAATTATAATACATACATATATAACATTTATTTGAAGTGAAAGCATCTATTTTGACACCAGCATCTGTTCGACTCTAGCATTAAAGTCGCACAAGTTATTCTCATTCAAATGATATGGTCCATCATAAAAGAAAGGTCAAGAGTTATTCAGAAAAGAATTTGATGATCTTCGGCCGAGGTCAGCCATTTTGAGTTCAGGATGAAGAGAAATGAACAAAGAGAACTGCGCATGTCTATCGGAAGGTCGTGTCTCTCATACAATTGCTTTTGATTCGTTCAAGTCAAGGATCAAGTCATAGAAGGCAGATTAAATGCGGTTCAAACTAAATTGATGTGTGTTGTCCTGTTTATAGTTTCATGCATGGATTTGCCTGCTGTCATCTTGAACTTTATCATGTGCTGATATCGTAGCGGAGTAGAAGTTCGTTCTACATTCTCAGGCATAATTTATTGATGAATCCGGTAAATAGAAGGCCATAGGTTTTTGAAGTTCTGAGAGGAGGTTCAGTCACTATTCTAGGAATTGCTGGACTAATATCTTCATCTTTTTCTTGTTATTTAGCACAATGCTTTCAGTTATCTGGTGTTTGAAGATTAAGTATTTTCATTTCACCACATATTTCTTCGACTAATATCTTCATCTTTTTCTTGTTATCTAGCTTGATACTTCCAGCTGTCTATAGTTCTGAGATGAAGTATTTTCGTTATTTCACTCATTTTCTAGGCTAATATCTTCATTTTCCTCTGGTTATTTAGAACAATGCTTCAAGTTGTCTGAGGTTCCGAGATGGAGTATTTTCAGTATTCCACACATTTCACCGATTTATACCACCATCTTTTCCTTGCTATTTTACACAAGACTCTCAGTTATCATTAGTTCTGAGATGGAGAATTTTCATTATTCCACATATAATATTGATCTATATCTTCATTTCTTCGTGTTCTTGTTATCAATGACAATGCTTCAATTATCTGAAGTTCTGGAACGAAGTATTTCGTATCATTCTACACATTTTCGCGCTAATATTTACATCCTTGTTGTCTCCATCCGATATGGTCTTCAAGCTTTCTTAACTGCAGGTTTCTTCTGTTGATATTTAGAAGACGTCTTTTTTCTCCATTCTTCAATTGTTTTTTTTTCTTCTTTTTCTCCTGATCTTTTCGACTAAATCGCCACAGATTGGAAAATTCTCTTGGATAAATATCAAATTTTGTGCCTGCTAAACATTTTCAAGAGGACCTGGAAATCACTCATGGCTTTCGGCTAGACCCGAAAACTGACTTCTATCACTGGTAGGAACTGCATAACTATCTCAGTCTTATCTCGCAACGGGTTTTTTCGAAGAAATGTTTTCACCTGTATGGGTTTTATCATAACATTTCGGCCGATGCGTTCGTTGGCCTTCCTGATGAAATAGAGCTCATGACTGATCCCAGGATTTCAGACGTTTATTTATCTTTTTTCTTGGGACATTGGCTTTATATTTACTCTTAAGAATAAGCAACTGACCTTAGTAATACGTACAAGTAGTAGTAGTAGCAGTAGTAGTAGTAGTAGTAGTAGTTGTAGTAGTAACCCAAATGGTAGTTATATTATGAAGGAGCTCACACTTAATTTGGTCAAATTTTGACATTTCTGTTTTCTTACATCATCTTATGTAAAATCGAATCTCTTTCGAATGGTATATTTTAATATGACATTTGAGAAATATATATATATACCCTATGTATAACGTATAACATATAGTGAAACACCGGCTGCAGTAATGTTCTTAATTTTAAAAAAAATGTTTATATCATATAAATTTTGTATATTGTATAAATATATAATGTAAATATTATAAGTTCCATATAAATAACGTAAATATTTTGTACAATGTTGGATAAATAAATGCAATATCATGTACAAGACTTTTTGGTTATACAAAAATTTAACCTCGATTTTTTTAAAAACTATACGTTTTAAATTTAGGTGAGCTCTCCTCCCTTTATTTACCAACCGAGTTTTTTGAAACAAACGCCATTTTGCGTGAGGAATGTGTTGACAAAACACTTCCAAAAATTACTTTTTTGAATTTTTCTTTCGAGAATTCTTTTTAAAAATCCCAAATGTTGACGTTTATTTTATTCTTTTTAAAGTGCACCCGGCTAAATATTTTTTTTTTGCATCCCCAAAATCCTTTCTCGAGGAAAATAATCCGCCTATAGGTCTGAAAAGTATGTTCAGATTACAAATCTCTATCTTTTACCAAAGTTCCAAAATACGCCCCATTCAAAAATACACCCCCCCCAAATAACACAAAATTACGAAAAAAATAGATGATAAATTATGAAATTATTGCAAGTACTTTTTTACACCCATCAAACATTATGAAAAAAAACGAACAAACACGGTTAAATTTACAGAAATCAAGGGGTGTATTAGGTATGAATTCCCGCTTGAGTTGTTATGAATAAAAGTCTGTTTTTAGTCTATCAAGATGATGAATGACTAAGAGTCGTTCGAACCTCGATTACCGGTAAAAAGTACGAAACTATTTCATTTATTTCATCGTACGAAGTTAAGTCAAACACTATATATTCCTCTTTCCATGAACGAAGAAAAAAATCTGAACAACGCTTGGCCAATCTTTTATGATGAAGCTTTGCTTTGGAATGAGCATAAATTTTACGACTTTAACACAAGAGTCAAACAGATGCTGATGTCAAAATAAATGCCAAATACAAATCATATATATATATATATATATATATATATGTATATATATATATATATATATATATATATATATATATATATATATATATATATATATATATATATATATAATGTAAAGTCATACATACACATACAAATATGTATATTTATACAAGCACATATATATGAGTGTGTGTGAGTATATAAAAATATTTCTGTACACACACACACACACACACACACACACATATATATATATATATATATATATATATATATATATATATATATATATGTACTCACATGCATATATTTGGTATGTGTGCATGTAGATGGGTAGATTGATTGATTAACAGAGACATATAGATAAAGGTGTTATCAAGACTTCTGCCTAACTATACATAAGCAAAAACTATGCTCATAAATATATATATGTGTGTGTGTGCATGTGTGTGTGTGTGTGTGTGTATGAATGTATGTATATATATATTTAAATATATATATATATTTAAATACATATATATTTAAATATATATATGTATTTAAATGTATATATATATATATATATATATATATATATATATATATATATATATATATATATATATATATATATATTAGCATTTTAAGCATGGTTTTCACAGTGTTTTTTTTATATCCATTTTAGCCTCCCATAAGTCAGCAACCAATGTTTTCTTTCTCTGTGTAAGCGAAAAAGAAGAAGAAGTAGTAATAAGAAGAGGAAAAAAATCTCTTAAATAATCATTACAACGAAAGTTTTAAAAAGTGAAAATGTTCGCTTTGACACTAATGAGATTTTAATTAGACTAAACACATTAGGGGTAATGTGTTTACGTCATGAAATTGTTGACTTATCTTCCTATCTATCTCTATATCTCTCTTTCTCCCCCCTCTCTATATCTACCTATTTTAGACTGTTAAAACCTTTCTCTGACTTACCTCCTATGACTCTCACTTTCTCTCTCTCAATCTCTCTTTCCTCATTTATATATGTGTGCGTGTGTGTGTACATGTATTTGTGAATATCAGTCCCTACCGATCGTGTCTATCTAACTCTCGCCCTCTCTCTCTCTCTCTCATATATATATATATATATATATATATATATATATATATATATATATATATATATATATATATATGTATATATTCATATATATATATATAATCAGTCCTTACCTATCATATCTGTATATATATATCACTCTCGCTGTTGTTCGCTCTATCTTCTCTCTCTCTCTCTCTCTCTCTCTCTCTCTCTCTCTCCCTACCTATCTATCTATATATGTATATATATATATATATATATATATATATAGGAATAGCTATATAGTTACGCAAATCTTTAGCACTTTCATAGAAACTAACCATTTATGTGTCTCTTTGTTGTTACGTTTTTTCATCATTATCATCAGCAGCTGTCTTTTAATGTCTGTCGTTGGACACAGACCTTTCCCAGGATTCGCCACACTTCTCTATCGTGGGTGTCGCGGAACCAGTATTTTCTGAATTTGTCTAGTTCATCCCTCCTTCTTGTATTCTGTTGGCCTCAGTTTCGCATGTTATTTCTGGAGTTCCATGTTGTAAATCGAAGGCTTTAGCTTGAAAATGTTCCAGTTACTTTGAAAACTTTTGCGTTGCACAATACATCACCTATCTATAATACCCAGTCACCTGCATCAATCCATATGGAAAGAATTTTCGAGCTTTCCCAGACCCCAAAATTTCCATTTTTAGCAGCATTGATATCGAAGACCCATGTTTTATCGTCTGCTATGGCTTATAACGCTTGAAATACTACAATCTGCTTGTGTTAGACATTTTTTTCTATCGTACTGCCATTTGCAGGATGTTTTCAACATCCTGCAAACATGCCCAATTTTTTTTTTTTTTTTTTTTTTTTTTTTGCAATCATTGCAATCTCTCTGCGATGTTATTTTTGAGGTCTGGGAACTCTCGAAAATGTTTTTCCAATACAAGATTAAAGGCTATTTCATCTCCGTTTTACACCAATTCGGCTTACAAAACATTTCACAGGAATGCATTACTTCTTGAAAAACCTGGTGTTGGCACCTGTGTTATCGTTGACTTGTACCTGTCTATTGAACCTCTTTTCACGGGCTTCTCAACTTTTCTCTCTACCATCCTTTTTATCTATCTTCCTCAAAATCTATCCCTTCTCAGCTTAACTTTCGTCCCCTTGGAGACAATTCTGGAACCCCCCACCCGTTTGGAATGACTGTACTTCATCTTATGCTTCAAGTCAAATATATACTCCAGTCAGATAGCTTGATTTTTCATCTTCCAAAACGAACGTTGCTTTCCGTTATGTAATGAATGCTTTATCTTGGCTAAACCAAGTAAATTCCGTATTAAACCATTCAAAAAAGATATTTGAAGCATCCAGATAACCTACGCGTGCATAACGAAATATCACGTAGATGGATGCAGAGATTAATGATTCCTCTCAAAAACTGCAAAAACATCATACAGTAATTCAGCAAATGTCCGTCTGTCTGTCTCTCTGTGATCGCAAAACTCAAAAACGGTCGGAGCTATGACTACCAAATTTTCTAGGGTTATTAACGGGATTTCAGGGCAGGTTATAAGCGACTTAGTTTTTGAAAACCCTCCTCTATAGAAGATTGGGCTGGGGGTTCATTTTGCAAAAGAACTTCGTGTTAAATTGATCACTTATTTTGGATCCCGTAGCATAAAAGCATACCTGATAATTGACCATCTTAATATGGTAGTGTCAAAATTTTTGTGCACTATTTTCGAAATTGACTTATTTCATTTTTAAACCCTAATTATACGACAAGGATGTGAATAGTAATACACTCCCTTTTGTATTCCGGATTCTGTATTCATTAAAGTATTTTGTAATTCACAAAGTGGAAATAACTTCACCCACATAAAATGAAAGATCCCATAGAAAGAAAGCTCGCCGATTTTTTGTAAAGGAAATTCCATTTTAGATTTTTCTATCTTTATTATTAGTATTATAAATCACTGCTTTTTTTCGTATCATTTTTAATGACTACTTATACCCTCATCTTGATTTTACTCGTTGCTTTTAGGTAAACAAACAATCGGAATGAAGGGTGTGTTTAAGGGTTTTATTCGAGCTTCTGCACCCAGTTGAGGTCTCGATAGCTTTAATAGCAAAGCAGGTGGGGCTAAACAGTGCTTCCCTCTTGCTAAGGTGATGAGAGTTCGAATCCCACCGGAGGATTATTATTCCTTACTTGCCGATCAATACTTTTTGCTCACTGCTGGGGGGGGGGTGTTATCGGTCTGAGCAAAACGTTGCAATAAACAGCAAAATAAAATCAAAATGTAGGTAAAAAGCTGTCATGAAATTTAGAAAAAAAAATGATAAAATTCCATTTTTATGTAACAATCTATCTATCACCCCTACCGAAATCAAGCTAACTTTCGTCCTACTTAAGGCAATATCGCACCCGGTGGGAATGATTTCTCTAATCTGTCAACCCAATTCTTGAACCACTACCAATCATTTGCGACTGTCCGTAAATAATGATACACGCCCAGTATAGTTTCATGGTGTCAAAGGTCAATCGTTCTTTCGGCGAAGAGGCTACACAGCCGCGATGTTGGTACCGTCGCCACTATAACAGCACACAGTAGACAGCTATATATTACTAGGTGCTGGGTGAGCCAGGGTTACGCTGTCAGACTTTCGCAGCCGGGTAGCTGGTCTATTCTCGGACCGGTGTGTACCCTTGCGACAGGGACAGCAAATAAAACCTTACGCTGACTCCAGATACCGAAAGCCTGGCGAAGATTTATGGAAATGAAATGTAGTTTCAAAACAGACTGGTCTTCGCAAATCTGGATAGATAGATAGATAGATAGATTTAAAACTATGTAGGTTGAGTATCTTCTATCCGAAATGCTTGTGACCAGAAGTGTTTCGGATTTTAGGATATTTGCATGAGCATGATGTGATATCTTGGAGTAGTCAAGTCAAAAGACCCCCCCCCCCCAGACAAACAACATTTATGATTCATATATACCTTGTACACGTAGCTTGATGATGATTTATGAAATATTTTGATAGAGCTAAGCCAGAGCCGAGGGCTTTATGATTGGAGGTATGTTTTCTTACAATACTGACCAAACAAATGGCGACCGTTACGAGAAATGACGAGATTCTCGGCAATGCAGAATCTCTTTGGATCTGCACAGAATGGGAATCCATAGCTCTATACAGATTGTTAATATTTTTGTTATCATTAAACTCCTTAGTAATTCTTACTGCTTACACCAGAAAAAGATAATATGATATATATGTATATATATTTCTGAATATATATATATATATTTCTGAATATATATATATATATATATATATATATATATATATATATATATATATATATATATATGAATGCGTTGTATCATTTGAAACTCAGTTTGAAATGACCTCTCGTTGTTACACGTATGAAGGTGTCACTGGGCCTAAACAGCGTAAATAGAATAAAAGGTTAAAAAAAATTGAATTGCCGGAGGAATCGAACCTGCGATCGATAAGATAGCTGCTTCAACGTAGCGTTGCTCTTGACCATTGGGTTAAACAGCCCGATGGAAAGGCGAAGGCCCGAATAATCACTTTATTCCAACTCTTTCCAACTGGTTCATCCACTGTCTATGTATGCCCTTGTTGTTTCAAACGCAATCATTTATATCATCAAGAAATGGATATATTTAAATTCCTGTAGCAGATCCATTTTCTTTAATCGTTCATTCTATTTATGCCGCCTAGGCCGAGTGTGTTTCATTTCTTAAAGCAAAATGACTACAGCAGCAGACAATTTATTTATTCATACTTTCAAAAATTTTGACCCGGACCTTTTTATAAATATCTTTGGTTCTACAAAGTGTACATACATGATTCTTTATCTGATTGTTCTCCAAACTTTGTTCTAACAATACGAAGATTCTGACGGTAAAATAAAGTTTTATACGATTTTGAAATTTTTTTTTCTGCAATGCACACGCATACAAAATAAGAAGAGAAAAGTCGCCACTGATATAGACGAAGATTAGGTCGTGTGTCGTTCAAGAAATGGAGACAAAATAATTGCCTCACGTGTTGTCGACTCGGGGAAACAACTTTGCTTTGTCGAGTTTGGTGCCAGTCCAAATGAGAGAGATTGAGGTAGAAAGATTCGGTTGTGCCAAGCTTTCATCAACCGACAACCGACACTGGTGGGAAATACGCGACTATCTTTTTTTTTTTTTTTTGCTCTAAGATCTGTCAACCAATATTGTCACAAAAGCTGTCAACGCAAGTTTCTCTTAGCTTTTAAGCTGGTCTAGCTGTCTAGCTGGCTATGTATGTAACACATGTACAAACCGCACCAATGTAGCTAGAGGGCTGAAAAATTGAGCATCAACCTCTCATTATGTCTTGAGAAAACGGTTATTCTTTAAATTTCTCCCCCACAAGTGGAGGGTTCAATTTGCAATGTAGGTTTATGTTAAACTGATCCCTTAGTTTGGTCCACCTGTTTTTTGGAAAATTAAGACTTTTTTCCAGTGATGACTGTCTAACAAAAGGCAAGAGAAGCAACTTATTCATTGATTATTATTGATTTTGATTTGTCTTCGTCTTAACTTTCAGTTGCTTTAATTATAAATTAACAATAATGTTGCAATATTTTATCCGAGAATAGATTTGAAGAAATGAAAATTATCGTTATTCGTTTATATTGTTTGCTTCTGTTTCTTCTTCCTCATTTTTCTTCGGTCATTTCCCAATTCCTTCGTTCATTCTCTCCTCTTTAAAACCCACCCTCGTTTTTTGTCACCTCCCCCACATTTACCGGACCGCAGCCGACACCCTAGTCACGCCAGTCAAAACCAGACCAAATGAAATGAAGTCAATTCATGAACTCATTCGTTTAGTGCACCATCGGACATTTTGTATGCAAGACAATAATCTAAAATTCGACAACACAGACACCCAGCATCATAGTGTGAAGGGGAAAATGAATCGCTTGAGAAACGTTCACTATTTTACAAGGTGATACCAGCTCACCCAAACTCTTTACAGTCTAACTCGAGATGGAGGCGGGTTCGATTCCGGCAGCAGCCCCATTTTCTTTAATTGATTTATTCTTTTTACGTCGTCTAGATTAAGTGATTCATTAACTGTGAGATGACGGGAGATCATTTCAAGAGTTTCAATATAATATGGAGCAATTTATAATCATATGTATATGATAATTAAGTCATCATCTTTGTATTCTATTATATCCCATACAGTACGATCAAAACCTTGAGAACCCACAGGCTGGCATTTTACCCCTACCTTACGCAGAACTGGACATTCAGTAGGACCAAATTTAGGCGATATATTTACTTACGCACTACTCCCTATCCACCAGAGTACTCTATTCCAGAGTTGGAAGAACATAACTTGTTTCCTTTGCCAATGAATTATGAAGCATTTTGGACGATATTTGTCCGTTCATTTTTGATGCAATGATCTTTATTTTTGTGTCGGACGTTTTAACAGGGATTAACTTGAAAAATCAATCACGAACAACAACAAAAGATAGTTGAATTATCGAAACAAATGTTGAGGCTTGTAGCCAAATCATGTCAAAAGCTGTACACACAACGTTGCAGGTTTTGAACAGATTCTATTCTTTTTTTCTTGTTTTACAAAAGGATTCAACAATGAAGCCTAGAGGTTATTCATTGGAAGCCATACCTGACTGAAAATGGAGGCGGTCATCTCTAAGACAGACCATTCATACCTTTCAAAAGCTTCCGTCGATTAAACATCTCGACGCAATTTTACGGTGTTCATCATCATCATCATCATCATCATCAATCCAGCTCTCTATTGCTCGATTGTACTATCTCCTGCCCCTCAATTTCTGTTAAAAATATATACTTGAGTATAGCTTCAAAATCTCTGAATGTGCTCTGATTTCGTATATAATATTTCAATAAAACCCCTGAATCGACCTCCAACAAAGAAAACGAAAAAAAAAACAAACAAACAAACAAACAAACAAACAAACAAAAACCCCCCTAAAACTCCCCCCCCCCATTGCCTCGACCGGGGCTTGATTGGCTATAAAAACAAAACAAAACAATCGTTAGATTCGATTGAAGACAGACGCATAATTCCTCTGACTGGGTACCTCGATTTTTTTTATCCAACAATGTTTGATCGAAAATGCAAAATTTACATGCACACACGCCACGAACACGCTCATACATGTACACACGCACTAAAATACCACATACACACATGCCACATACAGATACACACACATGCACATACTACATGCACATATATACACATGTCACATACTCAAATCGAAACGTACATAAGACCCATATGCACACGCATAGACTTACGCATACATGTCGTATGAACACATAGGAATGCATACGTGTGTACGTGTATGTTTATGTGTGTTGTGTGTTGGTAATCTAATCTTGCAGACTTAATTCTGTACTGTGTTCGATCCTCACTGTGTGCCTGTTGTTGAGGCCTCTTTCCATATTAAGCCATCGTTATTTCCATGGAAGGTGTTCAGACGAACTGCATTACCTATCCCTCCCACACACACCTGTTTCTTTTTTTTTCGTTAAAAAAACTCGGTCTGCTATTTAGGCACATATATACTTCTCAGATATATCAAGGACTCACCGTTAGTTCTATACAAATACTTTCTTTTCAAGAACATCTGTTATATGGAATAGACTCCTTTCTGAATGTTTTCCCGTTGAGTACAATCTTGATATTTTTTAATCCAGGTGAACGAGTGCTTTGCTCAATGTTTTCAGTGTTCATTTTAAACGAGTCATGTTGTGGTATTTCAATCAATAAGCTATTCTGAGATTATTTTTTTTCACTATTTTTAATTCTGTGGCAGAAATGACTCCCTTCTTACAAACCAACCCTTTGATGTGAAGAGTGGCCGAAAGGCTTTGCTGAGGGTGACAAAGAGTATTTTTGAAAAGCTTAGTATGAAATACGTATCGTTATAGAGCATTGGTCATTTTGTATCTGACTGTTACAACTGTAGTGAATTTTAGTTCAAAATCGAAAAGCAAACCTGGGGAAAGTAGACCACTACATCTACCTAAGACAACGAAACTCCATGAGATCCTCAGAAGAAGAAGAGGAAATCAAGCAGGGAATCACCCTAGGATAGCAAGCCTTTGGTAGAGCAAGCTCAACCTTCAAAAACAAGAAGATCCCATTAATCCTAAAAAGAAGAGTATACAACCAATGCATTCTCGCAATAGTCACTTATGGAGCTGAAACATGGAACCTAACCAAAAGACAGACCTACTAACTGAGAAGCATGCAACGTGCGCATGAGAGAATCATGCTCAACTTTACACGGAGAGAACACAAGACGGCACAGTATATCATGAAGAGAACGGGAGTTCGAGACATCGTAAAATCTATCAAAAAACCTAAATAGCAATGGGCAGGCCATGTTGCAAGAATGACAGACAACTGATGGACATCACAACTAACAAAATGGATCCCCAAGGATCACATGCGAAACCGAGGCTGACAGAATACAAGATGGGGAGATGAACTGGACTAATTCAGAAAATACTGGCTCTGCGACGCCCATGATAGAGAAATGTGCCGAATCCTAGGGAAGGTCTATGTCTGAGGATGGGTGTTAAAAGACTGATGATGATGACTGTATGTTTCATGTTTCCGCTTGTGACCTCATCAAGGGTGTTGCTTGGCTAGGTACACACGGGCAATCATAAGTAAGATTAAAATCTGACTCGTCAGGCCTCTCGGAGATTCATGCTACAAACGGCACATGATAACACCCGATCGTCACCCAATCTAAATATTGACCAGACTTGACGTTTCTTAACTTTAGTGATCTTACGAGAACTGGTGTATCCATCGTGATATAGGCGTATCCCCTTTAACCTCAAGCGTAGTCTTTGTGTTGAGTGACTAGCGGAGAGAACCATATTCGGTAGTGGATTGAACCAGGGACTTATCGAACCAGAGTCGAGCACTCTACAGTGATCGGTCCCACGTACTTTAACTGGGCAAATATTTTTTTTAAAAAATATGATCGAGGATCAAGTTAGAAATATTGGTTGAATTGTGGCCTGAGTTCTGCAAATGATTCTGCAAAGATTTTCAAGAAAGTCTCAAAGGATAATATTCCCCTCTTTTTTTATCCTTCATGTTTGTAGGCCAAATACAAGACGATGAAATCATTCGGTTTGGAGATAAGCAACAGAGGAAAAAAGTCTTAATCCAATAAAACCCTATTTTATGCTTGACTGAATCAGTAAAGTGATTTGCAAGATGTATTCGTAAATATTTTTTACTTATACATGGATGTATATATCAAGTACTCTACTCCAGCGTATATAAATAAATAAATAAATAAATGGTTGCGTGTCTGTGACTATGTACTATATATATATATGTATTAGGACATAACAAATATATGGATATGCAATAGACGCACAAATATATATATATATATATATATATATATAAATATATATATATATATATATATATATATATACACATATATATATATATATATATATATATATATAAATATATATATATATATACATATATATATATATATATATATATATATATATATATATATATATATATATATATATATATATATATATATGCATAATTTATATACACGCACACGTTGAATCAGTGAAGTGATTTGCAGGATGTATTCATAAAATATTTTTTTACATATACGAGGATGTATATATCAGATACTCTATTTCAGCGTACATAAATATATCTATCTATCTATCTATCTATCGATATATATATATATATATATATATATATATATACATATATATATATGAATATATACGTGCGTGTATATGCATTAAGATACAACAAATATGTGTGTATACAACAGACGCACAAATACATATATATACATATATATATATATGTATATATATATATATATATATATATATATATATATATATATCCGTAACTTATATACACGTATACATATACTGAATAGCACATATTAGATGTGTGTGTACAATTTAATGTGATCGATATGAATAAAATGACTTCGACGTACCTATTACATACAACCAATGATAAAACATAAAGTATGGACAGATTGATAAACAAACAATTATTTATATATATATATATATATATATATATATATATATATATATATATATATATATATATATATATATATATATATATATATATATATATATATATACAAAGAGAGGGGAAAAGAAGAAGAGATAGATAGATGTATAGATAGATAGATAGATAGATAGATAGATACTGATATGACTCATTCAACGATAGTGTATGCAATCGTAAGTCCATCAATATACGTCAATTCTGTTGTATGAGAATGCAAACATACTTTATACACACACAAACACACATATATATACCCATGGATACCCATGACTGACCTGTTTCACGACTTTTGAAACAGGTGTGTCGAGGGTATCCATTATCATAATAACTATTATTATATATATGCATGTATGTATATATATATATATATATATATATATATATATATATATATATATATATGTATGTATATATATATATATACGCGTACATGTGTGTGTATGCATAGCTAGATGGTGTTTATATGAAAATTTACACATACACACACATATACAACTTTGTTAGTGTTTTCAACGTGTGTGCGTTATTGAGAGAAGGAGAGAGAGAGAGAGAAATGGATACATAGATCCATAGATAGATAGATCTATAGATAGATAGAGAGAGAGACAGAGTGAGAGAGAGAGAGAGAGAGAGATCGGTATATGTGTACAAATAGACATTGTTGATATCGAAACAATAATCTTGTAAAACTCTCAATTCACAGTACCAGATCCTTCCACTGTTTTTTTCTCCCCGTCTGGTAATCTGAAAACCATGAGAGTAAAAATCGTTTTTTTTCCCTCTTTTTTTTTATCCCTTGACGTGAATTATTGGCTAAATTGAGCCGCATCTATTCTCTTTTACAGTTCAGTCTCTTTATAGTGGATTAGTCATTTTTTTTCCTGCTCTTCTGTAAACAAGATTTGTCGAAAAACGTATTTTTCCTTTAAAGTCTTTTTAGTAGCATGATTAGATTTAAACACACACACACACACACATATACATACATACATATATATATATATATATATATATATATGTATATATATATATATATATATATATATATATATGTGTGTGTGTGTGTATACGTGGGCATGTGTATATATATATGTGTGCGTATATATATATATATATATATATATACACACATACATATATATATATATATATATATATATATATATATATATATATATATATATATATATATATATATAAGTGTGTGTGTGCGTGTTTTATTGGGAAACGGATATATGATCAGGCTGAATGATTATAAATTGTGGTACATTATATTGAAACTATTTCTGAAATGATCTCCCGGTTTTACACGGTGAATGTATCATTTGGCGTGGACAGCGTAGAGGTATGTGTGTGTGTGTGTGTGTGTGTGTGTGTGTGTGTATACATTATTCTGTGTCTGTATGAGTGAGTTCTGGGCGAGTGCGTAAAACTTAATCTATTTTATGCGTATAACTGCACGATTATACACGTGTGTGTGTGTATATATATATATATATATATATGTGTGTGTGTGTGTGTATGTGTGTGTGTGTACGTGTGCGTGTGTGTTCAATCAATCCTGAGTATGTCTCTCTGTCTCTATGTTTCTCTATCTGTCTCTGTCTCTCCATATATATGTGTGCTATGTGCGTGTCCATGTGTTTTTGTGTTCTTGTTAGTGAGTTCTTCGTGTGTCTGTGTGTATGTGAACCTCAAGTTAATGTATGTTTATTTATACACATATAAATGCAAGAATTTATGTATATAATCAATCCTCTCCGTCTCCCTCTCTCTTTATACACACACACACACATATGTATATATATATAGTCGTCTGTGTATGATTTTTTTGCTAAAGAAGATAATCAAATTAACCAAGACTGTTATCTTTAAATATAAAATCAGAAAATCCTAAGTAGAAGAAAACATTGCTTGTGTGTGTGCATGCACAATATTTGATCATTTATATGTTACAAACTGCTTACAACGTGCATGATATAACCAGCCATCTACTCAATTAACGACCACCCTTACTTAACCACAACTCACAATTTACTGACAAAAAGATCAGTTTCTTGTAACGGCTCAGTCTTGACAAAGCTCGTTAAAGAGCGTGACGTCGAAACAAAGAGTCATTTGTGTCAGTCAGTCTTCCGATAATATCATTTCACTCTCACATATGTTACTTGATAAAACGTAATACTTGATATTTAGAGTAATTCATATATCTAATAATAATTCATATTACGCGAGTTATTTACACATCATGATTCTGCATCGTGACCGAAGGACGGGACTCTATGTCAATTGCAGATCCTGCGAACAGAACAGGCAGATTATTCCACAGAGGCTGCTGGAGATGGTCAGTCAATCGGAAGGAGCTCCGGTTTAACTGCATTGCTTCTTTTTTTTTTTCTCCTATTCTCGAATTTGCAGGAACAAAGATTTTGATTTTATGTCTATAGCAGGTCCTCTGGTGGCCGGCTAGACCCAAACGGAACGGAAAAATTATCCCTCAGTGGCCACGGAAGATGGTCAGTCAACCGAAAGGAGCTTCTTTTCTTTTCTTTTTTTTTTCTGTACTTGGGTCTGATTAGTGCTCTAGCTAGGGAAATTACCGGGAAAACCTCACATACCCGTGGCTCCTTCTCGGCAGCCTCTGTTGCTCAGTGGCTGTAGTCGATTCAACGAGAGATTTGGGTCTTTTTAAGGATACCAAGAATGTTTACATTACCAATCATGTGGAACACATTTTTTATAGATTCTGAATAGTTCATCAACCTTACTTTAATTTGAGAAATCTCCGTGTGTGAGAGAGAGTGAGAGAGAGAGAGAGAGAGTGAGTGAGTGAGTGAGATGACGTAACGGTACTTTCAAATACTATTTTGATTCTTGTTACTATTAATGACGATATTTGATTGTTGTTGTAAATAACATTATTAATAGAAAATTATCTCTATTTCAACATCATGAAATTAGATGCATTTTTTGAACTGACATGCGCATGTGCAAACAGAAGACGTATACCAGTTGATTTAGTAAACTTCACGACACTGTTAAGATTTCTTTAATATCTCCCATATATGGCGCCAGGAACTTTGACTCAATGTTATTGGTAATCCTTGGTTCAAGGGGACTGAAATAATGGAAAATGAGTGGGTTTTAAAATGTCAGAAATTGCCTAGATGTTTTTATTTCGAAGTAACTGTATAACTAAAAATGTTATATATAATAATAATAATAATAATAATAATAATAATGATAATAATAATAATAATTGTGTCATCCATTATCCCATCCAGTACCTTCGCTTCAGACCCAGAGGCTAGCATCTAACCTCTGCCCTACGCAGAACTGGACGGTCACCAAGATTGAATTCAAGCGATGTATTTACTCACGCATAATTCCTCATCCACCAGAGTGCTTTATTTCTAAGATGGAAGAGCATTGCATAAGCTTACAATGAACAAGTTACCTCACTTAAAGAGTGCTCAACCCTGAATAAGGGAGCGTTAATTATAATAATAATTATATATATATATATATATATGTTCTAAAACACATACAACGGCCCCAAGAAGTATAGTAATAGAATAGACCAGATATCAATTTAATGATGAAGATGAAAGCCATAAAATGATATTCAATACAGTGATCAAAAAATTATAACTCCAATCAGTTTCAGCCATTTTTATAGCTAGTCTTATACTACCATATTTTAGACCCGTTAAACCAAAGATTATAAAATAATTCTTATCCATTGATGTCTGCTTCCAGGGAACGTGTTTTGTTTACTAGTTCGGCATGCATCTATAAAGGATAACACACACGCATATATATATATATATATATATATATATATATATATATATATATATATATATATATATTGCATCTACATCTTTCTATATATACATACATTCGCATATCAGTTGCATGTCATTTTAGAAGATATGAGATGAAAATATTGTTTTGGGGAAAAGCTATCGAGCCTTAAACTGAACCTACATAAAACCCAAAGAAAAAAAAAGCATCATGGTCCTTTCTTCCTTTTTTTTCCTTCTTTCTGTCCTTTTTCTTTCTTTCTTTTGTCATTCTTTTTTTCTTTTCTTTTTTTTCTAAGTCCATTTATTTTATTTATGACTACGTGAACGTGGCATTGTCGCTATGGTCGAGAACGAGGCTCTTTGTATGATACGTCTTTTGATGCCGCTTCCGGTGGGAAGCGAATACATGTGTCCGTGTCTCGAAATTAAGGACTAGGATTCTGAGAAATTCTACCTTGAGATGGGTGCCTCCCACCAAACACTTATATACACGCATACACACTGGTACACAAAGGCGCATACACAATCACCTGCGAACACACACGCATATATATATATATATATATATTTATATATATATATATATATATATATAAATATATATATATGAATAGGCTTAGAGTGATCGATAGATAGCTATGAGTAGATTCGGATAGATATGAATGGACTGAAATACATATGAACAGAGTAGGATAGATAGATAGATAGATAGATAGATAGATGGATGGATGGATATGAAGAGGATAAAATAGATAGATAGATAGATAGATAGATATGAAGAGAATAAGATAGATAGATAGATAGATAGATAGATAGATAGATAGATAGATAGATATGGAAAGTGTTAGATAGATAGATAGATAGATAGATAGATATGGAAAGTGTTAGATAGATAGATAGATAGATAGATAGATAGATGTGCCGGTGTTTCTTTGTTGTTAATCAATATCATGTTGTGTGTACTCAAAACGAATGTTTTCTTCTCGTTTTCTTATCGCCTAGCAAATGCGGCTTGACTAGCAAAGGCTAATCGATTATTATTATTGGTTGTGGCCTGGTCGAAGTCTGTGAGGATGACCCAGGCTTCAAGTAAACAACTTGGCTTCGATGTTATCCGAGGGTGGATCCACCCGCTTTCCAGAATGGAAGGAGCAAAAAAAAAAAACCAAAGCAGTCGTTCGTAGTGCTTCTTAAACTGGTGAATGATTCATCCAAGGGTGAACGGATTATTTTGAAAGTGAATGAAGGATGAATGACTTAATTCATTCAGATATTTATATTTCTCTACCATTGATATCATTATGGTTAGTCAGGACCCGCAACTCCGCTTGCATGGTGTAATGGTTAGCACGTCTGTCTCACACGCTGAGGATTTTGGGTTCGATTCGAATAGTTTTGAAAACTCTCCCCTGTGTTATCAGCATCTAATTGAGTACACTCTAAGTTGTGTGATTAAGGTGGAGGTATCCCTTCATTGGACTTGCATACTGCCATGGGGTTGGTCATAAAAATTTGTAGTCCTGGCCAGATACTTAATAGTTGCAAGAATCACTAAGCTGACACATGCAACAGGGATTGGATCCTTCATCAGAAAAGGGACAGCCGGTGCATCGGGGGTGCCAGATGACTTCGAAGCTTTGGGGGCAGAGCTGTGTATTGAAACTTTCAAGTTGATAAAATATGCCCATCAATTAAATAGATTGACTCTATCGTTTACTGGTGAGCGAATATAGTATGACGTTCTAAAATGGTTATAGCAGATAAAAATAGGATGGCTAAATGACAAGGGTGTTCGTGCAGTGGGTCTGGGATCAGAACAGCTTTGCACTGCTGTGTAAAATTCCTCTCAGAGGCCTCGTGATTAGTAATCGATGATTTCAAGGACAATGACGCAATATTAATTGAAAATCATGTATTAGCATTTTCCTGACGTAATTGAATCAAATTTCCAATGTTAGATCAGATAGACCCACAGATTTTTTTTCATGTCTTTGACATTCTATTTTAAAACATAATTAACATTTGAAAAAAATCGTATACTAAAAATAAGTATAAACATTCTCCAGACGTCTATCTATTCTAGCAGTATACATTTGATTCAATTAAACGTCTGAAAAATGTGAATACATGATTTTCAGTTAATATACATTTTCAGTTAACAATATATTCTAGATGGGCCATTTTTTCTATTCTTCCACACACGTCCTTTTTAACTGCGCCATTTTCACCGGTGCCACTTTTACCAGGTTATTTTTACCGGGATCATTTTTTACCAGGCAATTTTTACCGGTGAAATTTTTATTAGGCTATTTTTAACAGTGCCACTTTTACCAGGCGATTTTTACCGGGGTCATTTTTACCAGTGTCATTTTTACTAGCAATTTTTAGCAGGGTCATTTTTACCGGTGTCATTTTAACTGGTGCTACTTTTACCAAGCGATTTTTTCAGGGGCAATTTTTACCGGTGCCAAACTGTTACTGGTGTCAAATTTTTACCGTTGTCATTTTTACCAGACCATTTTCAACGGTGCCATTTTTACCAAGCTATTTTCACCGGGGCCATTTTTTACCAGGCCATTTTTACCGGGGACATTTTCACTTTGGCCATTATTACCTGAAGTTTCTTCGTTGAAGTGATCTGGGATTGTGGTTCTCATTTCGGTGCGATACCCAGATTAATTCATGGATCCAACGTCGCACAGTTCTCTCTGGGCAAGTTCCCAATCCAAATGCGAAAATTATGTTCTCCAAAGCTTGAACGGTTTTTTTACCAAGTTTAAACTCTTACAAAAACAATAGCCTGATATTCTTTTGAGTACAACATCTACAAGAGCGAGGGATCATCTTATAAAAACTTATATAATGAATCGTAGGATGAAAATTTAAAAGAAAGTCGATGTTGTATTATTAATCTTGACGTATAATTTTCTGTTTCAGAATTTGTCAAAATCGCAATCATTGAGACTAATGCAAAAAAGCACGACCATTTCGTGTGTCACAACCTAATATTTTTTCTCGTGAATTATCTTTGAATTTGAGGTTGTTTTAAATTGATGTCAAATCAAAGTGGAATAAAGCCATAATTTCTAGTGGAGATTCACTTTGATTTGCAAGAATACTGGCAAAGATTCAGGAGCTCTGATTTAAAAGCCTGGAGAGCAACCTGTAGGGACGAGTGCAAAGCATGAGATTCAGTGCAAAGTAACTCGAAATATGGAGAAAAGAGACCCAGGCAATTGTGAGCATCT
>OY735224.1:22812571-22845071 GCA_963457665.1 Thysanoteuthis rhombus | reverse complement strand
GGGGAAGCAATTAGTAGAAAAAAAGAGAAAGAATAAAAAATGTAAAGGAAATTATAGGAAGAAGTTAGAATAAAAGAAAGAATAAATAAAGAAATGACAAAATTGAAACTAAAAAGGTGGGATTAATACATATACACACACACACACACACACACACACATATATATATATATATATATATATATACACACACACACACATATATATATATATACATATATATATATATATATATGTGTGTGTGTGTGTGTATATATATATATGTGTGTGTGTGTGTGATGAAATGAAGGATTCGATACACAAACACGTTTATGTTTCTGCCCAAACGAACGTTTCCAGACATTTCATCCATTTTCGCGACTTCTTCAGAAGACGATTGAATGAAAAAGATTAGGAGACAACTGTTGATTAGTGGAATTAGAATTTGGGGTAGGCAAAATTATTAACTACTTTTTTAACTGGTTGTGTGCCTCTTTGACTTGTATCAGGCGCCAATATGGATGAATGAGGAAATGTTAGATATAATGAGAGTGTGCATGCCTGATTCAAAGAAATTCCGATCAACATAAACAAAGGAAAATATATCATTAGTTTGATTTTAGGTAAGCAGGCTAATTCTTATTCCTATGTATGAAATAATAATCGGGCTCAGATATATATGTACGTATATGCATAGGTATATACATCAACGTAGACTCAAAATGTAATGTGTAAATCATTCATGTATAATTATCTGTTTGGCAGAACAAGCTAAACCTTCAAAGATAAGAAGATCCTATCAATCCTAAAAAGGAGAGTGTATAACCAATGCATCCTCCCAATAGTCTCTTATGGAGCTGAAACATGGAACCTAACCAAGACACAGATCCGCAAATTGAGAACCATGCAACGTTCACATGAAAGAGTTATGCTAGGCCTCACATGGAGAGACCACAAGACAGCACAGTACATCCAAGAAAAGACAAGAGTCAGGGACATCATAGAATCCATTAAAAATCTCAAATGGCAATGGGCTGGGCATATTGCAAGAATGGCAGACAACCGATGGACATCGCGACTCACGACATGGATCCCCCGAGATCACATGCGGAACCGAGGCTGGCAGAATATTAGATAGTGATACGAGCCAGACAAATTCAGAAAGTACTGGCTCTGCGACGTTTATGATAGAGAAGTGTGGCGAATCCTGGGGAAGGTCTATGTCCAACAACGGACGTTAAAAGACTGATGATGATGATGATGATGATGATGATGATGATGATGATGTCTTAGTTTGTTCGCATCTATCAATTTGTTTTGTACATGTATATATCTCTCTCTCTTTCTCTCTCTCTCTCTCTCTCTCTCTCTCTCTCTCTCTCTCTCTATATATATATATATATATATATATATATATATATATGTTTATGTAATAGACTGTTTGTGTCTATGTACATAATAGATTATGATAAATACATACATACATATAACGAGAGACTAAGACAGTGAGAAAGAGGATACTGCTTTTATTATGCTTGTATGACTTGATTTTGAGAGTTTGAAATATATACTTTACACCAGAAGGACTAAATTTTATTTCAGTCGGCACAACTAGCTATGCATTCAGATATCTTATGCGGTTCTGAATATTAGATTTTTTGAAAATGTTTTTTCAATAGTATTATATTGTTGAATGAATGAATGAAACTAAGTATTTTTGTGTACTTCTAAAATTTTGTTCAGATTCGATCCAGGAGATTGAAAAGCCTAATATTCTTTTTGGAAGAGTTGCAAAAGTAGTTAGTTGAATAACCTTAAACATTACACCTTTTGGAAAGAATAAAATCATTGGCAAAAAAAAAAAAAAAAAAAAAACCCACAGAATTTGAGCTTATTCAAATACTTATGAACGGTACTTTTTATTCAAACGATGATTTGTTTATATAAAATGTACAGCTCCTGGGTATAGATATATTAGAAAAACAACTATTTTATATCAATGTAACGCATATCTTTCAACCAAATAACAATCGTACAACTATGAAACACACATATGATGTAATGTCAATATATGTACATGTTTATACGTATTTGAACAAGTTCGCAGCGTTGCATTCGTAATTTGAGAAGTGACGTCGTCATGCACCGAAATCACAAGTCGACTTCCTTTCCCAATATATCATTCAAACAAGCCAATTGCTCACTGTAGCGTTAACCAATAAGTTTGCCTATGTTCCAGTAAATTGTAATAGGCCCTGTTAGTCACTCAATAAAAACCAATATACAACCAGTGTATTTTGGCTGCATACTGCATTGAGGGTGATCAATTTTTCTTTGGAAAAAAGGGTGATCAATGATTACGTCACTTCTCTCGCCTTTTGTTGGGCTATGATCACTAAAAACGTCCGGATTTTCGAAAAAAAGAAACCCAGCATGAATGGTATCGAGAGTGAATTTATGTACGATAAGATTAAATCTGGAATTAAAAGAACTTGTTGAGATACAATAATTAAGATTGTTTTTGAGTTGAATTTTCTTATTGAATTAATCATCAAATGGACCTACAGTAGTAAATCGATTCACTAAAATAATTCAACTAAAAAAAAAATGATTCTTGTATTTTAGTAAATTGTTTTAATTCCATATTTTGTGTTATTGTGAATAGATAGAACGTACAATTCAAATTTTATCATAGATGTTTTTCGTGTTTTTTTTTTCATAAGCTGTAAAAAAAGGGTCCCGTAAAAAACTAGTCCATCACATTAATTATAGTAAATAAAAAGTCAACTGGTGTTTTTGAAAATACAATGGAACATTGAGGAAAGCCCATGAATTCACTCCCCTTCTTTCGGGGTCATTCACAAGGCAGTAAGATGACGAGTACGCAGAGTGATCAGATCGCCAATAGAATTGCGGCAAAGTCGGTGTCGGACAAAGAAGATTCAGGGTAGTGATACGGACCTTGTTGTTACATACGCCACCTGGTATCCCAAGATTGTCACCTATCTAGGTAATGAATAGGCTTGACATCGCTTAACTTCAGTGCGAAAATCGCTAAATTAGCCTGGGAATTTTGGCCATTTTTGACCGATTTTTCTACCAGTTTTAGCACCCTTTGGGCGTGTTTTTGGACATTTTCGGTGTTTGGGGCTTTTTTTTTTCATTTGGCAATTTTTTACTGTTAAATTAGCGCTAAGATATTTCAGGGGTTGGCAACACTGTCAACACGGGCAATTTGCATGTATTGCGTTTTGAAGAATTTGCCTCTCAAGAATTGGACTTCGAGGCCATCAAAGGAGATACTCTGGACCTTTTCACGACAACGAGAATCGATGGTGATGATATATATTCCCCGATAAATAGGGTAGCTTCAGTAGATGCAATTATTTAAACTGCTATTGCTAACTTATTACGGAACAAAGGAAAGCATATTGATATATATATAATCTTAATTTCAAATCATATTCACGTAACAAATATTAACAAAATATCTAATCTTTTTGTTGTTAATTGCAAGCCTAACTGTATCCTTCTTTGTTAGATTTAAGACAACGCAGTTTTAAATTACCAAGTTTTCTGCTTTCATTTGTTTCGTTAGAAGTTATCAGCATCAGCTTAAATGATTGCGTCTACTGAAGTTACCTCCCTTTTTGGCGAATTTATTCCAAACAATTACCTGCTTTCTTATAGATAAAAAAAGAAACTCAGCTCGCTCATACTGTTCTTAAAATAGCGCAAATAAACTTCGAAATGCTAATCAAATCACTCACATTCCCTCGTTCTCCAATCATACCCTCATCGAGTGTATCGTAGACTTAGGTAAAACGAGCAATTGTCAGTAAGACCTACATCCAGCTTGTCAGGTTTGTCGAAGGATTGGTTTGATTACGGCACCTGTTATTCCCAAATGGTCACCTATATAAGCACTGACTGAGCTTGACGTTGTTTAACTTCAGTAGAGAGCGACGTCAATCCTTGTGCTTGTGCTGAGTGCTTAGCGAAGAGTCGTCAAGTACCATTTTTAAAAGTTGTGGTATGACTCTACGGTGGTTGGAACTTGGGCCAACCGAACCAATATTTTCATAGGGAGATAAGTTTTCAGGACACACGATTGGCTGCTGCGCGTATTGAACTATTGCAGAACAAATGAAAGCAGAAAAATCTGAACAATTGAAACTATGTTCTATCAGATTTAACCACACAGAATATAATTCAGGGTTAGTATTAGAATAAGTATTTAGATTAGTGTTTAGATTCAGGGTTAGTATTAAGGTTGAGGTTGCAATCAACAAGAGAAAAAATATTCTTTTTCCATATCTATTACTTTAAAAAAAGTAAACATTTGAAATTGATAAAAAAATGAAAGAATAGTTTTTCTTTGTCATTTCAGACATCGTTTTCTCCACACGAACGTGTTTAGATACAAAATAGCTTTTGATTTGTGTCAAATTGTCAGTGTAATTCATGTATATGTATGGCGTCAATCCTTGTTATCTCCCTTGCAAAATATTGATATGATGTTTTGGTAAACCTATTCTAAACGTGTATTTTTGGGGGGAGGCGTTACATTAATTTTTTTTTTATAGGAGTGTTCACATTGGAGTTTCAACTGTAAACTACCAAGTTGATAACACTGAGCAACTTTTTAATCTATTTTTCATCTAACTCAAGTCCAAGTTAGCCTTGTTTTTTTTACCTTTTCAACCATAAAAAAAGAACGACCCCAAACAAATTCAGGGGAGCAAACTCTTCATTCTTTGTCTGTGCCACCACGTTAAACCAAACAAAAATGTAAACATCACCGTTTCCCCACTGTGAATAGAAATCGCAACTGACTGATTGGGAGGCAGCTCTCTTTCCGAGTGAGCCGAATTGACAAACCTTATATATCTATGATATCTCACTGTACTGATACTCAAGGGTTTATTTAATTCTGATAAATGAATACATTCATAAAATTAATATTTCCCGATTGCAATTTAGAATCCTGACCAAGTGATTAATAGCAGGCTCTCTTGCCGATTGAGCCAAACTGACGTCTTACAGTCCTTCGAAATCAGAATAGAAGTAGGGTAGGAGTTTGACTCTGCATTAGCCAGGCATGCTTTACTCCTTTTTTTTCTTTTTTGTTCCTGGCTATTAAATATTATTTTCCGATTGATTATGACAAAGACAGTATTAGAAAAATGTCTGTTATGCCCTTCAAACTTTCCTTTTGTGACCACAATGAAAATCTACTTGATTCAAATTGGACAACAGACTAATTTGCACATTTTAATCACATAAAGTAAGAAAAACTATTACATATGAATATCATTAACCAAGTCACAAATGTGAAGTTTGAAGGGAGAGATCGCCATTTTCTATATCTTTAGAGAACCTACATGACCTCCGATTAAATATACATGAACTAAATGAAGAGAGCAAGAAAGTCGACCAACACATGAACTTCAGCAAGACGAAGATTATGTACAATAACCACATCCAAGATAAAAACCGTAAGATCTAAATCGAGAACACACAACTGGAGAATGTAGATCACTATATCTACCTGGGACAACGAATCTCCATGAGACCCTCAAAAGAAGAAGAAATCAAGCGAAGAATCACACTAAGATGGCAAGCCTTTGGTAGAGCTAGCTCAACCTTAAAAAAAAATAAGATCCCATTAATCCTAAAAAGAAGCGTGTATAACCAATGCATCCTCCCGATAGTCACTTATGGAGCTGAAACATGGAACCTAACCAAGAGACGGATCTGCAAATTGAGAACAATGCAATGTGCACATGAAAGAGTTATGCTCAGCCTCAAGACCGCATGACAGCATAGTACAGGAGTCAGGGACATCATAGAATCCATTAAAAATCTCAAATGGCAGTGGGCTGGCCATGTTGCAAGAATGGCAGACAATCGATGGACATCGCGACTCACGACATGGATCCCCCGAGATTACATGCGCAACTGAGGCCGGCAGAATATTAGATGGAGAGACGAGCCAGACAAATACATAAAGTACTGGCTCCTCGACGCCCGTGATATAGAAGTGTGGCAAATCCTGGGGGAAGGCCTATGTCTAACGACAGACGTTGAAAGACTGATTCTGCTGCTGCTGCTGCTGCTGCTGCTGATGATGATGATGATGATGGTGGTGGAGCAATCAGAAAATAAAACCCAGTACCCAGGAAGAAAGATCGCATTGCACAGTGTAATCACAGAGCAAAAGGTGAATCTGCTGACGTCACGTTTAGATGAGTGCTGTCAGGACTTGGAGAATATTTGAGGGAAAGTGAACGAAACAAATTGTTTGGTGGAATGTCGGAATGAGAGCGAAATGCACTTAACGGAAATACTCCGTTCTGCAACTTCCGGTTACAAAGAAAGAAAAATGTACACGATGATTATGACTGAAGAGGGATAAGAAGAGGGTTGGAAAAGAAAAAAAAATAGTGGCCATACCGCTGCTGCTATTGTAGAAGAAGAAGAAGAAGAAGAAGAAGAAGAAGAAGAAGAAGAAGAAGAAGAAGAAAATGTGAGAAACGAAAACTATGTGTATAATAACTTTGCAAACGACTTTTTAAAACATTTAAAATAATGCTATGAGCACAACAAAGAGGAAAAAGATGGTTTTATTGGTCGTAATGGTTCTGCAGAATGAATAGAACGTTATCAAAGGAAAAAAATGTTTAAAAATGGAAAAATGGAGAAGGAAAGAAGAAAGAAAGAGAAAAAGAAGAAAGCAAACAAGCAGAAAATGAAGAGAAAATAGAATAAAGAATGGAAGAAAGCGAATAAGATGAAGAAAGAAAGAAAGAAAGAAAGAAAGAAAGAAAGAAAGAAAGAAAGAAAGAAAGAAAGAAAGACGTATAGAAAGCAAATAAGTAGAAAATGAAGAGGAAAAAGAGGAGCAAAGAATGAAGATCAAGTAGAAAGGATGAAAGATAATGACAATAGAAGGTGGGCTGTAAAATGATGAAGACGAACGAGCGGATAAAAAAGGGCAGATTGAGTAAGTAGTGCCCTCATGCTGGCTACGGCTTCAGTCACCCCTGCTCTGGCTCACATTACTGCTTACTCGTCCCGTTTGCAATATGTTGAATTGAGTGAGAGGCGGCAAGCACCCGAAGCGCCATTTTACCCGTGGCTAGATGGGAGATGAGGATTCATGGCTTTACCAAGGGCATTAGTGCTAGAGCTTGAACTGGGCAAGCCGAATTTTATTCCCCATGCTTTTACCCGCAAGGCCATCAAGCACCTGCAAAATAGATGAATGTTAAAAAAAAAGAGAAAAGAATAAAGTCATAAGGAAGAGGAAGAAGAAGAAGAAGAAGAAGAAGAAGAAGAAGAAGAAGAAGAAGAAGAAGAAGAAGAAGAAGAAGAAGAAGAAATAATCTAAAGCCGATGATTGGATTTTCGCAAAGATTCCCGGAAACCGAATCGGCTGTGAAGTAAGAAGAGGAGAAAGGTTGCAGGTCGGTACTATGAATGATTTCAAGATCACACGTGATTGCGTGTGACTACGTATAATCTTGTTCTGAAGTGCCTCACAAAATGGCGAACCTATTTTGCAAATTTGATACATGCAGACGACAAGCTTTCTGACCAATTTCAGTAATTCGATACGTGCGAACAAATGGCCTGGTGTTTGGTTCTGGTCGGTAATAGTTTGTGTCTGTATTGTCAGCTTATTTTAGCAAAGCTGTAGGAAGCTAGTATTGAATGAGCAGACGTTTGAAAACACCATCAACCGTCAGTCGTAATAATACAATAAAAAGAGCCGCTTCGAAGCCTTCAAATTATTGAATAGTGAATTTTTGTTATGTTTGCAAAATAGAAGCAATTGAGGAATGAAAAAAAATGGACTGTAGTGGATAGATATGAACAGATCTACTTAAACATGGTTTTATGTCAGGGGTTCGGACACCGACCATATTTAGATACCTAGGTGGTCCGTCATAGTATAAGAGCAGTGATGTAATATTATGGGAATGCTTTGGAACGGCGTTTCCTTACCTTGGGGTTGAGTAGAAAGACGTTTCCTAACTAAGTGCTATTAAAATTCTCGATTTGAACAATTCACTGATTAAGAAAATTAACCATTATATATCCGAATACTAATCCAATATGGCCACCAGAGATGCTAATTTTTATTTTTTTTTTTTCATTTTCATTTTCGAATAGGCAAGACCAGCGAGTGCAGTAATATCAACTTCACTTTGAGGGTCCAGTGTGACCAATTAGTATATCATATATGTATATTTTTGGTTATTTTTAATTTTGGAGTGATTTCCACATTCGAAAAAATTTAGGTTGGGGTGATATCTAATTTGGCAATCCTGTTCAGAAAGTCTCTAAAATCGGTGTGATTTATATAAAGAAATTCTCTCTCCCCCATCCCGAGAGGAGAGCAGCCAACCCTGCGTCCCCTCATTTATTTTCCCAGCAGTACACCACTGCGTAACAGTCGGTGACTTGTCTAGTTAACTATTACTACTGTCGTGGGTTTAGTCCTCACCAAGTGCGCCAAAGTTTTGGCTTTGTGCCAGACAGAGGTAAGTTTTGTAAGTAGATAGGAAATATCGTCTTAGGAATTATCGACTGAGATTGAATATGTATTCAAAAATATTTATAAGAGGAATCTGTAAATCAATGCCAAGTTATTAACAAACCCTGCTTCCTGCTTTACTACCAACTGCGCATGCGTTTGTCTGATGGCCGGATTTAGAGGCAGCCGTCACGCAAATACGTGTGCTTCAATGTAAAATGCTCCAGAGTTGTTGATTTATGTACAAAACTTGTTACGTTTTTCGGAAACATTGAAGATTTACTGAGGTTAATGCGAATTCCCACAGTCAACTATTAAGGCTATTATACATGGAATGCCGTTGTTAATATCATTTATATCTACAGCTAAAATTGCCTAAAAAAAATATACGAGCACAAATGAACATAAAGATTTAAAAAAAAAAATTTTTTTTGAAAAAACAAAAATACGGTTTTTAGATGATACTTAGTGGTGTGCACCTGTAAATTTACAAGTTTTCAGCCTAAAAAATGTGACCAGGAGCGCCAAGAGTCCCCCCACACACACACAGACGAGCAAAGAGAGAAGAATCTGTAGCCCGCTCGACTAGTTGTTCGGGCCGGCCAATTTCTAGGGCTCCAGTGATTCGATAAAACAGTATCATTCACCCTAAAGTTTTAATTTCAAAATCTCATTCACCCATGTCTAAATTTCCTTTGGTTTTCGATTATTTTCATCTTATTCTCCTTTGTGTATAATTTTAATCCATTTTATATCATGGGCAAAAAGCATGAATTATTTAATTTCTCATGTGTTTATGTTCTTCATTTTTTTTTTTGTATATCCTGAAAATACGCCAAGAAAACTAGGAGTGCCGAAAAATTAGTTCAAAAATTTATTAGATTTTTTTTTTCTAATTCACATAAATTTAACAAACAAGCACTTTGAATAAAATTTTCAGAAATTATGATTTCACGTTGTAAGTTCATGTTTACCTCAACATTTCCTCATTTTGAGAATAGAAAAAATATAAATGTGTGCCTGAATTAAGTCTTTCAAACATTGTTTACCCTCTTAGTAAATAATAATTGAATCCATCCTTGTGTAAATTATACGCCCATTTAAAAAAAAAACATAGGTGTAAAGAGAGATAGGCTGATTTGTGTATATGTGTGATCGTAGTCATCATTAGCAGCGACCTTTTAATATCCGTCGTTGGCCATAAAGCTTCCCTAATATTCACCAGATCTTTCTATCGTGGATATCACCAATATCTTCTGAGCCCGTCTAAACCGTCAAGCCATCTTATTTACTATCTCTTCCGCCTATGATCTCTGAATATCTATGTTGTGAGTCGTGATGTCCAACGATTGTCTGATATTTTAGCAACGAGGCCTGCTCATTGCCTTCTGAGTTTTCAATTAAATTGTATGATATCTCGAACTCCTGTTTTCTTTCCTTAATACATTGTGCTGTCTATTGATATCTCTACGTGACGTTAAGTATGACCCTCTATTGGGCACGTTGTATGGTTCTTTTTATGTTCCATTTTTCAGTTCCATGAGTGATAGTTGGGAGGACGCACTGGTTGTACACTTGGGTAGCGAATAGAACCTGACGCGATAAAGGGTTGATTCCACACTTGGTGCATTGTGCAGACTAACAAAGAACTTCAAATACCATCTGGTATTTAAGAAAATGTTTTTGTGATAATTCTTTTTTTCGTTAGATATATTTCTAAAGAAAAATTCATTAGAGATCAGGAAAACAGTTGAGAACATCGTAAAAATACATCTATTTATAAAATGAACAGTGAGGTTTTTCCTGTGTTCTCTGTCCGTGAGATGGATTATTCCACCCAAAGGACTGAATGGACTCTTCTGCTGAAATGAGTCAAGTAACTTCCTATCAAAGAAATAATCATTGAAATTCAAATATGTACGTGATTTTTTTTCACGGTGGTTAACTACAAGAAAATTATACTTAAAGTGAGGGATTTACGAAGGTAATTGCAAATTTCTACAGATTCAATGTAAAGAGAGGTATTATTCGTTATCATAAGATATTTTTGAACTCTTAACAGTAATGGTGTCTACTCAAGATGTTAGACTAATTTTCAAATACGGATTAAAATCAGGACAATATGTTGCTTAAGCTGCCGGTACCGTCAACAAATCATTTCACGCCTTAGTCTACCCCAGGTACTCACCTATCTCTCCCAGCATCCCTTTCAAGTTTCAAAAGTCTGCAAAGTCCTCTTTCAGTATCACCATCACTTTGTCTCATTCTCCTTAATCTCGTCCACGGCTTGGAATATCTTCCCTTCCAACAGCAAAAGCCTGAAGTCATAAATAGCTAAAAATTGGCTGTTGGGAGACTGAAAAAATTGGTTGATGCAATATTTGCCCCTGCCCCCCACCTCCGAAGAAACCCATTGCACGAGACGTGAATAATGGATAAGCTCGATGAATGCGATGGTATACAAAGTCATTTAACAGCGTATTACGGCCAACCGAGCAACTGCATGAGAGATCGTCTGTTCAGATATGCGCAGTAACCTTCCCTTTGCTTAGTTTCCAAGTTGCATCAACGCAACCGGTTTTCGGGATATATAAAAGGGCTGCATACTTTCAGGACAGACATACAATGCTTCTACGGCGATATTTCAATAAATAAAGTATCAAGATCTTCTCTTCTTTCAACCAGCATCCTCAGACACTTTTCTAGGTGCGCAAGAATCTCTAATACCAATCACCGTCACTGAGTGACTGACTGACAGACGGGCTGACTAACCGAAAGAAAATTTGCGGATCTAGCTTTTCCGGAGCTAGATCTAGCTCCTTTTTGGAGCAAGGGGGAGAACTTGCACATTCATTGTTTGGCTTTCAGATTTGTTTCCTTCTACCTCTACACTTAAAAGACAGTAATTAATTTCTCTAAATTTGCATCAAAGAGATGCAATCTGAACATAATTATTTTTCTGGGTTATGCCAAATAACCTTTTTTCTCGAGTATCTTATATCCACGGTTATTATTGTTGAGAAATCTTAGCGTTAACATTCCATAATTTAGTTTCAGATGAGAGAAACTTGTGATGTCAAAGCTTTTAGCCAACGTTTCTTCTCCTTTAATTTCATGTGACGGCCACGACATTGGGAGGTTTCTCTTTTTTTCTGTTTCTGTTAGGTTCAATGTTTGAAATGTAGGAAAATGGAAGACCGAAAAAAAAGAAGTCCTGAGAGGATGAATGAAAGAAAAGGAAAAAGAGTTCGAGAAAAAAAGTAATAAAGTAAAGTAAGAGAGAGAGAGAGAGAGAGAGAGAGAGAGAGAGAGAGAGAGAAAGAGAATCTGAAATGCAGAGTATGCAAAGAAAGCAAATGAAAAAATAGAAAGAAAAGAAAGAATGAAATGTACGAAAAATAAAAGAAGGGAAGGAAGGAATTTAAAAAAGGAGGGAAAAAAGAAAGGAACAAACAAACAGTAATAAAGTAAAGAGAGAGATAGAAAAAAGATAGTTTGAAATGCAGAGTATGCAAAAAAAATGAATAAAATAGAAAGAAAGAAAAAAGAAAGAAGGAATGTGCAAAGAGGAAAGAAAGGAAGGAAGGAATGAAGGGGAGAAAAAGAAGGAAAAAAGAAAAGAACAAACAAAACAGAAATGGAGAAAGGTTGACTGCAAGAAGAGAGGGAAAACAAAGGAAAGAATGAAAAGGAAAAATGAACGAAAACATAAAAGAAGAATCGAAGTGACGAAAAAAAGAAAGAAAAACAATGGGAGACAGAGGAGAGATAAAGCGAAAAAATTAGAATATAACAAGGAATGCTGATTTTCTATCCTGTTTGATTTATTTCATCGATGGACATTTCCTTCCTTTTTTTTTCTCTAGCTTAACCTCCACTCCACCCTCTCCCTTCCTCTCTCCCCCTCTCTCTCTCTCTATATATATATATATATATATATACACACACACACACACATATATGTATATATATATATATATATATCTTTCTCTCTCCCAATCAATTTTTCATTTTTGTGTTTCTTCTTTTGTTCCTTTCTTTTTCATTTCTTCCTTCCCTCTTTTCTTTCTTCCTTTCTTCTTTTCTTTCTTCCTTCCTTCCTTCCTTCTCTTCTTTTCTTCCTTCCTTCCTTTCTTCCAATTTTTCTTCTTCCATTTCTGTCTTCCATTCCTTCTGAGATCAAAGACCGTGCTTGTTTGCGTCCACTGTTGAAGCCATCTCTGAAATGCTGCCAAAAAGAAAAGAGGAGACTCAATTCAGTATGAGTCGAATAAATAAATGGAAGACACTAATAGCCAGCTAATACCCTGTATTTTCATGAGAGGAAAAAAAAGTCTCATAACAGAATCGTTGTGATCCGATCCTTTCTTGGACAGCGACGGGAAGGTACGAGGGGCGGTGTATACCTATTTCCAGTTGTTTTTTTTTGTATGTTCAATGTCTACTAACGGGGATATTACCCTACACTTACTTCCCAAAAAACTAGCATTACCGTATACCTAGATCCCCAATTCTAGCATTGCCGTATACCTAGTACTCTCAAGCCCAGCCACACTGCATAACTAGTTCCCTAAACCCAGTTTTGCCATACACCCAATTCCCCAAACCCGGTCTTCCAGTATATACCCAGTTAAAAAAAAAACAACCTAATCGTATACGTGGCTCCCGAAACCCAATTTTGTCATATACCCAAGTACCCCAAACCTGGCCTTCCAGTATATACCCAGTTGACAAAAAAGAACAACCTAATCGTATACGTGGCTCCCGAAACCCGGTTTTGTCATTTACCCAAGTACCCCAAACCCAGCCCTCCAGTATATACCCAGTTGACAAAAAAGAACAACCTAATCGTATACGTGGCTCCCGAAACCCGGTTTTGTCATTTACCCAAGTACCCCAAACCCAGCCCTCCAGTATATACCCAGTTGAAAAAAAAAACAACCTGATCGTATACGTGGCTCCCGAAACCCGGTTTTGTCATATACCCAAGTACCTCAAAGCCAGACTTCCAGTATATACCCAGTTCCTTAAAGCCAACCTAATCGTAAACGTGGCTCTCTAAACCCAGTTTTGCCATATACCCAAGTTCCCCAAAGCAAACCTTCCAGTATATACCCGGTTCCCAAGACCCAGCCTAACCGTATACGTGGCTCCCAAAACCTAGCCTTATCGTATACCTACTTTCTATTTCTCTTGCTGTTCTGGAATTCATCTGATTATCGTAAAACTTTTTTCTTGTAAAACACGCACCGAAACAATGCATTGTATCGATAAAGTATAGAAGTTGACCTCGATATATCGTGTAGGCTCGTGTATACCTCGAGATTTACGAGCAGATTTTACGGCCAAATATTTAGGGTCGTCATATATACGGGTAACTCTTTCATCAGGGTGAGTGAGTGATTTATTCGCCTTCCCAACGAGGGTGGAACTTGACAAAAAGTCGGGTTTGACTTCTGGACCAACATGCGTATGTGTGGGCCAGAACGAAATTAGCTTTGTCCCCCATGCGACCAGTGTCACGAAGGCGTCGGGTGTACTCTAGGCCCTTCACTTCTTGTGGAATATTGAAGTGCTGCCCCCGGGTCGGAATCCCCAGAATTGGATAAACTTCTGGGGCCACGGGACGAATCCAGGTTCGGGTAGACTGAGATCCATCAACGATGGATAATACGAGGACACATTTTGGTATTAAGAATCAATATATTCATCAGCTATGAAAAAACGTTCAATACAATTAGAAACCACCAAACAAAACTGTCTCCAAACATAAGTTTCTTCAGTTTTCAAATCGGTCCGGCTGGCTGACCGTATACGTATTTATCACGTATCATCATTTTGGGCCTGACTATGTTTGGAAGATTCAGATGTTTCAATGATCACCGCACAAACAAAGGACAACAGAAGTAAGTTATTCATCGATCACCACATTTTTTTTTCAATCTTGTTCTGATTCATCAGACCCAACACGGCACGCTGCTAAAAGATGTTGGTCACGTGACGGTTTCTAATGAGCGACTAACCAGACCTGTGATATTTCTATCTCTAGGGAGTTGAATATGATCGGTATCTTGCAGGATACCAACCCAAATTATTCCGTGATCTGCTAAATCGTCAGAGTAGTACGCTTGGTTCTGTATGGCGTCCCGTCAGAGCAATGGTTGTCACAAAATGGCGTCCTTCATCGCTGCATGTAAACATGCGACAGATTGCAATGAGTGACATGAAACGAGCAATGGCAAGTAGTCCCTGGCGTGGTGTTTTCGGAGAGGTCGATTCATGCCTTTCCCAATGGCATCAGTGCAAACTACCTCCGCCGGGATTTGAACTCGATTTGCCAATTCCATTTTGCGTGCAATTAACCGTATGGTCAATCCTGCATATTCTCTGCGGTTTGTATTTACCCCTTGCACCCACCCATGCACTATGTCTCCATTAACCAATGTGACAGGCTGGAAACAATGTATTTTTGTGAGGGGGCAATCCGTAAAATAACACAGGGCAGAAACATAAGCACATTTATGTAGCAAATCTTCAATCCATTATATATATATATATATATATATATATATATATATATATGTATATATATATATATATATATATATATATATATATAGCATAATTATGCAATGTATTGATAAATATTAGGAAAATAATGAAAATGAAGACTTTGTTCGAGATACCGTTTTTCAAATCACGTATAGCGTACTAATTACCCCCCTTTTCGGATTTACTTAATTCTAGCTATTCAAAATGGTCGTTCAAAATCAAAGGAGAGCGTGTAAGGTGTTTGTTTGTTTTTTTTTGTTTTTTGTGTGTGTGTTTTCCTGTCCCTGCTGACAGCTGGGATCGTAGATCTCATATTTATAGCACTTTCCTCAGTATTTGTGCAGTTCCTAGCGGTGCTGTGGTCTGTATCGTCTTGATCCTTCCTTTTATCCTTAGTTCTTTCAATCTCACTTTCAGTGTCTTTGGTGCAGTTCCGAGTGCACCTACTATAACTGGTGCTACCCTGACTTTCATGTTCCACTCGCTCTACAGTTCTCTTGCCATGTCCTGGTATTCCCTCAGCTTTTCACTCCTTTCCTCATTTACTCTGTGGTCTGCAAGGACGGTCACGTCAATTATCTCCTCATCTTGTCCGAAATTACTTGGCCCAGGGTTGGTCAGTTTGGATGTTGAAATCCCAAAGTAATCTGTGATTTACATTCTCCAGGGCTGTCTCCAGTTTGTGCTGGTACTACTTTTCTGCATGGTTAAACCTTATTCATTTGCTCACTTCCGAGTGCACCACTATCATGTCTGTGTTTATGTTCCTTTTAGGTTAGTTGACTTCATCCACTAGTTATGTGGTTTATGGTCACATCCCTTTCCCAACATAGGCGGCGTTTGCTCTTTGTCTGAGTTCTGTCGATTTTAGCTGCCATGATGAATGATTTTATTTCTCTCTTCAGATTTCCTTTTCGTAGCCATGTCCATAATCTCTTGTCTGCAACATCCAATATCTGTCTTTTAAATTCTCTGTATAGTTGTTTCTGTTCCCATTTTTCTTTCCTTGTTAGCTGTGCTGCTCCATCGTTTTCTACTTTTTTGTTATTCGTTGCACTGCTTCAGGTATTGTTTATAGTGTCTCCACTGTTTGCATACTTTTTGAGACCCGTTTTTGTCCTCTGGACACAGTCTTCTATGCTGATGAGTCTTCTGTCACCTTCGTTTCTTTTCACGTACAGTCTCTGGAGTGTAAGGCCTAGTGCATTGTCAAAAGCTTTCTTGTTCGCCGGTCCATTTACTGGAGTTCTCCCTTTGTTCGTCCAAGGAATGGTCCTGTGTATTTTACTACTGATACGACTCAAGTGTTCATTCCTTTTATAAGATTCTTGCTGTTTAGTTTTATATTTAATATTTTTATCATCCTCCTGATGTATTCACTTCTTATTTTCCCCTTCATCTCTTCCCGTTTTATCGCGTCACATTCAAGAACTCCCAAGTATTTGTATCGGTCTTGTGTGGCCAATGCTCTAACCTTCTCGCTGTCCGGGAATTCGATTCCTTCTGCCGCTGCGAGCTTTCCTTTGTGTACACCTTTTTATCCCAAACTTCATCCAAATGTCATCACTGTATCCCTTCACTTCGTTGAACAACGTTTCAAGCTCTCCCCTGTTCTTAGCAAATAGTTTTATGCCGTCCATGTACATTAAGTGGTTGACTTTTCCCTTTGCTTTGGAGAATTGGTATCCTTTCTTGTTTTTCAGGATTCTGTTGAATGGTATCATGGTTAAAACAGATAGTAATGGGGACAGAGAGTCTTCCTGGATGATTCCCCATCTTATATTTACCTCTGCTAAGTTTTCTCCTGTGGATATCTAGCTTACTTCCAGTTATCCATAGAGTTGGTTATGAATCTCACCACTGATTCACTGATATTGAATATTCAGAGGCATTCGAGTATTCAGCCGTGTGAAATCGTGTCATAAGATCATTTCAAAGACTATCCATCCCATTGCAATGTTCTTCTTGCATTTTCTCACTTCTTTTAAGATCATCTGGTCGATGTAGAGCAAGTCATTCGTCCCCTTGGTGCCTCTCCTGCATCCTTTCTGTTCTTCTGGTATTAGTCATCTTTCCATGGTCAGGATTTTTCACATTAGCAGTAGGCATGCGTTTAGTCTATAATTGCTCACCTGGTTCCCTTTTTCAGGATCCTTTTGGAGGAGGGTGGTTCTGCCTCTGATCATCAATTCTTTGATCTCGCCTTCATTTAGGTAACTCTGGTGGATGAGCCTGTTGTATAGTGGAGTGAATTTGTCAAATCAATATCCGTGGATCCCATCAGGTCCTGGTGCTTTCCAGTTGGTTATTTTTTTTGTGAGCGTGTTTCATTATTATTATTATTATTATTATTATTATTATTATTATTATTATTATTATTATTTGAACTCACTGAGTTTTCACATCAGCTGTGTCTGGTGGCTTTCACTGAAGATCAACTGACAGCAAGTTTCCTCAATACTTTAGGATTTCAGGGTTGCTGTCGTTTTGAAAGTCTCAGCACTCCTCCGGATTCCTTGTTTGCTCTACCTCTTTGCTAGTTTTCAGGGCTCTGATCACTATTGGTGCAACCGTTAACCCAATGTTCAATAACTTCTCCAGTTGGCAAAGTTCAGTTACTCGGCAAACTTCTCTCTATCTTTCAGCTTCACCCTGTGATCAACTTGAACAGCGAAATCCACCATTTGACACGTTCTTTTCTCCCTGTTCACTATCATAAGATCTGTCTATCCGACATTGTCTGGGTCATCCGTTTGTAACTCAGAGTCCCAGAGGAACTTATTTTTCATTCTCTCAGACAGACTCTGGTCTTGGCACGTATTATCGATTTTTTTGGTCAAAATTCAATCGCTCGAACTGTTGAATAGTTCCCAATGGATTAACCTTCCAATTCAGTTATGCCTCTTCATATACTCCTTCCGTGCTAATTTGCTGCTTTAGTTTACTATGTATTTGATGGTAACATCCTCATCTCTGCATTGCCTGCATAATCTGTTGTTTATCTTAGTATTCATATAGTTGGTTCTTATAATGTACTTCTGGACTGTTGATAGGAGAGACACATTTTCTCCGTTCAGCTCTCCTCTGCGTAGCCAAACCTATGTTGATTGATTTGCCTTGAAATTCTCATATTGTTGTTTTTCTTCACACTTTTCCATTCTCATTTTTGTGTTTCCTGGTTCACTAGACTTTGTATTAGCATGGTTGCCAATTTAGCATTGTTCGGGCCAAATTCAGCGCGTTTCTTGTTTCGGCAGCGCGAAAGATTGTCAAATTTGTGCGCGCGTAATTAAGTACATTCCCCTTTTTTTCTCGTCTGTTTTTGACCATTTTTAGCATTTTTGAGTGTTTCGACCATTTTTTGCATTCTTTGGGCTATTTTTTTAAAATTTAGATTTAGAGCTTTCCACCGCTTTTTGGTAGTAATTCAACCCTGCCTGGTAAATCTACTGCAGATCGTGGCCCGATTGCTATGAGACTGAAAGATTAGGTAGCCCAATGGTGAAGTAGCCCGGATAGTGAAATCCTTGAAAACAAAGGTGGACAACTTGTGATACCAAGTGTCCTTTCTTCTATACTATATTGAATTAAGAAAAAAAGAAAAAAAAAACAAAAACAAACACATATTGTTTTTATTATCTCTGAACAGGCTGGTGTAATTCGCGATTGCGAACTAGGATACTAGTAATCTCTTCTCACCCTGGCTTGCGTAATCTAGTTCCTTGATTGCAGAGTCAACGTAATCCTCGACGCTAATAACAAGTCCTCTTCTTCCTTCATTTCTCTCATGTAATCTGTCGACAGGGGGGATGAAGCGGTCTTATTAGCACCGAGGATTGCGTTGACTCTGCAATCAAGGGACTAGAAGATTACACAAGACAGAGTGAGGAAAGATTATTGCGTTTTTTTTTTTTGTTTCTTGGGTTTTTTTTCGTTTTTTGTCGCATGATAATTTTTGCCATTATCGAAGTGTTTGCCCCTAGACACGGCAGGTGCGCTCAAATGACATTCTCGAGAAGCTTTTAAACGCAAAGTGTCAGCAGCGGTGTCAATATTGGTTTTAATTTCGCTTGCTTTCTCTGTTCTTGTAAATTAATAAATTTCTTGCCGGCCGATCTGGTTTTTTTTTTCATCGGCTGAGTACGGACTTCAGATTATCTCGAGACACCCAACAAACTATCTATTCCGTTATTTTTATTCTTATTTCTTTATCTTATCGCTTTTTTTTTCGCTTATGAGCTTATACAGTCATTAACTGGGAGTCAAGGGTCATCTGCGAATGACAAGGATCTTCTCTTGATTCTCGTTAACGCAAATTCTCAGATACTTGACTTTAGATATTTTTCTGGCTTTCTACGTGATCATGTGAAGTATCAATTCTCCCCCCACCCCAAAATAACACTCGACTAATTCTTTTTCTTTTCCCTCTAATTATTGAGGAGATACATTTTCATTGATGAAGAACTAATTGTCCAAGTTGGCTGATGCAAAAGTTTCCAGCATTTTTGACATGTTATTCCATTCACATAAATTCATATCATTATCATTCAGTTATCAAGGCATTTTCTCTGGCTCACACCACCTTCCAGCTAGATGCTGATTTCCATCATCATCAGTGGATGCAAAGATTTCCAGCAATTAATTTGAGAAAATATTATATTTCTGTAAATTCATAGCGTTATTATTCAGTCGCCAAAATATTTTCCATTGCTTTATATGACCTTGAGCAAACCTACAACTAAATTGTGTATTCCATCATATGATGTTGATCCAAAAGTTTCAAGCATTCTTGACTGAATCTTTCAACTCGTTGCACTATCAATATGTCATCGAAGTTTTTTCCCTTAGTCTTTTCTGACCTTCACATAAATTTTCTATCCTATCATGTGATGTTGACCGAACGCTTATATTCAGTATATTCGATTACATTAAGAATATAAAAAAAATAAGTTTTCAATATTTTTTCACAGAATTTTTATATTCATGTAAATTCATAATTCAAAATATTTTCTCAAAATTTCTCTGACTTAGCACCAACTTTCAGCTGACTCGTGTATTCTATCATAAAAGAACGATTCTGGTTTTGATATGCTGAATCCTCAGACGATTTTTCCCGATACGTTGAAATTGTTGCGACTGCTGACCAGAGAAGAAGTGCTGCATGAAGAAAAGTGATAATCTGTAAGTCGTAAGTCTGGAGAATACTCTACTTGTAGAATAACTATCCACCCGAGCTCTATAATCATTTAAGAAAAAACGACGATAAGTATCGCCGTGCAGCAAAATCACTGGTCGATATTTTTAGACAGGAAAGTGTCTATTATCATCAAAGGTGTCATTCAAACGAGCCAATAGATCACCATAGCATCGTGCATTACCTGCTTGTCTGGGCTCCAATATTTGAGAATAAAGAATTTATTTGATTCCCACTGCAGGGAGCATTTTCTAGAGAAGTTTTCGTTTAGGTTAAAATGTTGACGACTGTCCTGGATCTATCCACGATTTTCTTGGCTTTGAGATTTTTTAATAAATCCATTTTCCATTCCCCATTGCATATCTCGTCAAAAACCGACATTTTCTTTTTTTCTTGTCTTAAAACCGTTGCTTTTTTTCAAGCAAAGAAAAAAAAGGTACGTATTCAAACGATGTCTTTTTTTTCACCAATTCATTTGGAACCCATTTTTTTTTTTACATACTAAATTTTCGTAGGGTTTGTAAATGTTGCTCTTTCGTAGACTGCTTGCATAAACCACCAGGCTGCAGACTGAAACCAGACTTCAAAGGGTGTGCTACCGGGTCTTGGGGAAACCATATGAGTTGGTGTTATGAAACGGTATGAGTCAGATGCACCTTTTCTCATTCCTTGTCACACCCAACGTTGAACTTAGATAGAAACTGTCAACCAAAACTGTCAACGAATCTGTCATCATAGATTTCTCTCAGTTTTTTAAGCAGGTCTGGCTTGCTTTGGTAAAGCAAGCTCAACCTTCAAAAACAAGCTGATCCCGATAATCCTAAAAAGAAGAGTACACAACCAATGCATCCCCCCGATAGTCGCTTATGGAGCTGAAACATGGAACCTAACCAAGTACAGTATATCAGGAAAAAATGGGAGTCCAAGACAACTTAGAATCTATTTTTTTAAAAGTCAAATGGCAATGGGCTGGTCATGTTGCAAGACTGAAAGACAACCGCTAGACATCACGACTCACAACATGGATCGCCCGAGATCACATGCAAAACCGAGGCCAACAAAATACACGATCGAGAGATGGACCAGACAAATTCAGAAAATACTGGCTCTGCGACGCCCATGACAGAGAAATGTGGTGGATCCTGGGCAAGATCTCTGTCCAACGACGGACGTTAAAAGACTGATGATGATGACCCACTGGCTGGGTATGTATGTATCACGAGTTCAGGCTGCACCACTGTTGCTAGAGGGCTGAATATTTGAACATTTACTCCTTATTGTGTCTACAAAAAAAACATATTTTTTGTTTTTTAAATCCATCCCAGTAAGTTTTTAGTGGAGGCTCAATCTGCAACGGAATTTCATGCTAAATTGATCCCTTAGTTCGTGTCCGCTAGTTTTTTTTGAAAATTCAGACGTTTTTTGTGATCACTGCCAAAAAAGGCAGAAGTAACTAATTCACCGATCATTCAATCTCTAATTTTTAAATGATCACTCCCAACATGATATGCTGCCAGAAGACATTGGTTGCATTGCAGTATCTATTGAGCTAATAATCAGATTTTCTGATTCATTTTCTTTGTGAATTAAAAACAAAGTCATTTCCAATGATCTGAATTATGAATCGATTAGATAAACCCTTTAAGAAGTAAAATTGAGTGTACTGGCCACTTTTAAAGGACTAATAGCTAAGTTATCACCTATATTCATAATCAACACACCCCTCCATTTTTGGCTGGTCTGTAAGTATATGTTCAATATTTAAAATGTTGGGGACATCTGGTATAAATAATAAGTATCTTAATAAAGTTTATAAACACTTCTAATATTTCACTAGCATTGTGAAAACTTTGGTGCTGGTATCAGAATTTTTTTGATTCGTTCACTTATTAATTTATTTATTTTATTTTTTATTTTTTTTGAATTGTGAAAATATTTTGAATATTCCACACATTTGGGGGACTATGATCATCAGGTTTATTGTTTTGAAGTCAACGTTTTAATCGATGTATTATTTGGCCTTCGTGGACAGTCTGAAATTCTGATCTGGAGTATTTCTATCATTCCTCAATTCTTTCGGAAAGTTGATTCTAACACGGATATAATTGAATCTCTATGAGATGATATTTTTGAAAAAAAAACTATTTTTGTCACGTATATGTATGTGTGTGTGCACATACGCAAGTGCATGTGTATATTCTTCATGTAACTGAATGTGTGCCCACACTCTCTCTCTCTCTCTCTCTGTCTGTCTGTCTGTCTCTCTGTCTCTCTCTCTCTCTCTCTCTCTCGCTGAAGTACTTACATTATTCTGCAATTCTTTCGGACAGTTGATAAAGTTGATCATTACATCTACCTAGGACAACGAATCTCCATGATATCCTCAAAGAAGAAGAAATCAAACAAAGAACCACACTAGGATGGCAAGCCTTTGGCAGAGCAAGCTCAACCTTTAAAAATAAGAAAATCCCATTAATCCTAAAAAGAAGAGTATACAACCAATGCATCCTTACAATAGTCACTTATGGAGCTGAAACATGGAACCTAACCAAGAGACAGATCCGCAAATTGAGAACCATAAAACGTGCACATGAAAATATTATGCTCAACCTCACATGGAGAAACCACAAGACAGTACAGTACATCTGGGAAAAGATGAGAGTCAGGGACATCATAGAATCCATTAAAAATCTAAAATGGCAGTTGGCTGGCCATGTTGCACGAATAGCAGACAACCAATGGACATCACAACTCACGACATGGATCCCCCAAGATCACATGTGCAACCAAAGCCCGCAGAATATTCGATGGAGGTACGAGCTAAACGAATTCAGAAAGTGCTGGCTCTGCGACGCCCATGATAGAGAAGCGTGGTGAATCCTGGGGAAGGTCTATGTCAAACGATGGACGTTAAATGACTGATGATGATGATGATGATGATGATGATGATGATGATGATGATGATGATTCGAGAATCTTAAAACTGTCGTATAATAGTCGGTCATGAATTTAATTTCGCTGCTTTTGAACATCAATGCGGCCTGACTGTTAATGTACCATCAACACCAGACGTTGACTTGCAGTAACTGTTGATGTGCTTTTTTTTTCTTTCATGCTACGATGGGCAAGCATATAAATGGCTTTAATATATATGTATATAATAAAGGATAAAACAACTGATGAGCCCCGAAATGAATAGAATTACAAATATAAATGAAAGTATGAATAAATTACATGCACCAAGATGCTAAAATTAATTAAGAAAATAGTTATGGGAAACACGTTGAAATAACAGTGATTGGATTAAAGATGACTTGCAAAGCGCATCGTGGTGATGCTTTTGATATATATATATATATATATATATATATATATATATATATATATATATATATATATATGTATATATATATATATATATATATATATATATATATATATAATGAATTTTGAGTGGTGAAAAAAAAGGTTTAAATGGATATATATACATATGAATATATATGTATATATATATATATATATATATATATATATATATATATATATATATATATATATATATATATATATATTGAATTATGACAAAGCCCTAAAAATAATTGAATAAAGCTGCATATTAAAGTCATAGCTTAAGGAAGAGGTGGTGTTTGATCAATACTGCTTGGGAGCCATGTTAATATAACTATTTTGTTTTTAAATTCCCGAAATTGTTACATGTTAAGCAGCTGATGAACCCAATAAGAAAAATCAACACATTGATCCATAATATCTAATTTTGTGTAAAACCCTCAGAAAAAATGCATTAATTACATTGACAGATTTGGGGAAATAATTGACAGAAATGAAATAAATTTTTGGAAAGTATTCATGTATATATCTAGTTTTTAAAGCTGTAAAGCTTTCTGGACTCTCTCTCTCTCTCTAACTCTTTCTTTCTCCCTCTCTATCTCTCCATGTATGTATACATACTAATCAGGAATACAATATAATATAATATCCGATCTGTGATAGGTTTATTTCATAAAGTGCCCGATACATTCAGCATTGAACATCAAGTTTATATAGAGTGGAGCTTAAAAATTTGATAGAGAAAGGAATCGCTATACAAATATGTTCATGTTTCTGCCCTGTTTGTGCTTCTTGTGTAGCGTATCCTTACTTCATTAAATATATATATATATATATATATATATATATATATATATATATATATATATATATATATATATATATGAGAACAAATTGAGAAGTAAAATTGATTTAATTCATATACTAGTTATTACTAGTAAAATCACGGATATACTTGAATTTCTGAGATGATATTTTTTAAAAGAAATTATTTTTGCACGTGTGTGTATGTGTGTATGCGCACATGTGTGTGTGTGTGTGTATATTCCTTACGTAACTTTGTGTGTGTGCCTGAACTCTCTCTCTTTCTCTCTCTCTCTCTCTCTCTCACCCTCTCTCCCTCTCTCTCTCTATGTATATATATTTCCGAAACAGGTCCATGGTAAAACAGCTGATGATCCCCAGGATAAAATTGAGCGTATAAGATCCAAATTTAAATAATAATAATAATAATAATAATAATAATAATAATAATAATAATAGCTTGAATCTGCAAGAAAAAAAGCAAAAACACTGAATATGCTGATAATAGTTTATTATCAGCGATCGGAAAATAACCTATCAGTGTCCAGGGCTATGAACGCAGTAGGAAAAGACCAGATCCAAGATTGAGCAACTAGATAGACAAACATGTAGGTATTACATGGCCGACATCAGTGCAATCACAGTCGTCATGGAAGGATATTTGAAATGCCTTTGTCCAGCAGTGGACTTTGAACGGCTGACGATGATATATTACAGAGAGTGATTTCACGAAATCTTTACTCTCACAATCAATGTTGCGATGACTAACGAACTTGTGATGCTGACCATTATTACCGTAATGAGTTCGAATCTCATTGAGTACTCCATTACTCTGGCCTTGTGTCAAACTAACCTAAACTTGGAGTGTGCATACGGTTTAGTTAGGCACTTGGTCTCAATAAGAAACACGATAGCAAACTAGGGATTTCATAAAACCATTGAAACGTTCAAGGATTTCGCGAAATCCCTTGGGATTTAGCAGAATCATTAGTTTCACAGTCTTACTGTAGTACACGAACACATATACATAGACACACGCACACAGAGATACATACCGACAAGATTTGAATTAATGACATATTTGGAAAATTATACTTTCTTTTAACTGTTGTTAATTAACTGAGTGATGGAAACGAAACCATGACAGAAGCAGCGTTGCATAGCCACATGGCAACGAGAAACATCATTAAAATATAAAATCAACATCTAACCAGCTTAGGAAGATGAATCACCCATTGAAACGTGTACCGGAATAAAGCAGTTAAAAGAATAATTTTCCAAATTCGTCATTAATCATATATATATATATATATATATATATATATATATATATATATATATATATATATATATATATATATATATATATATAACCTGGCTATTTAGTGGCTATAATAGTGAGGTAACCAGTGTTGATTGAGCTCATTACACCAAATGATCTTCAAGACAAGTTTATCAACAATCCCTCTACGATAGGAGTATATGTAGACCAATGAAGATCAACCTATTGTGACCACCTGCCTAATAAGATGTTCGTCCTCTCCTTATGCCACCAAAACCTCTACTCGATCAGGCATGAACTCTTCAAGACCTCAAAAAGTTTCCGATAGGATCTAGTGCCGGATGTCAACAGCGGGTCCTTCAATCGCCGGATGTTACGCGGTGGAGGTTTTGCATGGCGACTTATTGGTTCAACATATACCAAAGGCAGGACTGGTCCTATGTACCAGTAAGTGCTGGTGGTCAGTCGTGTGTCTGGGCTTTTCCAATCATCATCATCATCATCATCATCATCCTCCTCCTCATCATCATCATCATCATTATCATCAATCTTTCTCTATCATGGGCTTCACGGAGCCAGTATTTCCTGAATCTGTCCAGTTCATCCGTCCATTTTGTCGGCCTTGGTTTCGCATGTAGTCTCTTGGGATCCATGATGTGAGTCATAATGTCCATCGATTATCTGTCATTCTTGCAACATGACCAGCCCATTGCCATTGGAGTTTTTTAATAGATTCTATGATGTGTCAGACCCCGTTTTCCATCTGATATACTGTGCTGTCTTGTGATCTCTCCACGTGAAGTTAAGCATGATTCTCTCATGCGCACGCTGCATGCTTCTCGGTTTGCGATTCCAAATACAAATTGAATCACTGCCACCCATTAATGCAGCTTTTTACCTGGCAAAAGGTAGTGGTGGTGGTAAAATGAAGTTACCGTATTGGAAAACAACCAGTATGATTTAAATCGTAAATTTATGATTAAAAACAAAAGAAAAGAAAAAAAAAAGGAAAAAAATATGGACACAAAAACAGGGATCAATTTTGCACACACTTTCATTGTAAACTGAACCCCCAGTAAAAAGCAAAATAAACTATTTAGGTTTGGAATGATTTTTAAAAAACAACAAAAAAGCAAGTAATGTTTTCTCTACTCATTGAGGAGATTATGTGTACAGAATGTCAAGTTTCTACAATGAACGGTTAGGTGAAATCCGGACATCAAAATAGTTACATATGAATGTCAGACCACATGGATCACTTAATCACTGAAATCCAGCAAAAGTGCTTAAACCCGTCTGTTGTGGGTAGCAGTGATTAAAAGAGGGGGGTGAATGAATTAAATAGAATTAAAACACTCAATATAAATTTCCTTATGTGAAGTCAGTTTTTTTTTCCAGGAATATCTAACAGTTAAGTAATTTACGTTGTGATTAAATTAAGAGAAAGAATTACCGAAGGAAATTCTCATGACCGACAAAGCTCAACCAAGCTTTAAATGGTGCCGAATTATAGCTTGCCCGGGGGCCAGAAACTCTAGGGTCGGCCCTGTGCATATATGCTCCCTATAGGGTCGAAATCTGGAGAGTTCGATGACCAAGATAACACAGTGAAGTATTCTTCATATTCCTGTACTCATTCCCGTTCAACTTGCGTAGCGTGGTAGGGCCCAAAGAAAGATGCCACTGCCTATGTAAAATACTTTTTATCCTGAAGGATTATAGCTGGTCTTCAGCCATGTATACACTCTGTGAATGCGTTTATGCTTGGTTAACTTGCCCCGGAACATTGAAGACAAATAGATTGTGACAAGTACTTCGCCTTTTTATTGCTTCATGACGTCACTACAGGACAGTAACGAGACATAATATCTATTATTAATTTCGATTCGTTTTTACCTTCATCTTAATTTTCAGTTGCTTTTTTTTAATTACAACTTCGAATCGAACCATCACTCTACGGCAAAGAGCAAACAGCGAAATCAGAAATGAGGAGAAAGCGAATCTTTATTTATTACTTTTTATCTATCTATCATTTATTTATCACTCTTCCCTTCTAATCACACTGTTTACTCGGTACCGTAGAATGACAGCCCTAGTTGTAAAAAGTGGGGGGGATAAGAATCAAGATGAAGATAAAAATTAGTCAAAACTAATAATAAAACAGATCAATAACAACCGTCAGGTGATCAAAATATTTTGGCAGCGTGTTGGAAGTGATCAATGAATAAGTAACTTCTCCCGGTTTTTGTTGGGTAGTGATCACTAAAGAAGTTTGAATTTTCTTTTTTTTAAAAAGACAAAAAAAGAAAACAAAAAACAACCATGGATGCTGCCGGACGCAAACTAAGGGATCAATTTACCATGAACCCACATTGGAAATTGAACTCCCCAACAAATCTCGGGAAATTTTTCAGAAAACAAAGAAATATTTTTTTTTTCTGAACATAATAAATATTGAGAATTTGGTATTTCCGACTCTATCTCTATCGTTGCAGCCAGTACGCGTGATTCATACATAGCTCGCCTGTGAGCCAGCCAGACCAACCTGAAAACTGAAGAAACTTTCTGTTGACAGTCCCGGTGACTGTTTTCGTTGAAGGTTTCTAAGAAAAAATATTGTTTGACAATACTTCATCCAATAGTAAGAATAATATGGGACATAATGTTCAATAATGGTAAAAAAACTTATGATTGTCATGGAACCAAATGTTGTGCAATATTTCGACGTAATAAAAATAAGTGCAGGCCTGAATTCCTATGCAATAGAAACGGTGAATAATCTTTTGGGTGTTTTTCTTCTTTTGCACTTGAATGTATGGCGATAGCGAATCGGCCTCATTTATTTTTACGGTTACATAAATATAATAGCTATGTTGATACGAACAGGCTAGGATAGATAGATAGATAGATAGATAGATAGATAGATAGATAGATAGATAGATAGATAGATATGAAAAGACTGAGATAGATGGATACATAATATGCGAGTCTATTCATATCTCTCTATCTCTGTCTGTCTGTCTCTCTGTCTGTCTCTGTCTCTCCCTATATATATATATATATGTATATATATATATATATATAGATAGATAGATAGATAGATAGATAGATGGATAGATATAAACAGACTTGGATAGTTGCATAGACAAACTGGTAGGTAGGTAAGTAGATGAATAGAGAGATAGATGTGAACAGAGGAAGATCGATAGATATGAAAAGGCTGAAATATATAGATAGATAGATACGAATAGAGTTCAGCTCTGTCTCAACTTTTTTTAACACCCCCCCTCTCTCTCTTTCTCTCTCTCTCTCTCTCTCTCTCTCTCTCTCTCTCTCTCTCTATATATATATATATATATATATATATATATATATATATACACAGAGAGAGAGAGAGAGAGAGTTAAAGAAAGAGAGAGACAGAGACAGAGGTGGAAAGACAAAGAGAGACAGAAGAGATTACCGTACTTGAACAACACTTGGTCTGTTCATACTCATATACTATGGTGCTTTTAGTAGGAAGTATAAACCAGTTGATAATATCAATATTCATATCTAATATTGCGTGCTATCTTCAAAAACATTAACGACTTACACGAATGTTTTGCTTTCTTTTTTCCATTGGATACTGTGATGACTGAAATCCTTATTTGGCCAGAGATTGATACAGGTGTCCTCCGTTATACGAAAATGGAAGTGTGCTACGAAACTGTTCGTGAACCGAAATGGTATAAAAAGAGTAAGCAATTACCATTGATTAATAGGGATTAGAAAAATTCATTCAATATCGATACAGGAGTTCTTCGCTATCCGGAAGCAGAACGTTACTTTGAAATTGTTTGTAAACCGAAATAATGTAAAACTAATAGGCAATTACAATTGATTTATATGAAGTATCCTGCCCCAACGAAATTTCATCGAAATCAATTGAAATTTCGTGAGTTCTCTTACGATTGGCGGTGCTGCAATGGTTACTGTAAAGTCTGACTTTGACTTGGGACAGGTCTGCACGATGTCTCGAACGCCTACAATGATAGAAAAATAAGTGAGGTAAAGCAGTCAAACATACTATTTTATTTCAAGCTTTAACATCAGCAATAGCAGAAGACGAAATTCGACTTTCGACAACGAGGCTGAAAGATATTTGGAAACCGTCAACGAAAACTGTCAACGCAGGTTTTCTCAGTTCCCGAGCTGGTCTGGCTGGCTGAGTATATATGTATGTATCACTTTTGCTGACCGCCCCAATGTAGCTAGGCGGCTGAAAATATAAACTTTTACCCCTCATCATGTCTAGAAAAAAAAACTATTGTTTTGGTTTTTAGATACCCTCATCCAATGCTTTTAGTAGAGGTTCGATTTGTACTCCAGCTTTTTGCTAAATTGGTCTCTTAGTTTGTGTCTGGCAGCATTCACGCTCGTGCTTCGGAAATTCAGACTTTCTTAATTATCACTGCCCAACAAAAGGTGAGAGAAGTAACATTAATCGATCACCCCTTTTCCCAATTTTTCAACTGAGCACAGCATGGAACCAAAAGATATTGGTCACATGACTGTTTCTATTGAACGACTAACCAGAGCTGTATAAGGTTACTTTCCTGGTCTGGGAATGCTCAAAGCCTTACCATATGAATTAATGGCAATTACTTCTTGGGTATACACAATTTTATATAGCTGGGTAAACCTGTATGTACTTACGTATGTCTTTCGTAAGAGTGAAATGGCATAAAGCGAACTTTCAAAAAACGTGGGATATATCCATACCAAGCATAAATGAATCACCGTAGTCGGCACATATTCCATGACTAACTATTTGAAAGATAATCCAAAACTATCTTTAAAGATGGATCTTTCATCTAAAATTTCTTAAAGAAATACCAGAACAAGATTTTGGTATTGTTGGTCCGAAGTGACTATGGAGACCCGAGAAGGCAATTTTTGAACAAACTAAAAAAACTTTTTAGATGATGCCTAGTGGTGTCCTCAATTTTTCTAATTTTCAAGATTGAGGCCACACAAGTTTGACCAAGAGCGCACACCCACCTACCCACGTACACAAAGACACTCAAAAATAGAATAATCAGTTGCCCACTTGGCTGGTTGGTCAGGCAAGCCATTTGTGGGACTACGGTGATTCGATACCTGTATTCTCTTGACGGACAACCCACTTAATGCTTCATGTCAAGCACCCTTCAACTCTGATGACACGATGTCAAATAGTTCACTAAACACAATTCCAGCGGACTCTTTTAATTACTTTATTTTTAACCACTAGTCGACCTAGGTGGCTCAGTGGTAAAGTTATTGCATCCGGGTCGTTAGGCTGGGGGTTCATGCCAAAGACTTGGAAGATGGCGTTCAATAACTTCCCGCTCAGCACAAGAACTAGGAACTTCTCTCTGAGACAAAGGGGCTCCTGCGAAAATAACGTCGTATACACTTGAAGGCGTAAATAGAAAAACAATAAGACACAAGATTTATCTTAAGAAAGGAGAGTAGGCAGCCTTATAACTTTTTAGACTTGCTTTTGTGTCTTTCATGAGGATTCATGATTGTATAATATACCAAAAGCTTAGTTGAATCTTGACAGTACTTGAATATATATATATATATATATATGTATATATATATATATATATATATATATATATATATATATATATATATACATATATAAATATATATATATATATACATATATAAATATATATATATATACATATATATATATATATATATATATATATATATATATATATATATATATATATATATAATTGAACCAACAGCTTTCGACACGTCATGAGCAGATGAAGGCCATCAAATTCCTCAGACCATTACCCAAATAGTATCCCTTCTATTGCTACCCTGATTATAACAAGTGGAGACGATCATACAGCACAGACTTTCTTGACAGCTATTCAATCAATTTAAAAATGATCATTGCTCAACTAACTGATTATGTTAGCTGTGATATCATGATAAGGATCTATTAAACAAATCGTAGATGAATCTTTTGTAGCATAGCTTCAATGCTCAGGGCATTGACTGATTTGAGGCCTTTGGAATTTGTGATGAAATCATCCCTGCACATTTGAGAATGACGTGAAAGCAACACTTATGAAAGCGTTCGAGTAGGTTAAAATGACGCTGATATAAGACCCAAGATTCTGCTCCAGGAAGAGTTGGCATAACTTTTTAAACTTTCTTTTTTTTTTTTGCATTTTCAATGGGGACTCCTGTTTGCATTATAGACTAAAGCGTGGGTTTCCTTTGCACATGTTAGATATCTGGCCCCCCCCAAATCAGCTTATTTGACCATAGAAAAAAATGACTAACAGTTAAATTAGGTTTCCACCATCTCCATTGATGAAATTCCTTTGTACTATTGAAATCACCCGACCTTTTGACGTCGCACAACACAGACATGTCCATAAGTGAAAGCACATCTCTACATGTTGCTGATGTGGGTCCGTTGAGGTGTGAGTATGAGTTGATGCAGGACCGACTGAACTTCTCTGCCCTCTGAATATAGTATTGTTTTATCAACCTCATCACTCTGGGCAAACCTGAATGAGCTCGTTTTCGGCCATGAGAATTACCTTTGATTATTGTTTCACCTCTTCAGGAAGAATTTAACCGTCAGATTTCCCAGAAAAATCTTACACATTTTCTTATTTTGATTGTTTTTTTTTTTATTAAAAAAAAATTCTTTTCACACATTTTTCTATTCGTGTTTAGAGAGTGCTGCTGATTCAGACACATGATGAACTATCACTTGGTGCCCTCAGCGACAGCT
>OY735224.1:22803132-22807371 GCA_963457665.1 Thysanoteuthis rhombus | reverse complement strand
TTCATCTCTCCCTATATATACACTTCTGTCTCCTCTCTTTATCTCTGTTATCCCTTCCTCTCTGTCTGTCTGTCTGTCTGCCTATCTCTTTTGCCTTCTCTTTGCACAACCCATCTTTTATCTTCAGCCTTCAGCCGTCTCATTCCTCAGATAAAGTAAACGAATTTGTTTATACTTTGGTCGCCTTTTACACGGGGCCAAGAATACAACATTCATTTAGGGTTTGGCCCCTGATCTCAGTCTTTACGCCTATTTTCCCCTAATTTCTCTCTTGGTGTATACATCACTCCTCCTTCTCTCTATCACCCCCCTCTCTCTCTACCATTTTCTCTCATCCATCCTTCGCTCTTCTTCTTTCTGTCTTTCTTTCAACATTCCCTAATTGCCTTCTATTCTCTGTATCCCCCTCTCTCTCTTTCTCTAATCCTCTCTCTCAATAGCTCTCTTATATATTACTCTCTATTGTATCTCTCTTACCCCCCTCTCTCTCTCCTCCTCTGTTTTTTTTTTTTCTTGTTTCCTTTATTCTTTTCTCTTTATATACTCCTTTATCCTCTCTTTCTCTCTTTCGGTCACGACTATCCCTTATTTCACATGCTTTATTCTTCTCTCAGTATATACGTCTTACCATCTCTCTCTCTCTCTCTCGTGCGCGCGCGCTTTCGGCCATCACCCGTTTCACCTCGTTTATTCCTCTCTCTGTGTATACAATTCCCCTCTCTCTCTCTCTCTCTCTCTCTCTCTCTCTGTCATAGCCTTTACTCGTTTCTCCCCCTTTATTCTCTTATCTGTACGTGCGATTTTCTCCCCCCCCTCTTTTTCTTTTTTTTTTTTTTTTTTGGTTCACTAGTTTTATCTTTATTCTCCCTTCTCATTCCACAGATTAGATACACGAATTTGTATATACTCTACGCGCCTTTTACACGGGGGCCAAGAAAAAAAAAAATGACATCCATTCTGGGCTTGGCCCCTGTTCTAAATCTTTACGCCTATTTTCATTTGTATTACAAGGAAATCGCCAAATAATGAATTGTTCTCTTTGATTCAAAGCGCCTGTCACCCTTCTTTCCAATTCCAGGCATCCCACGTGGGCCGGGCACTTTCTTCGTGCTCCCGAGACTGAGCGGCACACATCACACGAACTTCTTATCTACTAAAAACATGGCGTCTCTAGTCAAGATATCAGTCTTAAATGAGGCTTGAATCACGTGACGTCGCGTTTAGCGGGAAAATGAAAGTTGGGCGGTAACGAACAAGGTTGCGTCTGAGTACAAATGCGTAAGAAGTAAGCGAGAGTTCTGCACTTGGCAGAGACGTATCTAAGGTGTTACGTCAAATATGTTTGATGTTATTGTTTTTACATTATCCTGTAGTATTAGCAGTAGAAACATTATCTGGATTTCTTTTTTTTTATTAGATGATGCATTGCCGACAATTATCAATTTTGACTTGTATTTTTTTTTTTCGTCTTGACTCGTGTAGCTGAGAGACATAGGTGACGTGATGTTTTGCCAAACCCCGTACGATACGTGAAGAATGACTCGCCCGGTGTTTGTGAATGCGACGGTCACACAGTACGCAGCCTCGCTCAATGAGGTCTAATTGTCTACGGAGTTACTCAACGAGAGAGTGTCCGTTCATCCATACGCGGTGAGGTCACATCTGATTAGTTGCCACGTTACGTTATGGCCACACGACTGGTTCTCGAGATATTCAAAATTGCTGGATATTTTCTGGACAGACCTCATACACTATTCAGCCTGTGTTCTCCCTCTGGCCCCCTATGTCTGTCTGTCTGTCTGTCTATCTGTCTGTCTGTCTCTCCCCCCCTCTCTGTCTATCTATCAATCTATCTATCTATCTCTTAGTTAAGCAAGCATTTTATTTGATGACTTTTACATTAACAGCACAAGTTCCACCCAGTGTTGCCGAGTATGGTGTGTAATTCACGGCTAAAACTGTCTTTTTAAAAGATTAAAATCGGCTAAATTTTATAGCTACAAATGTCAAGTATACTTATTTGAATTAAATAAAATGCAACAATTATAATTACAAATTGTACACTTATTTTTTTTTTTACTAAACGTGCCAATCAATTTTTAAAGTGGCCAGATTTTCGGCCATCTCAGAATTTTATCGGCTAAATTAAGGGAAAAGAAGCCAGAAATCTAGCCCGAAAATTGGTCTGTCTTAAAATCTTACTTCGAGCAGCAAACTTTACAGCATTTATTTGTAGAAACATTTGCTAAATTTAGTTCTGTCTGACACATGGCTACACTTAGACTAACTTTCGGTCTGTCTGTCTGTCAGTCTTTCATTGCACTAAGCTCCTAGATTAAATCTACAACTACAAAACTGGCAATTTGTCTAAGTTATGTAAGCAAATACTTGAGTTCATGAAAGAAATGTACTGCACTGAGTTAAATGTAGCGCATTTCTGTAGTTATACTCATAATGTTGTGAATTTTTTGACGTATTTTTTCCATCTTATTTTCAGTTGTTTTTTATCGCAAACCCTATGTCGTCATTCCTCGAGCTTTGGCAAGTCTCTCTCTCTGTCTGTGTCTCTGTCTCTGTCTTTCTCTCTCTCTTGATCCTGTGCTTTTCCGCTCGCTTCTCTCCCGCCTATACCCATTGTTAACAGCAGCCAGTGTAATTTCTATAATGGCCTGCTTTTTGTCTTCGGGAATCAGGGAGCCACCAGAGGCTTAGGGACGGGGTTGGTGAGGTTACGTTCTTCTCGTATAAACCAGTTATAAAACGCCTCTAGTGGACCGTACCAAAAAAGTCCATTAATGCTGACCCCGCTGCAGACTGCCCTGGGTCCGGCCCCTGCCGTCATCGGCCACGCAATGACCAGTGATGTGTGTATGAGTAGAAGCAGACCGAAAACTGCAGGTCTCTCCCAGGGGAGGGCCATTTGTTCGTCGGGATGGAATCGCTTTTTGCAATGAAAAGACAGGGCCTTGTGTTTCGGCACGAGATTCGATCCAATCAAATATTTCAAGCCATTTCGAAATGTTTTCTTGCTATTCAACATACCCTACCCCGTTAATCAAATAGCAACTTTTTTCTGACCCCCCCCATCCCCGTAATAATGTTGAGTGATCCTTATGGACTGTGTTCTGGACAAACTCTGTCCCCCAAAGTTAACGCTGCGTTAACGTCTGTTTTGTGTGTGCTGATCAGGGGATTGAGTAATGTCTATTTTTTCCCTTTTTTTTTTCTTTCCTTTCTCCCCCATCTCCACGAAATCGATTTTGAGCTGATTACGGGTGCGTGTCACGAATGGTTGGAGACGAACAAAAGAAAGTTGGGTCATTTGTCACATAGGAGAACCCTGAGTTATCCGGACACATGGACACACCTACCTGGCAGTCGCAGGTTCAATCCCAAGGTTGAGCAGTGCTAAATGATATACGCTGGTTCAGTGGAGGAGACAAACCAGTGATCACCCACGAAAGAACATCAACTTTTTTTTAGCTGTTCAGGTAGAACGTGGTGAAATGAATTCAACTGAAGTGAACTCCTCGAACGGCACTCGTTATAACAGCACTCGTTATAACGGCACTCGTTATAACGGTACTATTCAATGACGTACGCATTCTAACGACACGTTTGTTTTAATATTATCCATAGGTTTATTCATCTTATTTGTAGACCTGTAACCTGTATATGGGACATTAGACTTTGAAAATTTGTCTATAATTTTTGGTCTCTGATTATTAACACATTTGGTATAAAATCACTACGTTATAACGTCGAATTCGTTATAACAGTACTATGATACCCCCGAGCAATAACAGGAGTCCACTGTAAAATGGTTGCTGCAAAAACAGCGGTAATGCCTTCAACAAAGTCTCCATCTGATGATTAGCTATTTGCGTGGCATGGTTTCGACGCTGAAGCATTATTACCACAAGCCTACAGCGCCCCAGCAGTACCTCAAGTTATCACTAAACTTTGTTGGTTTTCCATCAACAGACCGATGCAGTTACCGTCTCTGCTGGAGCTTGGATCCTCTCAATTGTTAGATATCTGTTGTTGACTGTCTGAGTTTAGTCAGGTTTATAAGAGACGAATAGGCGATGAAAACTTGGCATCTAATTTCGATAGGAAATACAACAATATCTCGATTAACGAGATAATGTCCTTCATCCTCATTTCGCCATCTGATACTTCGTTATCAGAGGAAGGTGACACCTGACTTTTTCTCTTTATTTTTCCATCATTGTACTG
>OY735224.1:22795632-22798132 GCA_963457665.1 Thysanoteuthis rhombus | reverse complement strand
TCTCTCTCTCTCTCTCTCTCTCTATCTATCTATCTATCTATCTATCTATCTATCTATCTCTCTTGTTACATCCATCAAATCTTTTCTTTATCAATATTTTCTAATCTTGGTTCCATCTTCCAAACATGTAATAGGCAAATTTCCTTTCTGTTTGTTTGTTTGTTTGTGCCTTGATCTCATTGGTTGAATTACCTTTATAACATGACATAACAACGAAGATTACGTCATAGAAACTCTCAAGACTCGATGTCCGATCACCAATTAAAACAGTTTTAGCTCAGTTGAGACGCCAAAAAAATCAAAATAAGGATTCTTGAATTATCCATCATAAATTACTTTATGAAATAGTATTAAGCTCCTCAGTGTCGATCCATACGTAAATAGCGCCGTAACTTTTGACGGATGTACTTTAGTTTATACACAAGAATCGACAAAACATGTAGTGTTTATATAGTACCGCTAGCACTGAAAGGGTTAACACTCTCATAAATTCTCACGGTCATCCGCAGGTGTTTACAGGTCTCGAATTATTGGCAATATCATCTTTCTCTTTCCTGGATACATTTTCTAACCAACCTGCTATTTTTTCCCCAGTCATAATCCGAGGGAAGTACCGCCCATTCTTTTCCGAATATGTCACAAGCATATCACACTGTAGTCACCGCACCCCAAGCGTTTGTTCCATGGAAAAACGTGTCCACCCAAGAACACATCTTTCATCACCCTATCGAGTTCTGGGCTGGGAAAATAAGAGGTGCACTAGATAAATAAGGACCAACACACTTGTCAGACAAATTCTATCGTCTTTCTTGTATCAGGTTGTTACATATACAATATCACCCATAAACAAGTACATCCCTACTACTTCTATAGAGGAAGTTGATTTTCTGGATAGCAAAACGTAGCTGGATTTTATTATTTCTTGGGGAACATTACACAATCAAAACGTATCAGGTATTATTTATGACCAAAATCTACAACTTAGAAACAATGTTGCCAGAAGATTTTTTTTCATGTGGCAATACTCGTTTTTGGATGGCAACAAATTCATACTTTTTTGCAGCAGGGTTTAAATGCTATAGAGTTCGTTTGAAAAAATATCTGACAATATCAATTTTTATTGTGTAATGTTTCACTAGAAATAATAAAATCCTGCTATATTAGGTTTAGAAGAACAATTAAGTTTCTCTGAAAGGTGGTAGGAGAGCGTTCATTTATGGGCTACACTATAAAATGTCGTTTCCCAACATCATACAGAATAATGCTCAAAGCAGCGGTTCTTCTCAACGTTTGCTCTTTGAACCATATCGACAGCTCAAAAAATGTCAGTTCGAATAGAGTTATATTTAGCATGTCTGCCTCGACCTCAGAAGGTTTTAGGTTCGATTCTTGGTATGAACAACGAGGGGAAACTCTTCATTAGGACAAATTTCTCTCCGCAGCTATTGGAGTACACCTGCAGAAAGGATGGTAATAACTCTTGTAAGTAAAAAAAAGTCCTGGTCTCGACCTGACCTTAGACTAGTTCGGAACACTTAGCTGACGCATGCATCAGAAACCGGGACTTTGTCACCGATCGTCATACCTTATTTGGGTGGTCTCTCAAAAGACATGACGTGTTATCTGTTATCTATTAAAATAGAACAAATTTGGTGTTGAAAAGGTACAATAATATATTGTCAAAATTACTTAATTTTAAATGAAGGTGAAGATTTCAAATCAAATGGATATGAATTCAACTCCTTAGATTTTTTGCAATTTCTTCATCGTATGAAAGTAACAATAGCACAATTGTCTCGTTGCTTTTATACCTTAGGAAGTTGATGAATTAGGAATTGGTCACTATGGAACCTATAGTATAATTAGTAATAAATAGTGTTGTATAATTAGTTATTAATAGTATTGTATATTTAGTTATTGTGTCTTAACACCACTCAGTTTTGAAGCATGGAACGCTTTTCGCCCCTCACACCCAAGTTCACCTGAAAATTACATAAAATTACCCAACATAAATCTAAATTCCTCAACCCTTATGGGGTGTGTTAGCCCGCGTTCAGAATCACTCGCTGAAAGTGAAATACTAACTTAATTGTATTTTTGGTGGATTCATTTGAAATCGCTATTTTACGTTTTTGAGCCCTAAACAGCAATGATGTCTGCTCAAGCAGCTGATATCATCAACAAAGCATTTGGAGTGCAACACCGCAACAGTGCGAACTGTTCAGCGTTGATACAGTGGGTTTAGGTCCGGGGATATAGATATGAATAATAAACCTCAAGGAAAGCAAAAAAAAAGAAAAGAAAGTCATGGCCAACGAACAGCGGTTTGAGTGCTTTCTTTGGCACTCCAACAGTGACCATCTCGAGGCAATATGAAAGGTTAAAAATTTTGAGAAATTGGTCCCACATGAACTGGATGACATGCTTCATGACAGCAACAGACCCCACTCCCATCAGCCGACTGAGTCTTAGCTTAGATAATTGGTATATGAAGTCTGGC
>OY735224.1:22770632-22790632 GCA_963457665.1 Thysanoteuthis rhombus | reverse complement strand
CCAATTTTATTTCAAAGTTTACACCTAGAATCGAATATTAGAAAAATGTAGATTCTCCAGATATATACGTACACCCACAATCTAGGAAATATATCACATACTATTAATAAATTGAATGTAACTTTAATCTCAAAGATTTATCTATGAAAACATCCGTTAATTCACTAAGTATATTACTTATGTTATTATCATTATTATTATTATTATCATCATCAATTACATAAAAGTACTTATTTTATAAGAAAAAATCATCTACACGGCGGTTTCTGACATTTAAATGCAACCAAAAACACATAAACGAAAAACGTCTGAATTAGCAACACTGAGCAAGAGGCGTAACTGACATCTTGGTATAACAGTCAGTAACGGATATTGATGCTAGAGATGCTAGTGCATCTTCAAAAAATGGACGCACTTTGATTCTAAGCATCTCCTGGGAATGTTACGTTGCTTCCAGGTCGAAAGAATTTGTTCGTTCGATTTCTTTTGGGAAGTCGGTTCCAATGAACAGAAAGTAAGATAAACCCAAATCCAGGAACATGGTAATCCGTTTTCGGAGAAAGAATGAGACATATTACCTTTCTTATCTTCTTAGTGGATTACGTAAACATACATACACACACACACACACACATACATACATACATATATGATATATGTATATACAACATAAGTAGCTACTATATGTGTGTGCGTTTGTGCGTGCGAGTACATACACATGATTCTAGTTGGATACTAGTCATATATATATATATATATATATGTGTGTGTGTGTGTGTGTTTGTGTTGGTATTTATACATATGTACACATAAACATTGGAAATATATTCAACTAAAAGAATATTTATATCATGTATGTATATCAGCAACTATCTGCAAGTGTATATCCTATACAGAAACACATACTTGTAATGTAGTATACTTTCAAAACCCACGCACGTATATATATATATATATATATATATATATATATATATATGCCCGTGTGTTTGTGATCAATCATCGTCGGGCATTATTCAGCAAGATGAGGATATTACTTCGGAAAGTTCATGGGATGACAATACTTCATGTCAAAACTTCTCTCAATACAAGTGTCTAGGGAAGGCATTGCTTAGCCGTTGTGATCCTCATAACAAAGATGGCGATATTGTTCCGTATACACCATGGGATAATAGCAATAGTTTACCCCAGAACTTTAGATAATGTGGAAGACAAGCACAACTTGAATTATGAATCATACTGTGCAGAATGAAAATGTTTTCCATCGCTACCACAAGATTTTTTTTTTGTAAGGTTTCAGTCTTAATATTGGGATGTATCGGAAGTTTGTGGAAAACATGCGTGACTTGAATTCCCATCTTGGCTATTATCATTACAGAGTTCAAGTCTTTGGAGAAGCCATGAACTTAACATTAACATTTTATTTATTAAAAGGGTCAATGTCAAGGTGATAATGAACAAGGTATGATACGTTCATTACGGCGACTTTCTCTTAGTATAAGCAAATAAAAGGGATCAACCTTGAAATTATTATCATCAAGATAGTTTTGATACCGCTGGAAAGGAAATTGTATGCATTTTAACATAGAAAAAGCCTCCCTGTGTAGCTCTTGGGGAAAACTTTACCGTTGTTTGAATTATACAGTGTAGAATGAGAACGTTTTCCATCGTACCAAAACATTTTGTTTTCTTGTAAGTTTCCAGTACTATTATTGGGATGTATCGAAAGTATTTTCGTTTTTCAATTAATCTCGTGTGTTCCTGTGTGTGTGTGTATATATATATATATATATATATATATATATATATATATATATATATATATATATATATATAGTTATAGTTATAATATATGTGTGTATTACTGTGTCATCAACAGACAGCTATTTCCTTGTATTATAACTCTTCAGTACCACGAGGCAGGATTGAAACCTTGGCTTCAGACCCGGAGGCCGGTATCCTATATCTGTGCTACGGACCTGGATGGTCAGTAAGGCTGAATTCAAGCGATATATATATTTATTTAGCTTATATTCCTCATCCATCAGAGTGCTCTATTCTTATGGAAGAGCATTGCATAAGCTTACAATGAACGAGTTACCTCACTTGAAGAGTGCTCGACCGTGAATAGAGCGTTAATGATTGTGTCATCCCCAGACAGCTGTTTCTTTTTATTTCTTATTACAACTCTTCAGTGTGGCTATAGACTATCCATTATCCCATCAAATACCACGAGGTAGGATTGAAACCTTTGCTTCAGACCCGGAGGCTTATGTAATGCTCTACGTTTGGTATCTGTCGATGAACCTTGCTCTCCTGAATGTTTCCGATTGTTTCTCTACATCTACCTCGCGTTTTAAACCATCATAATCGACAACTGATGGTTGCCCATTCCTGTGTTTCACTTCAGGCGACGAGTCACCCCCCCCCCCCTTATGAAACGTTTTAACCCATTGCAGGCTCTACAGTGAGATACCGTTTCATTTTCTTCCGCTCCTCGAATTCTGTGAGCAGCTTCAGCAGTTTTAGATCCACTGAAAATTAATGCATTAAAATTGCCTGAATCTCAATACTTTTATCTGCTTTTATAACATCTTAGATAAAATGTACAGCTGATCTATATTGAAAACGATGTACATATAAATGATGATAATTGATAATTGTGTAATCCACAGACAGCTGTTTCGTTACGTTACAACTCTTTAGAGTGACTATAGACAATCCAGTATCCCTTTCAGTACAGTTAGGTAGGGTCGGAACCTTTGCTTCAGACCTAGATGCTCTACCTTTACCCTACGCGAAACTAGATGGTGAGTAGAAGCGAATTAAGCGATGTATTTACTTACGTATTATTCCCCATCTACCAGAGTGCTCCATCCCAGAGTTGGAGGAGCATTGTTATAGCAGCTCATAGTAGACGACTGTCCAACCTAAGAGTGCTCAACAATAAAGAAGGGAGCGTTAATTATAATGATAAATGTGTCATCAACGGGTAGTTGTTTCGTTGTATTACTTCTCTTCAGTGTGGCTATAGACAATCCAGTATCCCTCCCAGTACCGCTAGGTAGGGCTGAAACCTTTGCTTCAGATTTATAATCATAACACTAATGTGCCATCACAGTCAATAAAAATGAGTCACGTAAAAAAATTCCATCAGAGAATAGATATGATCCGAATACTATCTATGATATCGCTGGCGTTTTCCATTAGAAAATATCTAAATTAGAATTTAAAAAAAAATGAGTAGAAATATCTAAATACTAGAGAATATGCATGTTACAAATAAAGACGTCAAAATAAGGCCCCTAAAGGGTCAATAAAGCTCTTTTTCTGAAAATAAAAACCCTTTCAGAAGAGGTTTAGTGAGGCATTGAAGCCAATTTTCAAATCGTCTTTGGATTTGTTCATAAAATCAGCTTTCGAGTAAATATCTGTAAAAAACGAAAGTTTTTCGATACACCCTGATAATACATGGTCAATATTCAGAGCATCCGAAAAAATGTTGGTTACGATCAGTTAAAAGATGATTACAACTAGCAAGTGTACTGAACCAGTAACATCAGATTTCAAAAAGTAACTGATATCATTACCAATTGAGCAAAGACCTGTTAGTCGATTTATCGAGTACAATTCTAATAGCGTCCACTAGAGTGCGCTTCCAATATTTTTGTATTTATTTCCGGAAATGAATTGCTTAACAAAGCAAAAGATTTCCTAATGATTCAAAAAACATCCGTTATTATTATGGAAGTTGGACTTCCGGTTGAGAATTAAGGCATCCGGTCATGTATGGGGTGATGGGGAGGTTGAGGGAGAGGCTGGACGAGAGGTTAAGTGGATCGAAGCAGAGAGTGGGAGAGATAGGAGTATGGAGAAAAGGAGGAGGGTGAGAGAGAGAAAGAGAAGGAGAGAAGGAGAAACAGAGGGGTTGTAAAGGATGGAACAGGTCAAAAATTATATCAAACAGTTATGGATCAGTTAAAAAGAAGAAGAAGGGTAAAAGATGATGAATACGTAAAGTAACAAATGAAGAAGAAGAAAAAGAAGAAGAAGGATGAAAGGTGATGAATAATAAAGTCAAAGGAGAAGAAGAAAAAGAAGAAAATGAGAGAAAGAACAAAGAAGAGGGAGGAGGAGAGGGAGGAGGAGAGGGAGGAGAACGGGAAGACAAAGAAGAAACAGGCAAAAGAAAAAAGAAAAAGGGAAGAGGACGAGAGAAAGTCCTGAGGAAAAAAAGGAAAAGTGCTGAGATAAGAAAGAAAGAAGAAAAACAAGAAGATAGGGGAAAAAATCGATAAAGAAAAGAAAAAGAGGGAAAAGAGAAGAGGATTGAAAAAAGTTAAAGAGAAAAGAGAGTGCAGGAAGAAGAAGGTGATAATAATAATAATAATAATAATAATAATAATAATAATAATAAGAAGAAGAAGAAGAAGAAGAAGAAGAAGAAGAAGAAGAAGAAGAAGAAGAGCTGTTATGTAAACATAATTACGCACCCGAAAACCTACAAAATAGAACACCAATCTATATTTACCAATCTTCCCATCAACGTGCTTCAATATTATGGTACTGATTTAGGATTCAACTTACTACTGCTGGAACCTCCTTAATCCGGCATTCTCTGATCCGGCAACTCCCATGATCTGGAACATTTCGAATCTGCCGCGATAAGTTTTGTGAATCTGACAGTTGAGCGACGCTGTCAGCAGCGTCGAGGTGCCGAACTTTGTTTTCATTGTAGCCGAGTGTTTTGGTGACACAGTTCTGTTAATCCAATATATTCCGCTGGATTCCAGTCCATCGGAATGTCATCCAAGTGTCCAAGAGGTGCTGGAGATTATTCTAATGCATGGAATAACTGAAAAAGATCAGATGAAAGAATACTTGTATAGAGTTTGTATAAGTACAAAAGGGTCGATCGTCTACAATGCATCATTTATAGCAAACAAAGGATCAAATTTTCGAGGGTTTTTTTAATGGAAAAAATTGGGTCTCAAAGGTCAATTTTAATGATTCGGCATTTTTTTTTTGTATTCTGGCAATGGCCAGGTCTCAAGCTAAGGGGATCAACCTTGATACTTGTGTTGCCTTCAGAGACATTTCTTTAATTTTTGTCGTATGACAGTCAACCCAGTTACTGAATATGTGCAGTTATAGATGTCCCCGGCTTTACGAAAGTTCGCTTCGGGCCCATTCACTTTTACGAAATAGCTTGAACTGCAATAGCTTTGGACTGTTTCTGTGAACATCTCTACTTTATATCGATTTATTTCGTGCACCTGTTAACAAGACGTATTCTAAGATATGCCCAAGACAAGCCATCTGAGTATCACGCAAGCGTAGAAGTGGCAGACATCGAAGAAAGGTATTTTAAATCTGGGAACGCTCGTATTTTTTCACATATATGATTTCTCATTGATTCTTTGTTTTATGTCATTTCTGCTTACGGATTCGAAGAAGGGTATTTTTGAGTCTGGGAACGCTCATAACTTTTTCTCATTCTGATTAATGATTATTGATTCTTCGCGTTATGTCATTTCTACTCACGAAATGTTTCACAGGAACGAATCATTCCAATCAGCAAGGGAAACCTGTGTTCTCTAAGATCAGTTTCATCATGCAAGAATCTACACGTGTAAATCATCCAGTCGGGACTGAATTCACGAACAGCGAATAACCTCGCGAAATTCTCTAACCATCGTCGCACGGCTTTAGTTAGTTTAGATTGGAGGACAACAACAATAGAGTACCAATTGGGAAATCCTATCAATGGATAAAGAGCCTGTTTGATTCATCTGGAAGACCTTCAACGATACAGGCCTCCCTCATTACAACACAGATCATTATACTATGGTTCACGTCATAACGCTGCTGGGTGGTGGGTCCTTAAATAGCTAGATTGATTGTGGCACTGTTATAACGTGATTGGTTTAGGAACCCTATCATATTTGTTGTAATGTGGGGACCCAAAATAAGTTTGAAACATATATCGGTGGGAATGTCGTAGAGTGAGAAAAAAAGAAAGATTCTCGTCTGACTAATGTACAGAATGAATAAAATACTTTTAAAAAATTCAAAAGCCTTAGTCCCTTCGAGTAAAATCAAAGAATCAAAGAACGTGTATATTGATTTTCAAAGGGGAGTTTTAGGAAGAATGCAGTTATTTTTCTGCCTGCAACCTCAGAAACCTATTTGGATCTGTTTGGGCCAGACACTCAAAACAAACCTTCGTAAAAATTTACAACAGTTTCAGTTAGACACGCAATAGAAACTGTCACGAGACCGACCTATTTTGGCAGCATCCTGTGTTATGGGGGATCTATTAAAAAGACTTGGAAAAAGGGGTGACCAATGGATAAATTACATCTATCGACTTTTTTTGGGTAGTAATCACTCAGAAAGTCCAATTCAAAAAAAAAAAAAAGCATGAACTCAGTCTATGGATCTATCTAGCATGAACTTACATTGCAAATTAAATCCCCCCGGGGATTTTCAAAAACAATAAAAAAGCTTTCTTTTCCAAGATACCATAAGGAGTAAAATGTTTGAATGTCCAATCTTCCAGATTCATTGTTGTGGTCTGTATAGGTGACAAATACATAGATAGCAAGCCAGACTCACTTAAAAAGTGAAGGAACCCAAGTTTCAAGGTTAGGTGACAGTTTTGGTTGGAGGTTCCTGATACCATACAATTTTGCTGCGAAAAGTTTTCTGGTTTCTATTTTGTCTGCGGTCACTCCAGAGGCAGTTTCAGAAGAGAATGAATGGTGTTTCCTCTGGATTGTAACCGGGGGGAAAAAGCAGGTTGTCTAAAGAAGATTATCCCACCTATTTCTCAAAGATCCAGGTCGTCAGGTCTTAAGCCTAAATAAAAACCAGGATTCCAAATTTTATTTCAAAGGCTGTAAATCCTTCTCAAGTAAAATGATTGTCGTACCAGACACTTGATTCAATCAATTCAAATAACAACTTGACCTTGTGTTACACACCTTGAGTTAAGCTTGATAAATATTCAGCTTTTACATACAAATGTCATTCTTTGAATAGTAAGTTGAGAGATGATATAACTAACAAAGAACGGTGAAAATTTAGTCAAAATATAACTGATTCGAAATAATAACCTTGGACCAATTTTACTTTTTGCACCCAGGGATTGTCCAGGATATGTTTGACTTGACACTGTAAGAACGTAAACAAACGTGTTTACGAAAGTTACTTTCCTTCAGAAAAATAAGTAATTTCTGTGCTTCCTATCATACGTAAAACTAAATCAAACATAAATGACACTCAATGAAAAATGGAATTTCGACACATCGTGCTGAAAGTATTCCCATAGAAAATAGAATATTGCTTTTTGTTTTTCTGGTGGTGAGTAACTTTCGAAACTAGTAAAAAAAGAAATACTTTTGTTGTCTTATTCGACCCCTTCAGATTGAAGCTCAAAGAATTACTTGTTTTTTGAGGGTAAGTAACTTTCGCAAACACGTGTTATTTGTCCATGTTTTTTAAAAAACGGTGATGTTTGAATGTCATCCAGTGTCGAGTCAAATGTGTCCGTTTATAAAGTGGTCTATCTCAGGGTGCGAAAAGTAAAATTGATCAATAACCTTTTTCCCAGAGATCATCTAATTATAATGGTCCGTCTCTATAAAATTCTTTTCGTTTCGTGGTCGCAATCACAATGAAGACACAAACTTTGGCTTCTCTGATATTGAACTCCAAAAATGATTGCCAAGATGATGATCAGTGGGAGAAATGTCAGGTGAATATGTATGCTGCTTTTGCAAGACTTCATATCCCAATCCTCTAAGCTTACACATTCAACTGAGAGGTGTCGGGTCGTGCACTGTTACGGAGCATTTCACTCAGCCCATGTGGCACTCATTCTTTCGACGTTTTCACCTTTCCAATTACTTTTCGAACTACCTTGGTCGCTTTGAAGTTACAACATCTTCAGAAATTGCACGAACCTTTGCTCGCTGGTCGTTGGCCAGTGGAGACTGCTGTCGATTATTCTTCATCATTAAAAACAGGTTTCTCAACTTCTTCAAGATGTATTTTCGGTAGCTATATTAGCAGACCTAAAGTAGTTGAACCAATGTTGAACAATTCACATCGTAGGAGTGTTCACTCGCAATGCTTTATTGATATTATCAGAAGCTTGAGCAGCATTATGTCCTTATTTGAAATCCTACTTAAAAAATATTCTAACCTTATGGCTAAACACCCTTACTGGGCTAAAAACACTGCCCAATGATAATCATAATTCTAAGCCCCTTAACTTAAAACAGGGTTTTCGGTCCCCTGTCGTGAGGGCATCCGTGTTTTCACCGGTGTGTCTTGGGCAAGATAGCCTGACAGAGCCCATCTCTTCCCAGCTTTCCTCAATTCTATTCTTTCAAGTGCTTAGCAGAGAGGCATAAAGCACGATTTCTGAAGTCTTCGGAACGACTTGGTGATTGATTGGACCTATGACCTACTGAACTGAGGTTGGGGATGAGAAGTCTACCACTTGGCCACGGTAGTCTGCAGTTAATCTTTCATTTTTGGCATTATTTGCTGTGATATTAAATAAGCCTGAAAGTCAGACTATAGATGCGCGTGTTCGATCACATAGATTCCTTCAAAAGTCTTTCTTCCGAAGCATCATTCTTTGAAAGTACTTTTGTTTAACAGCCATTCTTCTAAAAGTCATTTTTTTTTTTCAAATGTTGTTTCGGTATGTCAGTCAGTCAGTGACTGATAGGCGCAAATCGCACCAAAAAGGAACTAGATCTAGCTCCAAAGATGCTATGTCAACAAATAATGTTTCGATATGTCAGTACGTCCTTCAGAAATGGTCAATAGTACTAGAGATGCCAGCGTATCTGAAAACGACTTTTCATGTGTAACTACCTAATGCAAAGACCACAAAATTTTGTTAACTAGTTTATTTGCTCTTATTCTTCTAGTGCCCCCCCCCCTTATTTTCCCTGCCCAAAACTCGATAGGGTGATGAAAGATGTGGTCTTGGGCGGACACTCCTGTCCGTGGAACAAACGCTTAGGGTGTGGTGATTACAGAGTGACGTACTTGTAACACGCTCGGAAAAGAATGAGTGGTACTTCCCTCGGACTGTGACTCGAAGAAAATAGCATGTGGGTTTGAAAATGTAACCAGGTAAGAGAAAGGTGATACTGCGGGACATGTACACACCTGCGGATGACTGGGGAAATTTACGAGAGCGTCAAATTACAAACTCAGCAGTCTCGGTGCGATAGATTGATGGATATGAATAGACTGAGATAGATAGATAGATGGACATCCTGAAAAAAAGCGTTTCTTTGGATCAACCTGAAAAAAAAAGATACTTTGATTTTATTCGCTTGTTTCAAAGAACATTCACGATAGATATTTCTTCGAGATAAACCAATACATCTTCAAGTGACGAATTTCTAGTTGGTCTACATAATACTTTTTTTCAATGCATATAGATATGGATAGATTGAAATAGATAGATAGATAGATAGATAGATAGTTAGATACATACATACATACATACATACATACATACATACATACATACATACATAATTACATACATACATACATACGAATGGACTGAGATAGATATAAATGGACTGATAGATTTATATATATATATATATATATATATAGAGAGAGAGAGAGAGAGGGGGGTGAATGAACTGAGATAAATAGATAGATAGATAGATAGATATTGAAAGAGAGAAGAGAGGAACAGAAGGAGATAGATAGATAGATAGATAGATACATACATACATACATACATACATACACACACACATACACACATATATACATACATACATACATAGGTTGTTGGTATGGGAAGAAGAAGATGGAAAATGAGGAATAAAAGAAGGTGAAAAAATCAAGAGAAAGGGGCAGTGAGAGACAGACAGACAGACAGACAGAGAGTGAGAGAGACAGGGGAGACAGAGACAGAGAGAAACAGAGAGAGACTGGGAGAGAGAGAGAGAGAAAAGTCTGTCGAAGTTCCGTTCAGTTTCCGTCATCTGATATTCCCGAGTCGTCATCCATCAAGGTTCTGACCAGGTACGACGTTGCTCAACCTCCGGTTTGGCCGTAACCCCATGCATAGCCCCACAGAGAATTTCCTAAATCCTAGTCCTTGTGCCGAGTACTTAGAGCAGAGGCATTGAGGACCATTCTTTGAACCATTGGTGACTCTGGGATGGATTGAAACACGGCCTACCGGACCAGATGCAAATATTCTACCACTGCGCCACTCTGATCAGCGGCATTTTTATTCGACATTTTTTTTTCTTCTTTCGGGGGGTTGGGCCGTATAAGATGACCCCCGGTTCAACGTTATCATCCCATTTTCGCCCGAGTGGCACGCGGAAGCACAATCCACAGAGATCGATCATCCAGCAAAGTTATTAAAACCTGGGTCTTTATTAATCAATCAATCGATTGATCATGGCTCTCTGTGGACGTCGACTGATTTGGCCGAGCTGATTCGGTCACTGGAGGCCAAGATGAAAGGTTTGCAAGGAATTCTTATTTAATCCGGGCGAACTGGTGAATTCCCGATGTGATTTGACTGTGACCAGTTCAGAGAGTTATCTCCCCTAACTCTAACATGGCCGCAGTTCGGTTGTTCCTCAACCAGACAGGAGGATATGTCCTCCTAGACGGGCATGAGTAATTTCAAGAGGGTGCAAAACCGCAATAAAAGAAAGTATCAAATTTACCAAACTCTAGAACTGGAGCTGGTTTTATTTTCCTTTGCTAACAAAAAAAGAGAACAACTAGAACAATCCTCACCAAAATCAGGTATGTGAAATTCTCACTTCTCAACCAATATCTGAACTAACAGCCAACTAATTGCCAAGAAGCTGTATCACTGACTGAGCTGAATTAAAAAAGATGTTAGATATCAACAAAAATCTATCATACATATAAACGGGCTTATTTGATAATAATAATTGAATGCATTTATTCAAAAAGAACACATATTTTGCGTAATGGTAGTAAGAGTTGAGCTTGACACTGCAACAGCCAGACTTGTCCCTAATTATTTTGGAATTTTTCATAGAATTTGCGTAGTATAATATATACTCGTGAATGATATTAGAAACTCTATTTCAAGACACGGGCAGCGAATGAACAAGACGAGCGTTTTAGCTCAATGGTTAAGAGTAGCACTACGTTGAAACAGCAACCTCATCGGTCAAAAGTTCGATTCCCGAAATAGCCCTATCTTTCTTTAATTGTTTATTCTATTTATGCTGTCTAGGCTGAGTGACCAATTCTCGTGTGATAACGGGAGGTCATTTTAAATAATAGAGTTTCAAATGATACAATGCATTCATCGATATTCTGTCGGATTATACATACGTTTCATAATGATATAGTACATTATGTAAAACTCATGTCGAATACAAATCTGCCTACCGTGAATTGAACTCGTAACCAACTGATTGTCCAGAAGCTGTCTCACTGACTGGGCTAAAAACGTTGAGAACCACTAACTGTGGATTGAATCTGATCATCAGAGCTTTTAAACATTTCAAAATCTATAGAGCAACATTTTCAATTCCTTTCTTTCTTTCTTTCTTTCTTTTTTTCTTTCTCTCTCTCTCTCTCTCTCTCTCTCTCTCTCTCTCTCTCTCTCTCTCTCGATGGACGTTTCCACTTCAAGGTAACAATTTTGCTGATGAAAATATCTTCTATCGTCTATTTGAAAGAAAAAAAATGGACTCTCCACTGAAATGTATCGTATCAAACGATTTCGAGCATATTTCTGACTTGGTGTTCGGTCTCCATTCAAACGTATCACTACATCGTCATAAACATCTTCATCATCAGCCATTTCAGGTCTTCTGTACAGATGCCTTACCCAGCTCCTCACACGATGGCCAAGGTTGCGTTAATCTCCGCCCTGTCTTACGAACACACCGTATCTGATCTATTTATCTAAAACATTCTATATACAGCGTCTTTAATCAAAGTATGTTAAAATTAAGTTTATTTTTAAATGTATCAGATACTTTTGCACCCACTATATATATATATATATATATATATATATATATATATATATATATATATATATATATATATATATAAAAATAAATAAAACTAAATAATTGTGTCATCCACAGACAGCTGTTGCGCGATAAAACAACACTTCAGTGTGGCTATAGACTATCCATTATCCCATCCAGCCAGGGCCACGAGATAGGATCGAAACTTTCGCTTCAGACCCAGAGACTAGCATCTTATCTCTGTCCTACGCAGAACTAGACGATCAGTAAGGTTGAATTTAAGTGATATATTTACTCACGCATATATTCCCTATCCACGAGATTGCTCTATTCTGATGTTAGAAGAGCATATATATATATATATATATATATATATATATATATATATATATATATATATATACCTGCCGTGGAAACGTCTATAATAAAAAATATAATAATTGATCATTTATACATATGTATACATTGTCCTGCCATTTAAAGATTCTATAATGGTAGGATTTAATCACCCAATCATCTCTGCTTACTTCCAGTAGAACTAAACTTCCGTAGCCCCAGCCACTATTTCGGCACAGATGGTAGATTCACAATCATTGAAAAATAAAAAAATGTATTCACCAAAAATTCTTGAACTGCATAAAAGTATGTGGATTAAAAATCTTAAAATTCTCTTTTCAAATGAACACTAAACTTAACAACCCTAACCACGCCGATCTCTAACACCATAATCTTCTTAATCTTAATTACTCTTAACTGGTCAACTCGATATTCTTTAGATTATACTTCCACCCATGCCTACCTCACCATAGTATTCATTTACTCTCATTACCCACAATAACACTACATTTAAAACTTGGATTCCCACCCACATATGATTAATGTCGCCAACTCACCCTACCCTATCCACACCCAATCCCCCTGCAGATGTGTACAACATTAGGAAATTCATAGAGTCACACAGACCCCGACCAATAGAAACTTACTTATGGTATTTCACTTGTTCAGTTCAGAGCCGCCAGACTTTCCGTATCATCCACAATGACATTAAAAAATACAAGACATGCATTTCCCAACGGATATTCGATCATATATAACAAGGTTCCCTTACCCCACCTTCTGGAATAACACTAGGGATAGCCACATCCTCAACTTACCAAGCACCCAAACAGTCTAAACTTGAACTACTATCCAGCTCCCTCAGTTTACATGACAAGCGATCTTTGAGAATGCCCACCTCCTCTGACCAGCACAAACAATAAAATACCTATAACTGCTGCTACTACCTCCAACAGAGAATCCAATAATACCACCACAGATTTCTCCACATACAAAATACAGATAGGACTCACCATTATGAACACCCATTTAAGTTTTCTAATGGATTCTATGATGTCTCTGACTCCCGTTTTCTTCCTGATATACTGTGCTGTCTTGTGGTCTCTCCCTGTGAAGTTGAGCATGATTCTCTCATGCATGTATTGCATGGTTTTCAATTTGCAGGTTGGTCTCTTGGTGCAGTTCCAAGTTCCAGCTCCATAAGTGATCATTGGGAGGATGCATTGGTTATATACTCTTCTTTTTAGAATTATTGGGATTGTTTTTGAAGGTTAAGCTTGCTCTACCAAAGGCTTGCCATCTTTGGGTGATTCTTCGCTTGATCTCTTCCTCTTTCGTGGGTTTCGTGCACGCACACACACACACACACACACACACACACACACATATATATATATATATATATATATATATGTGTGTGTGTGTGTGTGTCAACGACTGAGCCAAAACAAGCAAGTCTGACATATCGACAGAGGTTTATGTTATATTTATTTCAATTAATTATATATACTCGACAAAATTTGCCGTATATATATATATATATATATATATATATATATATAATTGTGTCATCCACAGACAGCTGTTTCGTTGTATTTCAACTCTTCAGTGTGACTATGGACTTTCCATTATCCCATCCAGTACCACGAGGCAGAATGGAAACCTTCACTTCAGACCCGGAGACCGATATCCTACCTCAGGACTACGGAACTGGACAGTCAGTACAGCTGAATTTAACCAATACATCTATTTACACAGAAATTCCTCATCCACCAAAGTGCTCTATTCCTATGGAAGAGCATTGCATAAGCTTACGATGGATGAGTTACCCCACTTAAAGAGTGCTCAACCCTGAATAGAGGAGCATTAATATACCTACACACACACACACACACACACACACACACATATATATATATATATATATATATATATGTCAGTAGACTCAGGGACGCTGGCTTGCTTCTTGTGCCATAATAACCAGTACTACCTGCCGCAGAGAGCGATACTGCCAATTAATTTCTGTTAGCAGCTGAAATATCAGGAAGACCACAATGTCAAACCGCCAATTTCAGCATGGCACTCCGGAAACCGCCCCCGCCTATGGGACCAACGAACCGAACATGTAGAAAAATGGAATCACTTTACGACTCTCACCTGCAAAGCCGCAAAGGCTTGCATCAACAATACATGGATAAGTAAATATTATTTCTCTCTGAAATACGACTCTCTCGAATGAATAACCGGGAATTAATGAAGCATGAGTCAACGAACAGAATATATATATAAACAACAAACATTGTCAATTCAACTTTTTTGCATATATATATATATATATATATATATATATATATATATATATATATATATATATATATATCCACCTGAAGATGCCCAAAAGGACAGAAACATAAACGTTTTTGCGTAGCGAATCTATATTTTCATCATCACACATCATATATTGAATTACTGATTTGTCCTTTGGTATATATATATATATATATATATATATATATATGTGTGTGTGTGTGTGTGTGTGTGTGTGTGTGCGTGGAGAGAGAGAGAGAGAGAGACTTTCCAAAAATATGTATACCTAATATGATTGTTTGTATTGTATTCTTCGTCAGTCAGGACTGACAATAGATGTGAAAGCCGCTTTGTCTCAATTGTTTATTTGTGGAGAGTTTATTGACACTGCAGGTTCTTGTCTTCTTAATAAGGTAAAAATAATGGATGAAATTCTTCGCGACAGGTCCAAGAGCATTAGTACGAATTCAAGACAAGCCAGTGCATAGGTACCATGATACTATTTTGCACTTCATTAGCTTATGTACTTAATTGTAACACCAACAATCTTACTTGAAGAGCAAAGTTTAGTTGAATACGTATTAGTCTCACCATGTGTTCGTTTAGATAGAGGAAAACGGTCAGTTCAAATCTGATTATGGTGGTGTCCAAAAGATCTTTCCAACTCTTCCTATCTAATTGTTCACGCCATTTCGGATATCGGGGTAAAGCCTATACCGATGTAGGTATTTGGTAAAACCAAGATGTCTGGCGTAAAGCTAACTTTCGAAATGCGCCGTACACTTGTATTCATAAAGACTAGGGAGATGTATGCCTACAACCAATCGAATTGCCTGATGAGAAATTAACAATTATTATTATTATTATTATTATTATTAGTAGTAGTAGTAGTAGTAGAAATAGTAGTGTTGTTGTTGATATTATTATTAGTAGTAGTAGTAGTAGAAATAGTAGTGTTGTTGTTATTGATATTATTATTATTATTAGTAGTAGTAATAGTAGTAGTGGTAGTGGTAGTAGTAGTGGTAGTAGTAGTAGTAGTAGTAGAAATTGTAGTGTTGTTGTTAATATTATTATCATTAGTAGTAGTAGTAGTAATAGTGGTGGTGGTGGTGGTGGTGGTGGTGGTGATGATGATGATGATGATGATGATGATGATGATGAGAAAACCGCCACTCCTTCGATTCTGCTTTGTTTTTAATGCGTGTCAAGAGATTATTAATATTTTACTTTCTGGCTAGTCATCGAGGAGAAGGGCGTTAGCTTGCACTTTTCTCAGAGACCAAACTCTGAAAAAAAAAAAAATGAATAAATAAAAGACGTCTGATTAGCAACTCAATAGACACTGTGACGTGACCAACGCCTTTTGGCTGCATGTTAGGGCGATCAATTAAAAAAATTGGAAAAAGGGTAGGTCAGTGAATAATAGATTACTTCCCTCACGTTTTATTGGGTCGTGATCGCTAAAAAAACAGTCTGAATTTTCAAAAAACAAAAACAAAACAAATATATAACGAAAATAAAACAAAACACAAAGAAACAAAAATAAAACAAAACAAAAACAAAACAAAACAAAAACAAAACAAAACAAAAACAAACTGAGGGACCAATTAAGCATAAACTTACATTAATATTCAAATTGAACCCAACCTAAAAACATTTTCTGGTGTATTACTAAGTAAGTTATTTCTAGCCATATTCATAGCCAATACTGAGTAATTTTTTTAGCCCTGTACCGGCTTGTATGCGTGACGCATACTTAACGAGCCAGCCAGAATCACTTGATACTAAAGAGACCTATTTTGACAGTTTTGGTGAGAGTTGTGGTTGATGGTTTCTGATTTTTAAAAACGCCCCTTTTTTCTGTCTATATATATATATATATATATATATATATATATATATATATATATATATATATATATATACATACATATATATATACATATATATATATATATATATATATATATATATATATATATATATATATATATATATATATATATATATATATATATATATATATATATATATATTTAAGTAAAGCTGGTCAAGTGATTTTTTTTCTTTAAGATCACTTACCTAGGATAGGGGTGGGAGTCAGCACTCTTTCCATTGGACAAATCTCGAGGGATCCACTCTTAATAAATAAAAAAGTAAACAAATGAATGAATAAATGAAATAAGCCCCGAGAGGTTCTCCGTATCGAAATTAATGTCAATGGAAAAGGTCGCAAAGATGTTGGTTGCTACTTAATCTCGATGATTTTGGCTGTTTGTCTGTTTGTTTATTGCTTGTTTGTTTGTTTGTTGCTTTTTGTGTTTTTGTTTTAGTTTCCTTGTCGCCTCTGGCTTAAAGGACAAGGTGCGCCGGTCTATGATTAGGATATCACCCGAGTGTGAAGAGAACCTTCTGTTGTGTGCCTTGCAATTTGAGCAAGCGTAACTTATTCCAACAAACAACTTTATCGGGCAAGCTCAACGGAAACGCGTGGTTCTTTTCTTTACCCCCCCCCCAAAAAAAACTTTAAAGGCACAAAGCAAAGGATGAAGAAATGACAGGTCTAGTTAGTCACTCAATAGAAACCATCACGTCACCAACGTCTTGTGGCAGCATGCCATATCGGGACTGATCGAATAAAAAAATTGTAAGAATGGGTGATCAATGTAGAAATCAACTTTCTCACATTTTCTGTTGGGCAGTAACTACTATAAGTCCAAAATTTTAAAAAAAACACTAGTGGGCGAAAATAAGATACCAATTTAGTGTAAATTTACATTGCGAACTGATCCCTAAAGTAAAATATTATTCATTGATTTTGAAAAAGCAAAAGAAAAGTTTTTGTTGACATAAGGGGTAGATTTTGAAATTCAGCCCTCTAGCTCCGTTGGTGAGGCCTGTATGCGTGATATATATTCAGCCAGCTAGCTAGACGGATTGATCAGCTTCAAAACTAAGAGAAAGCTACGTTGACTGGTTCGGTTGCCAGTTTCTGATAAATACTGTTGGGTGAGGCCTCGATCTGGAGTATTTCGTTTCAACAGGGATCCTTCCGATGAGTATCGTAATCATTGTTGTTCTGATGTTTCGGGCAAAGCATTTTTCGACTCTTGAAAAAATTGGAAACCGTCAACCACAACTATCACTAAAACTGTCAAAATAGGTTTGTCTATTTCTATTGATATTCGGACCATCCTCGTCTTTGTGGTTTTTCATACAACATTTCGGCCGTTGCACTCTACGGCCTTCGTATGAAAAACAACCAAGATGAGGATGGTCCGAATATCAATAGAAATAATAATAATACCTCATCTCAAAAATTCAGAGATATATTAGGTTTGTCTATTTTTCAAGTGAATCTGTGTAATGTAATCATGCCGCACCAAATGAGCTAGTGGGATGAAAATTCAAACATCTTCTCCTTATTATGTCTAGGTAACTTCTAGATCCTTCCCCTGAAAAAGAAAAAACACGTTTTTTTTTTTCGGCGTAGGAGTTCAATTTACAGGATACAAAAACTGGCCCCTTAGTTTGTGTCTGGAAGCGTTCACACTTTCTTTGGTGATCCTCACCAAACAAAATTCAAGAGAAGTAATCTATCCATTGATTTACCCTTTTTCCATTTTTTTTCATTAATCACCCCTAACACGGCATGCTGCTAAAGGGCGTCGCTCACGTAACGGTTTCTATCGAGTGAATAACCAGACCTGTCTTAATTATTGATTTCAACTAGTTTTTTTTTCTTTTCTTTTTATTGTTTATTTTTTTTTTGTTATCACAACTCTTAGTTTGCCCAATTCAGGGTGCTTAATTTCACGGTAGCAATGCAATCAAAAGCGAAAATTAAGACGACAAGCCTGACTGCTTCAGGATCAAACTCATTAAAATCTAAAAGGTAAAAAAAAAAAAAAAAAACAGAATTCATGTCTCCATGCAATATTATTTCAAAACTACGTGTCCCATTTAATTGTAGTCCCTGTAAATAGGAAAAGATTTGGGAGTGAAGTTGTAATCAGTTTTTGCGTACGTCACTGTGTCACTGTCATTCGTTTCGGTGTGGTCATTGTCACCCACCATCTGCCATTATTGTTACAGACGAAAATGAAGTCAAAACTCAATAGTAAGAGTTTGACAAAAAAAATATCTAATCAAAATTAATGATGAAAATTCTCTTTAATGAATTGTGCAGTGGTTTCAAAGCGTGGGGTCTGCAATAGTGTTCCCTTTAAATCCCTAAATTGTTAATCTTGACTGAGGAACATCATCATCCATAAACACACCTATCAAAAAACATAATTATTGTAAACGAACCTGTACTATATTTTAGAATTAAATATATATATATGTATAATCCATCAGAATATACATGAGTTTTAAAGAAGGTTTATAATTGTAGTTCATTGATCACAGTCTAAACACTAAATGCTAGAAATAGGGACCTGCCAGAATATTTCCTGTATAGAAAGGGTCATTGGGTTTTCAAAGTTTCGAAATCTCTAAGATAAAATAATTTTTATCATCGTTGCTTGATATTTTGACCAGTGTATTCTCTGTCGTTTTTGCTGCATCGTCTGGAGTTCTGAAATTGATTATTGGATTGTTGTTCATCGAATTGGCGTAAACTCGTCATTTTTATACAGACGGCGTAAACAGTTTGGGACATTTTTGGCACTAAGACAGCAGTTAGATTCATCGAAAGCCCTGTTCAAGACGTATCCTTCAGAATTTCAATGATGAAATTCCTATCACTATACTATTTACTTTCATTTGTTCCTTAATTGTCTTACATAACTTTAACCAGAACCCAAAAACTAATCCCAACACTTAACCCGAACTAACCTTTAACTCAATCCTAAACCTATCCTTAATCAGTAAATCTAAACACTAATCCTCAACAGTAATCCAAATTCACACCCTAAACACTAACTTTGAACATAAACCAAACTAATATCTTTTGTAGTTGAATTTGATAAAACGCAGCTTGAAATAGTTGATTTATTCTGTTTTCATTTATTCTGTCATTGACTTATGTGGTTTGTAGTTGAATGTATTGAAATGTATGTGTGCTTTAAAGTTCGGGGGTACAATTCTAAAGGGTAACAATAGATTGAGCCGCTTATTATTATCAAATATTGTCAATATGCTGCAAATTATTGGGGCTAGTATATCCAGGAAAAAGCAATCATTTCGGATATCTCAAAAACCAATTAGGAAGCCTTGATGCAAATTAGTAACCCATCAGAACATACCATACTGCGTATGTGTGGACAGATATTCTCCGGTGGGGTTACTCAATCGACAGTGATTTGCCATTAAGTGAGC
>OY735224.1:22730632-22765632 GCA_963457665.1 Thysanoteuthis rhombus | reverse complement strand
CAACGGGCAAGCCATGTTGCAAGAATGAAAGACAACCGATGGACATCACGTCTCACAACATGGATCCCCAGAGATCACATGAGAAACCGAGGCCGACAGAACACAAGATGGACAGATGAACTTGACAGATTCAGGAAATACTGGCTCCGCGATACCCATGATAGAGAATGGTGGCGAATCCTGGGGAAGGTCTATGTCCAACGACGGACGATAAAAGACTGATGATGATGATGATGATGATGATCATGATCATGATAATGATGATGATCATGATGATGATGAGTAAACCTTGGTGTTTCTAAGTCAGTGGTTCTTAACCTGGACTGTACGGCAATTTTGGGTACGACGAGGAGAGCCTGGCAAATAAACATTTCTTCGTTTTAAGGCCGGTCTATCAGCACCAAAACGGCACGAAAGTTATTTTAGGAAGAGCAAGAGCAACCAGCGCATTAAATGGTTTTATTAGCGATATCTTGATACAGACTTTTAATTTTGGCATCTGACAAATTTAAACTTTTCGTTATTTACACGTTTTTTGGTTGTTTTTTTTTTTTTTTTTTTTTGAATATCAACTTTGCCAATTTCGACTTTTTAAATCTATTTTATGGCATTAAATTTTAAGGGATGGGAAAGAAAAAAAAGGTTTTAAAATCTCGGGGGTTGGGGGTACAGGCTTTGAAGAAAATTAACAACTGCTGTTCTAAGTAATCCAATAGTTTAGTTCTCAAATCCTCGTCCTAGAGGGGGGGGATAGGAATTTACCGCTCATAAATCAACTTGGATTTTGTGCAGCTACAGACGACCAGGGCCTTTGCTGAATTCAACGTATCACATAGGTGCATTCCGTTTTTAAAGTCGACACTGGATGACAAATGACTTAATCACGTGATTCAATCGTCGTTTGTTGTACGCAGACGACGAAAAAAAAATCACTTCTGCTCTGTAGAGATCTGACACCTAACCACTAAAAAGGCGGTAAATTGGGAAAGGTGCACTGCCACAAAATGTTGGGGGTCGTCACTCTCCCCCGGGCGGTCGGTCACCTTCCGGCTGATTGTGGACGTTCGTTCCAGGAATCATTCGGTGCAACTTTAGCCTCTCAATTTCTCAATTGTCAAAGCCAGACTCATTTAGAATGGAAATTCTTTGTACGTTTGAAAGAGAAATGTCAACATTGAGGGTCGGGTGGCGGTCTGTGTGATGTGATGTGTCGGGGTCTGGGCCCCCCTCCTTATGTCGTGTTGGGTAGTAGGGTACGCTGGACCGTCCACGTAAGATGGATGTCGTAAAATCTCGCTGCGATGGCCTACCCACAGGGTATATCTACCCAGGAACTCTTTTATGGAATCGAAGTCCGGAATAGAATGGATGGTTCTCAGGTGTTGCATGTTCAAGAAGAAGAAGAAGAAGAAGAAGAAGAAGAAGAAGAAGAAGAAGAAGAAGAAGAAGAAGAAGAAAAAGAAGAAGAAGGATGAAAAGAAGAAGAAGAAGAAGAAGAAGAAGAAGAAAAAGAAAGAGGATGAAAAGAAGAAGAAGAAGAAGAAGAAGAAGAAGAAGAAGAAGAAGAAGAAGAAGAAGAAGAAGAAGAAGAAAGGGGGGTGAAGGAAAATGACAAGGAGTGAGGGAAGAGAGAGAGGTAATATTCAAGAGGAGTGGGAAAGAAGAGAGAGAAAAAGGAGAAGATTAAAAAGAAGGAAATGAAAAAGAAGATGAGAAAGAAGAAGGAAGAAAAAAGTCAAAAGAAGATGATGTGATATAGAAAGAAAGAAGAAAAGTGAAAGTATAAACAGGGGAAACTAAAAGAAGAAGAAGAAGAAGATAGGAACAAAGAAGAAGAAGAAGAAGAAGAAGAAGAAGAAGAAGAAGAAGAAGAAGAAGAAAAAGAAGAAGAAGAAGAAGAAGAAGATGATGATGATGATGATGATGATGATGATGATGATGATGATGATGAGAAAATAAATGAAGAAAAAAAAATAAGAGAGGATAAAATCAAATGTAGAAACACTATTCAATAGACAATATGGAGACACGAAAGTTAGGAAACTGGATCGTATCTATTTCCGTTACGAGAGATTGTTTCGATCCAGTTTCCAAACTTTCGTGTTTCTGTATTGTCTATTAGATTCACCATTATGTCAGATAAATTTCATCCATTTCCTCATGATATATATATATATATATATATATATACACACACTCACACACATATATATATATATATATATATATATATATATATATATATATATATATATATATATATATATATATATGTGCAAACGAGGTCTATCTGAAAAATATCCAGCCATTCTGAATATATCGAGAACCAGTTGTGTGGCCTACGAGTAACTTGGTTAACAATCAAAGAGGACCTTACTTTGCATGCAGGGACAGACACTCTCGTGTGGGGTTACTTAGTCGGCAGTGAGATGCCACTAAATAAGCCTGAGTAGAGTGTGACCGGTGCATTCACAATGATGAAGCTTGTGGATCAGTAAAATTCATTGAGAGTTTTTGCCCTCCCAACACTCTCTCACACACACACACACATACACACACACACACACACCTACAGTCCATTGATGCGAAAGTTCGCAGCATTTTCGGATAAGATATTCTATTTGTATCAATTCACTACATAATTATCCATTCATCGAAGTATTTTCTCTGGCAGTCAATGACTTTACGCTAGATGAGGTATTCCATTATAAAAGAACGTTTCCAGTTTTGATTCGATTCAATTCGATTAGAGAAACCTTTCGATTTTTAACCACTAATTGAGCTACTGTATAGAATGAAACCAATGAAATCCTGGAGGAGACATGTCTGGAAAATACACCACACGTGGAAGAAATTATCAGACTAACGTCACGATAAGCTTTCTGCATCGTATGTATATCATTAGAACAGGTGATATCAGAAGGCAAAATCACTGCTCAAGTTTTCTTGCTCAAAAAATTCTATTTTATTCCAATGTGTTATTCAAACGAACCAAATGCTCACAATGGTTTTGCGCAATGATAGTTCATCAAGGTACCAAACATCTGTAATAACGAACCCTTTTTGAATCCGTCCAAACCCAATGAAGAACATTTTCCCCGATTGATTTTGTTTAAGCTAGAAGGTTCATTAAACATATACATCGAACGGTTTTTCTTTCTAAACCTTATTAGCCTTTGAATTCAATCGCCAAAAATAAGAATATATTGCCGTCCAAAAATTACTACGCTTGTTGGAAAAAATATGTTTGGCAACAGAGTTTGATTATGTAAATACCTGATAATATCCATTTTGATTGTATGATGTTTCACTAGAAATGATAACATCCTGATACGTTTGGTTTAGGGAGAAATCAACTTTTTATCAAAAAGGTGATCGAGATGTACTCATTTATGGGCGACGCTGTCCGTACACATACTTATACAAACACAAACAAAATCTCTCTGTCTCTCTCTCACACACACACATGCACACATTTGAACACGCACATGCAAACCCTCTCACTCACAGATTCTCTCTCTCATCCCCTGTCTCATTTGCACGCACAGACATACACACAATGTATGTACTCGGAATAATAAACATACGTTCGTCACATACATATTTAAATCGATTTTTTTTCTATCAGTCTCGCTATGTCCATATATATTTTTGTTTATTCATATCTATTGATCAACGTGTCTCTTCGTGTCTCAGTCTGCTTGTAGTCATCCATCGAATAATCTATCGATCACTTCACAAGACCTACTATTGACCCTTTTACCAATAATCTATGTCAGAATCTTCGTAAATCTCTGAAACAGGAAAGTGTCAACAATTCTGTATTATTTCTTATATTGATGGTAAATGTTAACATAAGAAATATGAGCCCAAAACAATTTTGTTCAACCGATCTCAGCGCGTTTTTGTTTAGGCGAAATCTATGATATTCACGTCTTAGAATGTCTATTGGTTGATTTTACCCAGTTATGCGCATAACCTTTTTTTATTGGTGGCTTTACTAATAAACATGCTTGCCACTGTCCAACTGGAACCTAAATCTGTTCGAGGGAAATCTTAATGAACATTCAGAAGTATGAAAAATGGCGAATGTCACACCTATATTAGTTAGAAAAGACATGAATAGTAATTATAGATCTGTTAGTTTGACCTAGCAAGCATGCAAAATCTGTGAGAAACTGTTGAATTCATCATTGAAATTGTTGACGCTATCGAGAATGATGGCGTATTGAGTGATGAATCACATAGCTTTAGAGCGGGGAGATCCTGTCTAACTAATCTGCTTACTATGCTCAAAAAGAAGACAAGATCGTATGATTAGGGTTTTCTTTTAATGCGTTACGCCTAGATTTTCTTTTGTGTTTTTGTTTAGAGAAACCTTTGATTCAGTCCCTCATTGATGACTGATTTACCAACTGTAAAGACGTAGCATAGCAGTTCAACTAATTTCTTGACCGGAAGACTTCCGAAGGTGTAGGGAACAAACTATGTACAAATGGTTCTAAACCTGTCTGACGGTGTATAAGTAGAGCTGTGCCACGGCAGTCAGTGCTTGGACCAGTGCTATCAATGATCTTCTGAACAGGGCGGGGCAATCGTGCCTAATGAATCTACTCACTACTCGAAAAGTGGACAACATTGAATGATTAGGGTGTTCCGGTTACAATATCTATAAAATGTTATTTTTCTGCAGATAATGCTAAATTGTGCCATCCAACCTTGTCTCAGGTTACGGTTGATCAAGTTAGAATACAGAGGGACTGAGATAAATTAATGTTATGGTCAAGAGAATGGCTATCAGCTTCTAATGAAGATAGATATACGGTGTCATGTGTAGGGAATTTGAAATCCGTGCTACGATTGATGTATGGACGGATATTTACTAGACTAACCATCACAGTCGATAAATGAACAACCCTAGCATCAGATTTTGAAGTCATGTGAAGAGACTCAATCGGAGAATGAATATGGACAGAATCAAATTCGGTTTATGACATCATTGGCGTTTTCGATTTTAAAAAAAGTACAATCTATATCCCACATACAGGTACGTCAAAATCAATCAACATAGTTACCTTATCATCATACCCCTAACCATTATAAGCACAATTTAATCCTTGAAGGGATATCACAATATTTTTCATGATTATCTTGGATGTATAGAAGCTAACCAACTAAAAATGATAATGGAATTAAACATGAACAATTAACGCCGTATAAAGGCGAACCCTAAGGCTAGTAAATGGATAAATATCATATCATATATCTGGTGTAACTAAACCCATCCCACTAAACTGATGGATCACCATAATAAAATGAGATGGAAACGCTCCAAATACAACCAGCACAATTTATAACGACCAACCACAACCGTAGAGAGTGAAACCTTGTTCTCCCAACGGTAGATAAATAAACAAGCAGATGTTTAGAAAATGAATAATAAAAGACTGCAAAAAATAACAAGAGATAGATTAACCAATTTAAAAACCCACAAACCAATAACACAACGAATATTTTATTTTTTTAAAATCAAACGCAGCTAACAAAACCAAAAACTTGATATATTACGAATCAAAAAGCAGAAGATACCACGAATGGAACAATCATACACTTTACATTGAAAAATAATTTTAATCTAACTTATTTAATGATTTTTATACAAACAGTCCCCCGAATCATGAAATAAATTGATAATTAGATAGATAAAAAAAAGAAAAAAGAAAAAAACTATGAGAGAAACTGAATATAAAAAAGCCGTAAATTATCTAGAGATATACATTTTGGAGGGTCTTCGCATTTGTTTAACTCAATGGTAAAAGCAGCGCGACGTTAAAGCGGCTACCTATCGGTCACAAGTTCGATTTTTGCAGCAGCACCATTTTTTTCAATTGTTTATTTCAATTATGCGTTCTAGGCTAATGATTCATTCACCGTGTGAGAACAGGAGATCATTTCAAATTGAGTTTCAAAGTAATATAACGCATTCATAATTATTTCCGTCGGATTATATATCCATTCCTTGGTTGAAGTACATATGAATATATAATCATAGATTCAACACTTTAGCTGCTATTTAGATTAGAAATATAATATTTTGATACAAGCAGTTCCCCCAAATCATCCTACGATGTCCAGTCACGCAAGCTGGTTACTTTTCGTTCACCGTTAATGTACTATGTTCAGATATTTTAAGCAATAATCAGAATATTACATTTTATCATTGTTGCTTTAATTTGGATTCTAACGCTGTACGTTAAATATTTTATAAATAGATAGATAGATAGATAGATAGATAGATAGATAGAGAGAGAGAGAGAGAGAGAGAGAGAGAGAGGAGAGATGAATCAACCGTGACAGATCAAACTATTCATACTCAAACACTCAATCAATATTTAATTTCTGTGCCTGGGAGCAAAATTATTCGTTAGGCGAAAGCTGAGATCGAGCGAGACGGTGAAACTGGGCATAACAGGCGGGAAAATATCGGGGGCATTTATCTACGTTCCGGCGCTGAGCATCCTGGGATCGCTGCGCGTGCCGAAAGTAAATCACGTGATCGGAGATGATAAAACGGGCAGGGGTTAATGGGAATGAAGAAAGGGGAGATAACCGCCGATGTTATCGTGAGAAGCAGGCATTGCCACGTCTCCATTCCCTTGATCGTCGATCTTTCATCGTTTTCCATTCTCCCAACCCTTCTCCCAGAGTCCTCTCTCTCTCTCGCTCTCTCTCTCTCCCTCTCTCTCCCTCTCTCTCTCCTCCTTTCCACACTCGTTTCCTCTTCTGCTCACTGTTTCCCGTTTTTCGTTCATCCTCTCTTTGTTTCTTCATCTCCTTCCTAACTCTCTTTCGCCTCTGCTCATCTCTCCATCTCCTTCTCTCTCTTCCTCTCTCTTTTTCTCTCTTCTACTTCTCTCTCTCTCTCTCTTTCTTTCTCTCGATGTCATTTTCTCTCCCACTTTTCCTCTTGCACATCTCTCTCCCTTTTTCCATACTCTCTCTCTGTTCCCTTATCTATCTCTTCAACTTCCCTCTCTCTCCTCTTCTGCAACCCTCTTTCTCTCTCTCTCTGCACTCTCCCATTTTCTTTTCATCCCTTATTCTCTTATCCCTTCCTTCCTCTTCCTTTCTCTATTTCACTATGCTCCAACAGCCTCTGCCTTTCCCCCGATCTCTCCTTCTCCCTCTTTTTCTCTTCCTCTTTCTTTTTTCAAATCTTTGTACGTTTGTCTGTCTGTCTGTCTGTCTCTCCCCAACCCCTGGTGGTGAAAATAGGAGTATACACGGGGTCGGCTATCGCCTATTTTCAATCCAGGTTTGTTTTTCGTTTTTTTGTTTTTGCTTTTTTTTTTTTTTGGTATGTTCAGTGTCTACTAATGGGGACATTACCATATACCTACTTACCAAAACCCATTTCCATCATTCAATCTATATATCTACTTATCTATCTACCATCCAATTCCTCTGGAACCTTTTATTTTGGGGAACGTACATCTTCCCGGTAAAGGATTTAATAGCAACGCCCTTCGGGATTTAATATCAGGAAAATCAAAATATGCTGAGTCAGCGTCAGATGATGTATGTTGAGGGCATTATTTTGTCATAGCTGTCATTTATTGAATAAGGGAATGAGCCTCGACATCATCACATGATAATATCAATACCACAACTAACACCAGAACCAGCGGTAGTAATAACCAAAAAGCACTCAGAGAGTGCACAACCTCAGCCAAAGCCGTACACTGACGTACGATAAGAAAAATTGATCCAACCCCAAAATACTCGCATCTTTTTTTCCACCCCATGACCAACCCTTCCGCAAAAATTTAATTCAAATTTACAGAGAATGTTTGGAGATATCGTGTGGTCACACAAGCAGACGAAGGAGCTTGATGCTGCTGCTGCTGCCGATGATGATAATGATGATGTTGATGATGATGATGGTGGATACTGTAGAGTAGGGCTGTACATTCACTGGATATTTTGTAAACACAATGATAGGACACGCACTGTCCATTGGTATGGACTCTACCTTGAACCGGCAACTGAGACACAGGATAGACCTATCTCATGGGTTTTTTCTCGGTACACACTGATCGTACCGCCGAGGCTAACCGTTCGGACACGCTAATCAAAGATACAATTGCCTATCAATAAATATGGTCATTCCAACAGACAAGAGCACGTCTGTAAAAGAACTTTAAAAAAATATCTGAGTACAAAGATCAGGAAACTGAAATCACAAAAATGTGGCAACTGAAAACTTAAACAATACCGACGTTGTGAAAGGAGCCCTAGGGGTTATTAAAAAAGACGTTTGAGAAATATTCAGGGAGAATACCAGGAAACTCAAAACATCTACAAAATACAGAAACTTTTACTCACTGGTGCCGCTCATATCCTTCGTAAAGCTCTGTCAATGTAAATTTTTTATTGTCTCTGTGTATTAAAAGTTTTTATACATAATAAATAATGATAAAGTTGTGTCATTATAGACTGCCCTGGATTTTTGGTTGGAACTCAGTTAATTATTTATTATTATTTGGAATCTCACACCAGTTGCCTGGTGGTAACTGCTGGAGTTTGAGTGACAGCAAGTCTCCTCAAGTCTCCAGCCCTCCTTCCCCAGTACTCATAGGTCGCAGCAATTCTACGATTTACTGTTTCACACCGGTTGCCCAGTGGTTATCGCTGAAGGCTGAGTGACAATAAGTCTCCTCAGGTCTTCAGCTAGCGTCTCCTCTCTTTCGCATATCATGACAGAGCTACAATTCGTTGCAGTACTTATATCTCTAGCACCTTCCTCAGTATCCGTGCAGTTCCCAGTAGTGCTGTGGTCTGTACGGTCTCTATCATCCGCCTAATCCCGATCTCCTCCAGTCTCTCCCTCAGCGTTTTGGGGACAGTTCCTAGTGCGCCCACTATGACCGGTACTACCCTGGTTTCATGTTCCACATTTTCCTTAACTCCCTTGCTAGGTCCTGGTATTTTTCCCTTTTTTTACCCTCCTTCTTTTTTACTCTATGGTCTGCAGGTACAGCAATGTCTACTATTTGGCAGGCCTTCCTTTTTTTGTCTACTATTACTAAGTCCGGTCTTCTTGCTTGGATGAGGTGGTCAGTTTGGATGTCAAAGTCCCAGAGTAGTTTGTGGTTGTCATTCTCCAAGACTGCCTCTGGCTTGTGCTGATACCACTTTTCCACATGGTTGAATCCCATTTGTTTGCTTAGTTCCCAGTGTATTATCGTTGCTACTCTATCGTGTCTATGCTTATACTCCTTCTGGGCGAGTTGACTACATTCACTAGTTATGTGGTTTACTGTCTCATCTCTTTCACCGCACATGCGGCATTTGCTGTTTGTCTGTGTTCTGTCGATTTTTGCTTTTATGTAGTTTGTCATTATGCTTTTGTTTTGGGCTGCCATGATGAGCGATTCTGTTTCTCTCTTAAGGTTCCCCTTTCGTAAATGATAATAATAATAACAACATGTCTGGCAAATCACTCAAAAGAAATCGTCACATAACCAATATCTTAGCAGCAGGTTGTGTTGGGGGTGATCAATTGAAAAATTGGAGAAAAAATAAGAGGACCAGTGAATGAATTACTGTGCACACCTTTTCAGGATCATCGAAAAAGTTTGGATTTTTCCAGAAACAAGCATGAACGCTGCTGGACACACACCTGAGATCAGTTTAGCAAAAACTTACATTGCAAATAGCCCCCCTCCCTTGAACGCTTATTTAGAGGGGAAATTTCTCAAAACCCCCCAAAATCGTTTTTTTCCTCGACATCATCATCGGTCTTTTAACGTCTGTCGTTGGACATAGACTTTCCCCAGGATCCGCCACCTTTCTCTATCATGGGCGTTGCGGAGCTAGAATTTTCTAAATTTGTCTGGTTCACCTCTCCAACTTGTATTCTTTCGGCCTCGGTTGCGCAAGTAATCTCTGAGGTTCCATGTCATGAGTCGTGATGTCCATTGGTTGTCTGTCATTCTTGCAATATGGCCTGCCCATTGCCATTCGAGTTTTTCTAATAGATTCTATGATGTCTCGGACTCCGGTTTTTTCTCTGATATACTGTGCTGTCTTGTGATCTCTCCATGTAAAGTTGAGCATGATTCTCAGGTGTGAATGTTCTAGCTCTAGCTCCGTTTGCGCGACCTGTACTTGTGACACATTCAGAGCCAGCCAACCAGCCAGCAAGCCGGGAAAACTCGAAAACTGAAATGTTGACAGTTTTGGTTAACGGCTTCTAATGGTTATAATTATTATGTTGGCTTTTGCTGGAGATCAAGTGACAGCAAATCTCTTCGATATTCTACAGGAATGTTCACACTCAACCCCTCTCCTCAACGCCATCATGTATTTCATTTGACACGTTCGCTGTAGGATAGTTCTATTCCCTTATTTCTCAAAGACATAGGGTAACCTCCCTAGCAAAAGGTGTGACACAATTCCTTTTTGAAGATTTTTTTTTTTTGCGATTTCGGCCATTGACTATGGCACAGATCCTACGTGCCAGAGATTAAAGGATAGATTTTGAGGGCAATGGCTCCTTTAATAAATAAAAAACAAACTAAACGAACCCTTTTGAAATAAAGAGAAACTTATCATGTAATTAAAAAAAAATTATATCTATTTAATTGCATGTGTCTATTGTAATAAAAACCAAATAGGCCGTAAACTGTACAGTACTCGTGGCCTCTGATGCATATACGGTGATCGCTATTTTTTAAATTTTTTTTCAAAAAATTAACGAACCTCTTCAGAATGAAGAGAAACTTAACAAGCAATTCAGAAATGTTATCTATGTTATTGAATGTACCTACTGTAATGAAAATTATATAGGCTGTACTTTATACAGTATTCATGGCCTCTGATGCAAATGAGGTTATGGCTATTTTTTTTCTTTTTTTCAAAAACTCAACGAGCCCTTTAGAAATGAAGAAAAACTTAACAAGCAATTAAAAGAAAATGTTATCTATGTAATTGAATGTACAAATTGTAATGAATATCATAAAGGCGGTACACAGTACAGTACTTGCGGTCTCTGGTGCATATGCGTATCCAATTTACGTTTTTTGTTCAAATCCTACTCAGTATTGACTTTATTTTCCTTGCCTAACAGCAATGACTATTTCAGACTCCGGGTTGAGACTAAAACGTGAACAGTTTAAAATGATGGATAGAAAGAGAATGGAAAATAGAGCGACTCATTTTATTCCTACGTCATCAATCAACGGGAGAAAGAAAGAAAGAAAGAAAGAAAGAAAGAAAGAAAGAAAGAAAGAAAGACAGAAAGGGAGAAAGAGAGAGAAGAGAAGGAGATTGAAATCTATGAACGCTAATTTTCAGTCAATATCTAAACTGCAGCAGATCATATTTAGAATCATCAAGCTTTCCGTGCCATTCATCGTGAGAAATATCTAGATATAATTTTATATCTAAATCTTTAGATTTGGCCGTGAAAATGGACTTGATCCCTTTCCATGGCCAAATTTAAAGACCATTTTTCAATTAAAAGGATATGCTAGTCGAAATATTTTCAAAACTCATTAGCTTCTTCCATAACGTGCGCCTCTTAAGAATATAGACTGCCGGTGACGAAGTCCCAGTCACTTCTGTACTCGCCCGCTTAGTTTCAAGTCTAATTGAGACCAGGACTATTTTTACAAGTTTTCATGACCACCCACTAGGCAGGATGCAAGTCTGCCAGAGTGAGACCTCCGCCCTAATCACACAGCTCAGAGTGTACTAAATTGCCCAGGGGAATTAGTCCTCGAACCCGCAATCTTCTGTGTGTGAGGCGGACTTATTGATAAAATTGTACATTTACGTTTATCAAACTTACCAGATTTGATATCATTTGATGTCGATGAAGTGGGACATGAATTGTTTTTGCTCATTTATGATACCATTTTGTGCCTTCGGCTTGTATCGATTTCATAGATACTACAGCAGTTATCGTCCATTCTTAATCCAAATTCAACTGTCGATAGTGCTTTTACCATTTTACTTGCATTCGATTACACAAATTAGATCTAATAATATTCATCTTGGCGAAAATTTTGAGTGTGGCAATACCTAGTCATACTTGCAGATTTCTTTCAGCTGAATTTGGAAATTACTTTTTGGCAACATGAGCTTAGCGGTTTGTTATCGGGCGAGGCATCATCATCATCATCATCATCATCATCATCATCATCATCATCATCATCATCATCCTTTTAGTATCTATCGTTAGACAAAAACCTTTCCCGAGATTCGCCAAACCCCTCTGAGCGTTGCAGAGCCAATACTCTCTGAACTTGTTTAGTTCGTCACCGTATCTTATCTTTCCGGACACAGTTCTGAATATGGTCTCTGGGGATTCACGTTGTGAGCTGTGATGTCCAGCTGATGTCTGAAATTCTTGTAACGTGACCAGTCCATTGTCCTTTGAGTTTTCTCGTGGATTAGATCATATCTCTGACTCTTGCTGTTTTTTTAAAGATATATTGTGCTGGATTGTTATCTCTCCGTGTCTCCATTATTCTTTTCTGTACACGTTGAATGTTATATATATATATATATATATATATATATATATATATATATATATATATATATATATATATATATTATAAGTCGAATTTGGGTATAAGAAAAATTTTGAATCAAACATGAAATTTCAGAAATCATATTCGAGTCTGTTGATTTTCCTGAAATTTTTTCTGAATCCAAAACTTGTCTGATACTCACGGTCGTCTCATTTTTGAAAAAAACATACGACTATTTTTCAATAACGTCATTGCAAGGAATATCTCCGTCTTATGAATACATTGTTTATGGCACTTGGTCAGTTGTCACCGAAACATGAATTTATTTCATCTTAAACGCATCGATCGTGGTTTTCAGGTCGTAAAAGTGAAATTCTCTGCAGCGATGACGAATCAACCTGAAGAATGATTTTAAAAGGATATATATATATATATATATATATATATATATATATATATATATATATATATATATATATATATATATATATATATCGTATACTACCTACATAGTATATCGTACTAAACCACGGAATTTGAGTTAAAACATCTGGTATTATTGCTCACTAATATGCACTGTGTCTATCAACGTTGTCTTCATACAGGTAAAAGTAGTGGCCATTTTTGACTGACCTGGGTATAGAGCCCCTGATTTTGGATCACTTTTTTAGTAAAAAAAACTTGTCATCAGGAACATACGGTAGGTTTGTAATAGTTTGTTATTGCTGTGCAATTAGTGGATTAGAAATTCTTCATAAATCAATTCTAATGACAGAAGGTTGAAACAAGGTCTGGCGCAGACATGTGGATGCATGATTACAACGCGATTTTTTAATCTGACTATCATTATTGTCAGAATAAATTGATATCTATAAAACTGCACAACCCTCTCTTCAATTTTTTTTGTTCCAGAGAAATAAGTGTTATTTTCTGATTGATTGTGTCTATGAGAAAAAAGTATTGGAAATGTCAATTACTCCCGTCAAACTTCAAACAGGACAGTTATAATTTGAAATCAACTCATTTCCAATTGGACAGCGGGCGAATTTACACATTCTTAATCACAGAAAGAAAGAAAAACAACTCACGAAAGCAAAGTTTGAAGAGAACAATAGCCATTTTCTATATTTCTTTCTATACATAAGCAATCAGAAAATAACACTTGCTGCCCAGGAACCAAAATTGCTTCGCTTGGTTTAATCTCACATCTTCTCCGTTAGTTATTAATGACTACATTGCACGAAATTGCAGCGTAGTAGTCGTATGTATTGATTCGTTTGTGCGAACTACATGAGAAATTGTTCGTGTCTACTATTCTCAGTATTTTCATATCTATCTATGTTTTAGAAACCACCACCAACTGTCTCTTTGGTTTTCAAGTTGGCTGGCTTGCTGGTTGGCTGGTTATGTATACGAGTATCACATATACAAACTGCAACAATAATGATGGAGGGCTGAAAATTTCAGCATTTACTCTTCTTTGTTTTTTATTCCCCTAAATTGGTATACAATGAGAGGGTTCAAGTTATAATGTAAGTTTATGCTAAACTGACTCCTCAGTTTGAGTCCAGCAGCATTCACGTTTGTTTTCGAAAAATTCGGGGTTTTTTTGTGATCATTAACCAACAAAAGGCGATGGAAGTAAATCATTCATTGACCAACCCGTCTTCCAGTGCCTTTAACAGATCACTCCCAACACAGCATGCTGCCAAAAGATGATTTCTGACGGTTTCTATCGAGTGAATAACCAGACCTATCTATCTATCACACCATTTTTACATCTATCTAATACAATCTGTTTCGAATACGAATTTTACGGTCCGTCTCGATTTACTGATTTTCCTTTCTTTCTTTCATTCTTTCGCCCAGAAATTGTCAACAAAAACAAAAACAAAAAACAATACTGTAAACATAGCTTTCTTAAGTTCATATGGGATTCATTTATCATTCTTTTATCCCGATTTCTTCATTGATCATCATAACATATCTGTCAAAAATACGTTGGTCAGCGGATAGTTTCTATTGAGTGACTAATCAGACTAGTCTTTCTTTGTTTCTTTCTTTCTGCTACAACTGTACATGTTTACCTATGATTCATTTCGCCTGTTTCAGTGTTACCAATTCAAAAAGAGAATTCGAATTAATTCCTCCTGGTATGAGCGTAAAAAACCCACACCTAATTCCCTATAAAACAATCTAAGCCTTATTATCGCTTTTTTATAGCTAAAATAGCTATATTTGTTTACTAATGACTAGAAAAATGGTTTAAATAGCTGGAAAATATCTTGAGAAATTGGCTCCAAATTAGAGCTGAATGTTGATTTTTTGCGCAACCAGAACAAGAAACGCGCTATATTTAGCACGAAAAGCATTAAACTGGTAACATTGTCTACGATCACAATTTTTATTATGTATCCGCTTTCATCGCCTGTCACAATTTGTTTCGAAAACAGATCATTTCAACACGGACCAATAGGTTTATGTTTCGTTTAACTTATGCGTAAGTCACATTTGAAAGCGTCTGTCGTAAGCAAACTATCTCAAATGATTTACTACGCTTGATCTTAGATATGTTGTCTATCTCAGGTGTCGTACGATTTTGATTCACAATCACCATCATCAGTCTTTTAGCGTCCGTCGTTGAACATAGACCTTCCCCGAGATTCCCCGAGATTCACCGAGATCTGTCTTAGTTGTCTCGTCATCTCATTTTCTGCCAGCCACAATTTCGCATTTGATCTCTGGGGATCCCCAAGATTCGCCAGACTTATCAGTTGCTGGAGCTTCGCGGCGCCAATATCCCCTGAACCTGAGTTGTCACGTCATTTTATTTTCAGATATAATTTCACGTATGATCTCTGATCGTTGTGAGTTGTGTTGTCTTGCAGTTGTCTGACATTTTTGCAACTTGGCATTCCCACCGTCATTTGATATTTCTAATGAATTCTTAGATATATATGACCCCTGTTTTTTTTTGTTTTTTTTTTTTTGCTGTGCTGTCTTGTGATCTCTCCATGTGATACCGAGAATGATTTTCTCCAATGCACGTTGCGTAATATTTGGTCTGAGCGCAAGTTTACATTTCACAAAACTTGATTATTCTGAAGTAATGTCTCAGTTTGATTACACCAACCTCAACTGGTGTACCCGACCGTGGAGCATCGTTTAGCGGAAGATCTCCATCATGACACTTCACAAACCACTTTTGTTAGAAAGCACAACACGCAAAAAAAGTTGGTTTTTCTTCCATCCTCAATGTTAGAATCAATAAACAAAAACAGGTAAATTTCGTTTAAAAAAAATGTTCACTCATATAACTGCAGTCGCGAAAATATGGAAAGTGATCTTTATGAATAAAGTCACTTAAAACTAAACTCTCGCACTATCTTACGTCAAAAACTGAACAAATCTTTCGGCCAACCAAATATATCAATTTCTGTAAGTTAGTGATTACGAAACGTTGGGCCGATCGATTGATAGCAATGCGTCTAATACAGGTGATTCCATGTTGATCGGAACGACCCATTCTCAATAACCCGAGTAACGCAGGCAATTCCATATATTTTACCTGTTTGGTTACTCTGCAATCATTTATTTGCTTAGTAAAAATAGCTTTACTACGATGAAACCCCTCTGGAATTATATACATTTGTCAGCAATAATATTGTACGCTGGATTCCATGCATATTATTTTGACCTGGTGCTAAAAAGGTTATTATGATCTTTTTTCCCTTCAAGATATTACTTCTATACCAGACTGAAGTAAGGCTGCAGAATACATAGATCAAAACGATATGGTGACGAGAGCAACAAGAATATAATCAGAAGTCTAAACAAAGTTTGGAATGATGGTGATGACACCACTCATTTTAATCAGGATCGCATACCTGAAAAAGGTTGAAGAATGAATCAGCCGAATATTGGGATAATCACAGAACAACCAAAAATTAAGATCATTGGTCCAAACAACTATTGGAATCTATATTAGGTTTGAGCAAAAAAAATAATAACTGTGAATTTTCACCATCAACTTTAAAGCAGTAAATCTCACCTTTGTATCAAACATTAATCGAAATAAAATCTTCAGGATCTACTCATTTGCCAACTAGATACAAGTCCATTCATTCAGGGAGAATATAATTCTGGGGTCCAAGAACCAATGAAGTCTTCAGAAGCGTTTTGAGCATCTGCCTGGTCGAAATGTTTGAAAAGTGGTTGCCAGTCGGAGAGATGTCGGGTGGGTAAGCAGCATGAAGTAGAATTTCGTAGCCTAGTTCGTTCAATTTCCCTTCTTTTTTTTCCACTTTTCATTCGGGGTCATTCGCACATCATGTCTAGGTTTTTGATTTCCCAATTCGGGCCAGATGTCCAGCAACTGTTGAATGGTCAACGCATAGTTTCCCTAGAACACCTCGAGTTGCTTTGTGGGGGTTCACCTGGATAATGGCCCTCAAGTGGATATTATCAATCATAGGAGGACCTCATCTTTAAGGCTGTTACCTCAGCTTCGAAATCTTTGGTTATATACTCTTCTTTTTAGGATTTTTGGGATCGACTTGTTTTTGAAAGTTGGGCTTGCTCAGCCATGTTCAAAATAACGAAAAACTGCAATTATTTTTGCACCAATCAATATATATATATATATATATATATATATATATATGTGTGTGTGTGTGTGTGTGTGTGTGTGTGTGTGTGAGTGTGTGTGTGTGTGCGTTGGTTGACTATCGATCAGATGATGTCTGTGGCTGGAGGGAGATCTGCATAGCAACCTCTGCGCGAATATTATCAAGGTGAGTGAGTCGCTGCTCAGGAACGCGGCCTCCAACATCGTTTTCCAGTGGTACAAAGAGTTGTCACAACTGGTGCTCTTTGGGGCGGCAGGCGATCATGGAAAGGACGTAAGGTTCACTTAATTGTAGCCTTGTGCCAGACGATGATCATACACTTGTGTGTGCTTAAAAAAACTAACACGTAGAAACACAGATACCCCCCCCTACAGCCACGCCCACACTGGCCCAACAATTAATGTCTGTCATCCCCACCCCGAACATCCTCGAGACTCAAGATAAGACAATAATGGTCGCTCAATAGAAACTGTCACGTGACCCATGTCTCTTGGCAGCATGTTGTGTTGAGGTGATCAATTAGAAAAATTGGAAAAAGATAGAACTAATGAATGATTTGCTTCTCTCACCTTTCGTTGGGTAGTGATCTCTAAATTTAAAAAAAAAACCCATTGCGAATGTTACCAGACTCGAAGTAAGGGTTCATTTTAGCATAAACTTACTTTGAATATTGAACCACCAACTAGAAACCCATTTAGAGGGATAATCTAACAAGGGAAAAACACGTTTTTTTTTTTCTAAACATAAAAGAAGTGAATTTTTCAGTCTAAAGGCTCCATTGGTATGACCTGTACGTGTGATGAATACGTATCCAGCCGGTCAGATTCATTTGAAAACTAAAGAAACCTATGTTGACAGTCTCAGTGATAGTATTAGTTGACTGTTTCTAATAGATCGATACTCTTGCGGATCGATTACTTATTCGTGAATATTCCGATGCGTTTTCTGTCCCTATCAGGAAAGCAAATAACAGCATAACCGGGCTTAATTTCTCCCTCGAGAAAAAAATGTTTACTTCTAATCTACGAATCGGACGTAGGAAATTCGATTTCTTCGTCAGGAAGCCATTACGAATACTCCCTCTGCATGATGACCCCTCCCCCCCCCCAACTCACTGGAATTGTTTGGAACAGGGAACACACTACCCCCCCCCCCAAAAAAAGAAAAATGTACAAATCATTGAAAGAAAAAGAGGAGAAAATATGAGATATGAATTTTATCGGTTTGTTGTTGATAATGAATTAGGGGGGTGAGGGAGGGGGATGAAGAAGAAGAAAAGAAGGATGGAAGAGAGAAAGATTTATGGATCGGAAGAAAACAGGAGAAGGAAGGAAGAGTTCAGAAAGGAGGGATAGTGGAGAAAGAAAGAAAGAAAGAAAGAAAGAAAGAAAGAAGGAAAGGAAGGAAGAAAGAAGAGGGCGAAGGGATATGAAGTATGGAGAAGAAGGAAGAAGAAAAAATGAAAGAACGAGAGCAAGGGAGGGGGGAAAGAAAAAATGGAAAGGGATAGAAGAAAGGTGGCGGAGGAGAATGAAGGATGGGAAAGGGAGTAAGGGATTAACAGAAGGAAGAAGGAAAAGGAAAGATACGAGGAAGAAGAGAAGGAGGAAAGAAACAAGGATTTATAGTTTTAAAAAAAAGGAAAAGAGAAAAAGATGTAGTACATAGAAATCAACGATGGTGAGACGGGAAATAGGGAATGAATGTGTAAAGAGAAAAAAAAGAAAGAAAGAAAGGAAAGAAGGAAGAAAGAAAGAAAGGAAGAAAGAAAGAAAAAGGGAAGAAAGAAAGGAAGGAAGAGAGAAAGGAAGAAAAGAAGGAAAAAAGAAAGGAAGAGCGGAGAGGGAGTGATAGCGATGGATATGAGGGAGGAAGGAAGGAAAGAGAGAAAAGGAAAAAAAGGAAGGAAATGACAAGCAAGGAAGGAAGGATATAAAGGAGAGAAAGGAGAGAAAGGGCAGAAGAAAGGTAGGGGGAGAAAGAACTAGCGGACGTAAGGGGTCGACGGATGGATAGTAATGGGGAGAAGGCACAGAAGGGACAGAAGTTAGGAAAAGAGGAAAGGACAAAGATAAGGGACGGACAGATAAAGGATTGGGGGGGGGAAGAAAGGAGGACAAAGGCGGGGGGCTAGAGGGAATAAGGGAAGGAAGGGAGAGAAAGAAAAGTGGAAGGTGCATAAATAAGGGAGAAAGGAAAGAAGGGAGGAAGGAAGAGACAGAAGGAAGGAAGGGGGATCAAAGAAGGAAGGAAAGGGAGAGAGAGACGGGCGGGCAACAGAACAATAATCGTGGGGTTGGTGGGCGTTGTCTTTGGAACAAAGCAAAAACAATACGAAAATATCCATAGCTAAACATCCCATTATCTCACAGGCCATTATTTTGATATTTAGTCCCATGACCGAAAGCACTAATTTCGCCTTCTGTCTTGCGCGGATCGTCATTTGTTTTGTTATGGGATCATTTTACGATTTCAATAAAACTTTCGATTCAACTAATCTACAATTTAATGGAGGGAGACCCATATTAAACGACAGATGCCTATCAGCATTTGCAATCATATGTATGTTCCCATTGTTCTTCGCTTATATCTTCATCGGAGAGTTAGATGCCTGGGCAGACCCACTTTCGGCTTGCCAGTCCCGTCGGAGCATCGTTCACATTACGACATCTGGTATTACCCCATTGGTTGCTCATCTGATTACAGACCAGGCTCTATCTTGCTTAACTCCGGTGATATTACGAGAGCTGGTGTATCTATAGTGATTTGATCATGACCCCTAAGCCCCCAGGAAGAGGTTCCTTAATCCTAGACTTTGTGCTTTGTGCTAAGCGTAGAGGCATTGAGTGCCATTTTCAAAGTCCTTGGTAAGACTCCATGGTGAATGGACCGCCGCCTACTGAACCAGAAGCGAGCACTCTACCACTGGGCCCCGATAACCGGTGTAGTTGCAGTTACGTTGCCATAAGCAACAGCTAACATCTTTTCTCTCCAATTTAAGTGTAGATAATAATACAGTAGTTTCCTTTTATGACGCAGGTATTGGGGTCCAAAAAATATTACTTCGTTATGACTGAACTAAGGATAATCAAAAATCAGTTACGAATTCGCCTGTGAACGAAGAAAGGAAATTTAATATTTTAGTCATATTAGGTTAGACTTTTGATGAAATCCTGTTTTTATCCGCGGTTTTCTGGGCGTAAAATAGATATTGATTGTTTTTCATACAACGTTTCGGCTGTTATACTCTACGGCCTTCATTAGGTATCATCTGGTAGGTATGGGGAAGTAACGAACCGAACCCTCTATTTAACCGACGGGGGGTATATTGACCGCACTACCCTCTTAGCATTAGTAGCATCATTATTGTCTTACACTGGGATTGAACCTAGAACCATCAGGTTACTTGCAGTAATTTTGTCTGATTCTGTAACCACTACGCTATGTGTCCATGTGGACAATATACCCCCGTCGGTTAAATAAAGGGTTCAGTTCGTTACTTCCCCACACCTACCACTTGATACCTAATGAAGGCCGTAGAGTACAACGGCCGAAACGTTGTATGAAAAACAATCAAGATGAGGATGGTCCGAATAATAATAGAAACAATGATAATACTTCATCTCAGAAATTCAGAGATATACTATCTATTGTCTGTATAGAATTAAAGAGCTTCGAACTTTGCCAGGCCACCGTCCTTCCGTTCCAGCACTTAAAAGATCTCAGCTAAGTTTCTTACAACAGAGAGTTGAAAGAAAGATCAAAAGACCACTTGGACATCTTAAAATTAGCGACTCGGTGATTATAACTGAGCTCAATTTCTTCAGCTGTTCTTACAGTGATACTTTTTTTTTCTTGAGGAAGGAATAAAAACATATCAACATGTGTTAAAAAGAAGAGGGGGAATTTATTCGCCGTGAACATAAGCCTCATTATTATCAATAAAAAAAAAGGGTCCTCTACGAAACTAATTCTTTTTATTTCTTGATGAAAGAATCTGGTATTCAGGACGGCGATGATTCTGATAATGCTGAATTAATCTCCTCTCTACTTTGAAATATTTTACCGCAAAGAAAGGGTTCTAGTGATCTGACAAAATGGAAAACCTCCCGACGCTAAACTAGTTGAGTTAGGGGATGCAATTATATGTCCCAACCCTGAGATTTCATCTTTTCTCAGATTCATCTGTTTATATTTTCGTTGCTCACAACCAGGCCAGTCATGGGGGGTGAAGGGTGTAAGAGAAGAGGACCTTCGGCTTGCATTATTTAGCGGGGTAGAGATCGGTTACCCTTACGATGATCAACGGGATTTCTACTGGAGGATATCCACATGATCCCCTATCTGCTTACAGTACCTGGTATTTCCTGATGTTCACCCATTTAGGTACTGACGATCGTGGACGTTGCTTAAGTTGGGCGATCGTACGAGAACTGGTGTATCTAACGTGATTTGGTCGTAACCACCTAGCCTTGGGAAGAGGTAACTCAATCCTAGTTCCTGCGCTAGGTGCTGAGCGGGGAAGCAGTAAGCACAAATTCTGAATTCTTATGATTTGACGGTGTACTGAACCACAGCCCACCAAAACAATGCAATTTGGTCGTAACCTTCGCTCAGATTTATTTTACTGTGTGAAATATCTTTTGTGGGCGAACTTGTGTTATTTCTAAGTAAATCAGCGGTTCTCATGACTTTTCTCTGTCACAGACCTGTTAATGACCTCCGAAAATATGTGCATATCCCTAGATAATTTTTTTTCTTTTGATGTTGATTAGGTGAATGTGATTTTCAGTGTGCAAACCACTGGAGAAAGTAGATCACTACATCTACCTGGGACAACGAATCTCCACGAAACCCTCAAAAGAAGAAGAAATCAAGCAGAGAATCACCCTAGGATGGCAAGCCTTTGGCAGAGCAAGCCCAACCTTCAAAAATAAGAAGATCCCATAAATCCTAAAAAGAAGAGTGTATAATCAATGCATCCTCCCAATAGTCACTTATGGAGCTGAAACATGGAACCTAACCAAGAGACAGATCTGCAAATTGAGAACCATACCACGTGCACATGAGAGAATCATGCTCAACCTCACACAGAGAGGTCGTGCTGAGCCTCGCGAGGTGAGACCACAAGACAGCACAGAACATCCGGAAAAAGACAAGAGTCAGGGGCATCATAGAATCCATTAAAAATCTCAAATGGCAGTGGGCTGGCCATGTTGCAAGAATTGCAGGTAACCGATGGACATCACAACATTACAATATGGATCCCCAGAAATCACATGAGAAACTGAGGCCGTCAGAATGCAAGATGGAGAGATGAACTAAACAAATTCAGAAAATACTGGCTCCGCGACGTCCATGATAGAAAATGTGGCGAATCTTGGGGAAGGTCTATGTCCAACGACGGACGTTAAAAGACTGATGATGATGATGATGATTACGGTGATGATGATGATTATGATGATGATGATGATGATGATGATGATGACCCCTATGCCTTGGTGAACCAAAGAGGTCCGTGGACCCCAGTTTCGGAATCGGTAGCGGGAAATTTAATCTTTCAATCCCTCTTGACGATAAAGATCAACTGTTTTGTTTCGTAAGACGGGTATGAATGTCATTTTTTCCAGACGACCTTTGAAACGTTTAAAACGCTCATAAGAAAGGAAGGTAAGGGTGTGTGAGTGAACAAAGAGGAATATCTTATCGAATATCTTACACTAATGCATATTTTTTTTTTGTTTAATGAATTCTTGAAATGAAAAATTTGACGTAAAATTCGATCATGTTTCAAAAACCTGAGACGACTTTTAACATTTCATATCATAGATTTAAACGACTTTATTTGAAGTATTCGAAATATTCAGAAGCAAATTGCACGAAGATTTTCTTCGTCCTACGAGAATAATACTTATCAGCATTGAACGGTTTATTGGGGCATATATATATATATATATATATATATATATATATATATATATATATATATATATATATATATATAATGCAAGAAGTTAAGATGAAATGTAAGTGTATCTCATATTGTAAGTGTGGATTTATGGAGAAGACAGAGAGGTACAAAAGAAATTGTAGCAGTCGAAAAAAACAATCAGCGTTCATTTTCAGAGAGTCTTTTTTTTTAATCGCGTAACAGCTTTATATCATTTATTCATTAATTGTTTATTTTTGATTAATTGGAAACAAATATTGCTGTTAACATATGTGTAAACAACGTTGCAGGTTCTGCACAGAGTCTGATTTTTAGGTTTTTGTTTAATTCCAAGAGCTCGTAATAGAGGAAACCTGCCATATTCCACCGACTGCCCATCAAGACCTTACAATGGTGGATGTTCTGTTTTGGTGTAGAAATATTTCATTCAAAATTTTAGATCCTTTCAACAAGAAGTAAATGAATAGTTTTGCAGGGCAATTTTGTCAATACTAAGTAATGATAATGTTCCTGACAAATGAATTCGCACTTATTACATATGAGCATGTTTCATCGCGAAGCAGTACTGGTTTCGAAAAGTATATAAAATGAGAACTAATATATATATATATATATATATATATATATATATATATATATATATATATATATATATATATATAGCGATGCTCTTACCATTGTGATAAACAGCTGCTGGTAATGCAAAGACCCAAATAACTGTTTTCACCCCAATTTCTCATCTCGTTCATTCTCGGTCTATTCGTTTCTTTTCAACGCGACAGTTATGTATGAAGAAAATGGATAGTATGATCCGGCAGAATGATTATAAGTTGCATTATACTAAATAAAAACTCATTCGAAATGATCTCTTGTCATCATACGATTAAAGTATCCCTTACCATAGGCAACGCAAATAGAATAAACAATTAAAGAAAATGGGGCTGCTGTAGGAATCTAACCTGCCACTGATAGGGTAGCCGCTTCAACCTAGCGATGCTCTCAAAACTTCAAGATCAAGTGAAATTTTTTTATGATTTCATTATTATCTAAAATAAATCCAGTACCATTAATAATGATAAATGTTTTATTTTTATTTGAAACTCTATTTGAACTGACATCTCGTTATTACACAGTGAATGCTTCGGTCGTTCTAGACAGCCTAAATAGAATAAACAATTAAAGAAATGAGCTGACGCTGGTTCGATTCTTGCAGCAGTTCATTTCTTTTATTGTTTATTCTATTCCCACTGTCTAGTTCAATTGACTCATCCGCCGTATAATTACAGCTTGTTAGTTCAAACAGAGTCTCAAATAATAATTTAAAAAATGCATTTATAATTATTCTATCTGATTATAAACAATTTTTTGAAAAAAGATTAAAATCAACTTTTTCGATCAGAGATACCAATCTGTGTTTATTTGTGGATCAATTTCAGAGCTGGACTCCTCATCCCTCGTTTGATGAAATCTTACAAATTCCAGTCTGCATTGTTTTTACATAATCTTCAGAGCTTGATTCTGAAATCTTTTTCTGCGCCTGAATCCTGACTAATTTTTCGTCTGATGGTCAATTTGTGAACTTGAATCTTCGCACAGATCTCCGGTCTCCAGGGATCAGACCATTTAAGATTTAACAGACGCAGGTGTAGTGCAACTGCCAATGCTGTTTTGTCCCCCAAAGGGCATGGTATTGCCCTATCAAGATCAGAGGAGACAGGATTTATCCTGAGTCCTTGGACCGAGCACATGTCTTTTTGACCTTAGTTGTAATGACATAGAGAATTTTCCTACCCACACGAATGCGTGTGTGGTTTCCCAGCGTTAAAAACCGACCTTGTGTCACATCCTTTCTTCGTGGGGATCAAGGTAAATAGGTACTGTTTCTGCCTTCAAATGAGAAATTGACTGATTGAAGTTTTGTAGCAGTGTTCTGTTCTATATAGAGCACGTAAAAAAACATTTCACAACTATATGACTCCAATTGATTTGTCCAATTATTGAGATGAGGCTTGATTCTGAAGTTCAACAATCCTACTGCGTATAAAATCGGACAGCGTTTGTTTCTTTTCCCTACTGGGTCGACTTGACGCTGTTTTTTTTTTAACAAACAGAAACCAATAAATTGGAACCCTTTATATCATGTCAATTGTCCAGGACTTTTAAGCTTTGTTGCAACGAAAATTTTCAAAAATAAAAGTCTTTTTAAAACTAACCAACTCCTGATCACTGCTCGACTTCTTTTTCTATTGGATATGGTGTTTGCAACATGACCAACTTTAAAATCCCAAACGGTCATTAATTTATTCTCGATAATAATGAAATTATGCAAGATTTTCATTCGAGTTCAAAGTTTTGTGTTCCAACACATACATAAAAAATGTCTCCGCCTTAGATATCGATTTTCAGATGGATGTCTACTTAATTCAGTTGAGCATAAAATAGAATGGCGTGCACCATAATACAGACAGATCACCGTGGCCCAGTGCTTGTCTCCAGGTCAGTAGGTTGTGGGGTTCAATCCATTGCAGAGTCATACCAAAGACAAAATGGTATTCAGTGCCTCTCAGCTAAGCACTTAGCAGAAAGAGTAGGGTTTAGGAAGCTTAGAAGTGGATGGAATCCATCGAGCTATCCCTCCCGGGGCATGGTACAGGGGACAGGGAACTTCTGTAATGAGATACGGGACCAAAGACCACACCATAATGTTGAGGTACGCCAATGGATATCGTCATTGATATCCTGGCCTTTTTTTTATATTTACGGTAATTAGCTTAGTATGATACAAGGCTAAAGCATGAGAAATGAGTCATAAAGATCATGCAGCACCAATCTCCCAAATGTGGAGAGCGCGCCCCTGAATGCAAAATTCTGGATTTTTTATATTCACTACGCTTAGTAGAGTAGAAGGCCAGGTCAGATCAATCGGGGGTAGGAAGATTGTGATGCACCAATATTACAAGTGAGGATGACCTGCCCCTTGAAAATCAGCATTCGAAACATTAGTTTTTTAAAATATCATGTAAGCATAACTTGGAGGAGAAATAGGCCAAATTGGATGAATAAGGAATAGGAAGATTGTATTGCACCAATTGTCCGCGTCGGGTTGCTCTGTCTACCTTAAAAGTTAGTATTTGAAATCCTAGCATTTTACCAGGCCTCAAAAACTGAGTCAGGACAGTCTATCTATTTGATGGCCAGTGTGAATGTGTGTGTGTGGGGGGGGGTATTTGTTTTTCTATCTGTCACAATGGACTATTCCACGTAAAGGTAATAATTCTACTGATAAAAATATCTTCTCACCATTTGAAACAATTGACTCTTCCACTGAAGAGACCTCATTGGTTTTTCTTTCTCATTATTTAATCAGACTTCCCTGCACCAAAGAGAACATGAGTTCGAGTTTCACCGGGGGCTTACTCTTTATCTCCAATCCACGTTGTTTACTCACTGCCGTAGATCGACGGTCTGGGTTGAGTAAGGATGAAAAGAAACGCTAAAATAGTAGTCTCAAAATAATAACGATAATTCAGTCGGAGAAGAATTGGAGATATATCCATGAATTCTGGAAACTCAGACTGTCGATTTTTACCAAAAGAATAAATACAGACTTCAGTGGTGAAGTCTACAATTGAAAAATCCAATTATGCCTCTGTTTGTTTGTTTTTGTTTTTTTGTTATTGTTTTTAGAAATTCCTGAATGGAGTCAAGATGTCGAGGTGATTTGATGAATGGTCAACCGAAATGAAGGGCCCTATATGACAGGCCTAGCCTTCACGATTCTTTTATCTTGCTCCCCGATAATTTCTCAACCATCTCTGTAACTCCATCCCATCTCCATCCGAACCGAGCAAACGAATTAAAATCTCTCTTCTACATAAAATGGCGTTAACCTCTCGATTTTTTTTTCTTTTTTGCGCGTGCAAACGACTTGTAGTTGGGGGACTGATTCCAAATCACCATACCCATCATTATTTCAACCATATTACTCATGACAAAGGCATCGATCAAAATCTACCCGAATGGTGTACCATCCAGTACTACCAATTTAGATGAGTACTTTTTTGTTTGTTTGTTTTAATTTCTCGAATTTGGGAGTGACAACTGTCTGATGGACTCCGATCTTGTCATAAGTGCACCATAGTTGATTGGAAGGATATTGGACAGAGGACTATCACTACAACTCCAATGTCATCTCCTGTCATCTCAGTTTGGCTGATGGCCAGGATGCATAAAAGGTCGGAAGTTGGGTGACGCCAGCAGTGCTTGATTTCGGAAGTCACGTCAGAGCGGTGGTGAGTGGTTCATAATGGACGGTATTACCTGTTTTTTTTTTTTCTTAGTGCGGTATCAATCGGATACAATTAGCAAATAACGGGTGGTGTCCAGTCCAAAGTTCATATTTTGAAACTTTCCTCGCATCAGAATTGAAGGTTGCATAACTAGGACTGCCAATCTAGCAATTTTTCGGCTAGATGTGGCTGATAGCCTTTTAAACATTGGGAGTTTGATTTTTTTTAAAAATAACATTCAAATTGTCCCCTTGTTAATCATGATCAGAATCAAAGGTGATAATACTGACAAGAGTACTGGAGATTTTAGGATTTGTTGTCACTTGATCTTATCGTTAATCATCTGATGCCTTAAGGGATGGAAATTATAAATGAAGAGAATATAAATACAGGTGTGACGGAGTAGGAACAATTGTGCACTTCGAACTGTACAAACGACAAACAAATGGTATCGCCACAAACCAAATGAAAAGAATGACATATTCGGGAACTTTGATGTCCAGACCAAAACACTCCATCCGATCAAGACGACCAGATCTAATGAGAGTAAACAAGGGAGATACGTTTTCTATACATTTATAACATCTGGAAATAAGCTCTTTTTTGTGTGTTCATACTGTTGTTACAACAGCCTTTCGACCGAATCAATTGTCCGAACAAAACTCGGAAGAGAAAAGAGTACCAGCCAGATTAGTGTCAGCGAACCACATGTTGGAGACGAAAGGGAAAAAAATGGAAAAAATTCCAGGGAGGGCCTTACTCGGGAACTGAAAAAGCTGTGGAATGTTACGGTTATGCCCATAATGACTGGTGTTTCTAGAACCATACAAAAAAATCTTAGAATCTAGATTACATGAATTAGAGGTTCACGGATGGTTTGAGATCGTGAAAAAGAATAGCAAATTTCGTATTAGTTTTTATCTTGTTGCTTAACGAAATTTCGCTGGAGAAAAAAATGAGTCCCGGTAAATATAATAAAAATTTGACGGCGCCAATAGCTGAAAGTTCTGAAACATGGGTACCTGTCCGAAGATATCATCAAACAGTAACGATGTTTTGTCTCGGAATTTGAAGAATGAACATCGTACAAGATAAAATGAAAAGAATTTGTATACTTATCAGTAATGTGCGAAATGATGAAAACACATGTTCTTAGTGTATTAATTTTTGGAAATTCCAATACTTTTTTCTGCATTGAGTTTGATTTTCAGTGCGAGTATAATGCTAAACTGGATCCGTACCTTGTGTCGGTCAGGAGAGCTTATCTGAATCGCTATCTTTTTGTTCAATCGTATTTTGCTTGATATCCTGCAATCAGGGTGTTATCTTTTCAGCCAGCTGTGATGAAGCCCAACCAATATATAAGGATACTTGTTATTGAAATGTGTCGTATAGAGGAAGTATTCATCTCTTGTAGATACGAAGATAATCAATATATGTAAGGATGTACCACCGCTCTCTGCTCATACCCTCATCGGCGGGCTAGATACCCACGGGTAATTGTCATCATCATCATCATCATCATCATCATCATTCTTTTAACGTCCGTCGTTGGACATAGACCTTCCCCAGGATTTGCCACACTTCTCTATCATGGGCGTCACGGAGCCAGTACTTCCTGAACTTGTCTAGCTCATCTCTCCATCTAACTTTTTGCCGGCCTCGGTTGCGCATGTGGTCTCGAGGAATCCATGTTGTGAGTCGTGTTGTCCATCGATTGTCTACCATTCTTGCAACATGGCCAGCCCACCGCCATTTGAGATTTTTTATGGATTCTATGATGTCTCTAACGCTTGTCTTTTCTCGGGTAATTGTAAGTAACCCCAACTTCCGACTTTCCGTACAGGTCGAAGCTTTGTTCTTCATACGGTACTTGGTATTTCTTGATGGTCACCCATTTAAGCACTCACCAGGCTTGGCATCGCTTAACTTCAGGGATCTAATGAGAGCAAGTTTGTCCCACGTGAGTTGGTGGTAACCCCTTAGTCTTGGGGAAAGGTTTCTCAGTCTCAGTCCTTGTGCTGAATGCTCAGCAGAGAGACATTGAGTACAATTTTTAAAGTCCTCAATGGATTGAGCCACGGCCTACCAAAACAAAGGCGAGTATCTAACCGTTGGGCCACGCTGATCTGTATAATCTTCTTGATTAACACTACAGACACGTAGCTGAAAAAATCCTGCCCGTGGGGCGAGTATTCAGCTATTGTGATAAACTACAATAAAAAGATGAGGATACTTGTTATTAAAATGAGTGGAATAAAGAAAGCATTTATCTCTCATAGTCAGATACGAAAATAATGTCATGGTTTATGAATGGGCCATTCTAAAGATGTGACCTTTATCACTACCAATTGGCAAATTATTTTTAGTTAATGTTCCCCTCGAGATTCGTCGAGTTTCACGTTTCTCTTCTTCTTTCTCTGCTATCCCGTCTGTCTCCCTCTCAATCAATATTTCTTATCTCTTACCTCTTTCTTTCTCTTTCTCTCTCCTTCTCCAACCTCCCTCTGCATCCCTTTCTCTTTCTCTTTCGGGTACACGTTTTTCTTTTTCTTCTTCTTTCTCTTCCTCTCCAAACTATTTCCCTCTACATATATCGATATCCACCAAACTCCCCCCTCTCCCCCCTCTCTCTCTCGTACACAGTCGTTCCTTGTTTTCTATTCTTTCTGTATGGCCTTGCTTTCCCTCTCTGTCATTATCCTTTGTCAGGTCCAGTATATCAATCTCACCTCCCTCTTCTCTCTCTCTCTCTCTGTCTTTCTCTCTCTGTCGGTGTATCTCTGTCTGTCTGTCTGTCTGTCTGTCTCTCTCTCTTGTACACAGTCGTTCTTGGTTTTCTCTGCTTTCTCTATCCATATAACCTCTCTCTCTCGCTCTCTGCCATTATCCTTTGTCAGATTCTGTATATATCTCTCTCTCCCCTTCTCTCACTTTCCAATCTCTCTCTCTCTCTCTTTCTCTCTCTCTCTCTCTCTCTCTCTCTCACTCTCTCTCTCTCTTTCGGAAACATCTTTCTTTTATTTCCCCTTTTCACTCTGCCTCTCAAATCAATACAATCCATTTTGCTCATTTCGACTCTCCATATGGTCTATAAAATTCACCATTATGTCGGTTGAAGCTCATCAATTTTCTCACCATCTATATATATGTATGTGTGTGTGTGTGTGTGTGTGTGTGTGTGTGTTTGTGAATACTGATAGACAGTCAAACAAACAGACAGACACGAGCACACATGAATATATTCTTCAAGACAGCAATCTCCTGAGACTTTTTAGTTAGTGGATGTGTAGGTGGGGTAGTGAATGACTTTTCTCGGATTTACTGATATAAATAAATAATCTTTGCAGGTGCCCCAATGTCCGACGGTCATTCGTTTCAACACAGGTGATTGGAGAGAGAGAGAGGGGGGTGCAAGAAGTGAGATGTTCTGGGAAGAGGCAGAAGGAACAAGCGAGTAAGAAAGGCGACATGGACAGAAGAAGAAGAAGAAGAAGAAGAAGAAGAAGAAGAAGAAGAAGAAGAAGAAGAAGAAGAAGAAGACGAAGACAAGCTGGAACAGTGAAGTTGAGATCAGAAATAGAACAGGGTAGAGTGCAGCTTCCGGTTCGGTAGACCGTAGTTCAATCAACTGCCTAGTCCTCCAAAATACTTTTAAAATGGTACTCAATGCCTCACCTGTAAACACTCACCAAAAAGGACCATGACCGAGAAACTTCTTCCCGAGGCAAAGAAGTTTTGGCCAAATCATTTTTGATACAGTGGTTATCGAAATGTGCTATTTTTTTTACCCCAGTCATCCTAACCGATAAGCCAACCCAGCTAGAAATTCAAGCGAGAAAAGATATAAACCGCCGACTCCCTTTCTCTTCCTCTCTCTCTCTCTCTCTCTCTCTCTCTCTCTCTCTCTCTCTCTTGTATGAAGGAATAAACGTCTATCTTGAAAAGAAATAAACCTCACTCTTTTTCTTTCACTCCATCGTAAAAATATCATTTCTAGATAAACAGCTTGAATTTCTAGCAAGGATGGTTCATCGACTTGGATGGCTGCGATAAAAAGTAGAGCCGGTTTTCGTAAGATCACTGAAGTGAAGCAACGACCAGTAATCCACACAAATACCTGATTATTTTCAATGTATGGAGTTTTTACAGGCTATAAAACTGCTAAATTACAATCAGGAAAACCTCAGGATGCGTAGTGAAAGTGGAAAAAGAAATCCATTCTATTTCTACAAGAAACAAAGTTTGATTCAAAACCAGGAAGGGTTAGGACTCCAAATCTTTTAAACAAGCAAAAGGCTGTGACATTTTCTCGACTTTTACCAATTACCAAAATAACAATAAGAACATTCTAGAAAAAGTTGTTGAAAAATTCGACTTATACTGTCAACCAAGCAAAAGCTTAGCTTTCTCAAGACACAAATCCTCAACCAGATAGACGAAAGTGTATCTCTGAATTTTTGAGATGAGGTATGATTATTTATTCAATTATTATTCGGACTATACCCCTGTCGGTCAAATAAAGGGTTCGGTTCGTTACTTTCCAACACCTACCAGATGATACCTAATGAAGGCCGTAAAGTACAACAGCCTAAACGTTGTATGAAAAACAACCAAGATGAGGATAGACCGAATAATAATAGAAACAGAGAGAAGAAAGTTTGACAACTACATCACTGAACTTCGCCACAGAGCGTTGCAATGCAAAATCAGAGATATTTCCGATAGTCCTATTAGAGACATTTTAATTTGAGGCATCTCTGATTCATGCTTGAGAAAACGTCTCCTGCAAGACACAAAGTAATTCTAGACATAGCCATACAATACGGACAGACTACAGTAGGAACGTTAATATTTTAGCTGCCTCAGCAGAAATTCAAAATACGACTATTGCCACTATAAATCCTTGACATAGACAGATAGGTACAAAGGGACTTGAAAACCAATCCGAAATAGATAACAGAAAGCCTGCAAAAAGTTTTTGAACTCCTGTACTGTTTACCGTTGCGGTTACTTGACCCACATATTCGGTGAAAACCGAATTTAATCCAAAGATTTTTTCTAAATTGACCACCCCCAATCTTTTATAAAAGTGTGATGATTGCTTCGGTGAAATAGGCAAAGCTGTCCTCCCACCACATCACAGTAGACCATGAAGTTACACCCATAATCTCACCTCCCAAGTTCTATTAGCTTTATAAAGCAAGTTGGAAAAAAACTTGAAAAATGCCAAGAAAAAAATGTAGGGGGAATGATTGTTTCTGTAAGAAAATAATTTCTATTTCTCTAGAATGGCATGGTCAGGTCATTCGATAAACCACAAAATGAAGCAGTCACAAAACTCAAAAAGATAATAACTATTAATCTTGTTTTACAATTCTACGACCCAAATTTATTTACAAAAATAACAACCGACTCATGCCAACATAGAATCGGTGCTATCATCGAAGAAAAATCATAACGGCAAATGGTTACTCGCTATATTTTATCCGCGTGCAACTACTCCTACTAAATGAAACTATTGTGCCCGAGAAACGGAGGCATTTAGTATAGTATTTGATTGCAATAAAATTCACGAACTCGCCTACGGTATTTACCACGATTACAAATTATCATAAACCATTAAAACATTTCTTTTAACTGATTACCAAATCTCTTTGAAGAATATGACGGTGTGACTCTGAACTGAATTATATACTATACTGTGAATCAATTGGTGCTGATAAGTTATCTGATGCGTAATACCTGAGGCTAATATGAAGACTTACGTTTTCTTAATTCTAAAGAATGTTCCTATAAATGACAGCCAACTCAATGTATGCCAGGAAGCCACTCAATGCGACCAAGCTTCACAATTACTCATAGAATGCACACACAAAATGAATGGCCTCACAAAAAATATCCCTTCTCTTGAACTTTAGGTTTCTGTCGTATAAGGATTTGTACACAAAGGTGCACGAATAATCGTACTCAACACTTTGCCTAAAGAGTTCCTACAAGGCATCCATAACAGACATTTAGGCATTGTAAAATACTTAACAAGAGCCAAAGAACGTGTCAACTAGCCTAGCCCAAATTCTGGAATCAAAGACATGGTCAGCAATTGTCAGCGTAATCAACAACTGGCTAAAGCATACATCCAAACGAAATCCAAGTTACTACTTTGACAGAAGTGGGAATAGACGTATTCCATTTATACTGCAAATCCATTCTTCTTACCGTGGACTGCACCCCAAGATATTTTGATATTTATCAAATTTGAGACTGTTAATTTGCTTCAGTCATAAAGTGCTTCAAGAACACATTTACGAAATTCAGCATTCCCCAAATTGTTGTTAGCGACTACGAACCTGGATTCCAATCACATAATTTTAAAACATTCGATATTGAGAAATGCGGGTATGCACTCGGAAACGTGAAGATAAACCAGCGTAAATCCAGGGTGGTCACTGGTCAATTATGACTATTCCTTATGGAATGACGAACGTTTTCGCACAAGGCAAAACCAAAGTTGTGTTTGTAACTGGAGAAGAATCTGGGTAAGTTAGAAAAATAATCAAATATGACAGACCCTCAAAAAATGATAAGCGTTTTTGCTGACCAGCAAATCTTTTCCGACGAAACAATCGTCCCCAAGAGGTGTTTGTTGCTGGAAACAAACATTTGATTATTTCCATGACTTGATTAAGACCGAACTCTTTTTCGGGGCACGCAACGTACGTTATCTAGATTCTAAACATAAAAGGTCGTTCACAGCCTGCAGTCAACAGAGTACGCCGAGTGGCGAAGCAGCAGTCGTCACTTTAGCAGCCCTGCCAATTTTCCGTCCTCCTCGCCGTGTACCTTGCATCTACTGTGTTGCATTTTCTGATATTTTACATTAGTCGTGGAACCCTGGAGTAGTACGATAGAGAAAAAGAAGAATAAACAATTGGCTAAATTTCAACAACAGTATTTTCTCCTTTTTCGTCTCTACAACTTTTCGTCTTTACTTTGGACGTGCAAATTACGGGCCATACCTCTTACCAACTATTTCTGTCGGTAGTTCATTATGCAACATCTCCAAACAGACCTCGAACACTTGAAATCAAGTCCAAATCACCCTCAGTCAAATATAATGATAAAAAGAGCCATTCAAACTATTGCAAAAACTTTTTTTTAAAAAGCCATAAAGAATAATAATAATGATAATCTAAGTTTGGTTCTCTTAGCTTTACGCAAACACTATTAAAAATGGAGCACTATCTCCCGCAAAGCGACCAATGGAAAAAAACCAGCGCACCAACTTCCAAAACATAAACCATCATAAAAAATAAAACTCACATCTCAATGTGAGCGTATAAAATTCGGAAATAATTTGAACAGAAAGGGTGGAATAATTAATAGCAACAACCTCATTCAGACTTAGTAATCACTGAACAAGGTAAATACATGAGATTAAACCGCCGTCATCTCCTCAAAACAAAAGAGCATACTCTAATAACTCAAGATTTCGATAATGAAAATATCATACCAAACGACTGCTGACCCACAACGATCGTGGCTGGTCGATATCAACACATCCAGAAACACAGAACATTGCCGGCAAGAT
>OY735224.1:22635632-22725632 GCA_963457665.1 Thysanoteuthis rhombus | reverse complement strand
ACCTACACGACCTCCAACTAATGATAGATGAACTAAATGAAGAAAGCAAGAAAGTCAGCCTACACATGAACTTCAGCAAGAGGAAGATCATGTGCAACAACCACTTCGGAGATAAAAACACTAAGATTAAAATCGAGGACACACAACTGGAAGAAGTAGACCACTACATCTACGTAGGACAACGAATCTCCAGGAAACCCTAAAAGGAAGAAGAAATCAAGCGAAGAATCACACAGAGATGATCCTTTATCCAATCACAATTTATCAAAAGTACCCAAACCACATTCTAAAAAATACCAAATCTTTAAAAAGTACCAACTCTTCAAAAACGCTCAAAATCTTCATAAAACTAACCAAATCTTTAGTATATATATATATATATATATATATATATATATATATATATATATATATATAATATAATATTATTTCTTCAGGGTTGAGCACCCTTCAAGTAGGGCAACTCGTTCATCATAAGCTATAGCAATGCTCTTCCAACTCTGGAATGGAGCACTAATGGATGAGGAATTGTGCATAAGTAAATATATAGCTTAAATTCGGTCCTACTGACCGTCCAGTTGTGTGTAGGGCAGGGGAAATACCAGCCTCTGGGTCTGAAGCGAAGGTTTCGATCCTACCTCGTGGCACTGGGTGTTTCATTGTCAATAGCCACTCTGAAGAGTTGTAATATACTGTATCAGCTGTCTGTGGAATACTTAATCATATACATATATATATATATATATATATATATATATATATATATATATATATATATATATATCAACCAATATGATACGTATTATACTAATTTTCATTTATTATACTAGTATCAACTTTTGACTCTAAAAGTTCAATAAATCCCTGCTGGCGTTCATCAACTACCTTTTGATGACTCCCAGGCATTTATCGACCCTTTGGATAGACCCATCAATCCCCAGGGGTCAATATCAACCACATTGGCGACCCCTGGTTCAGAAATAAGGTCCTGCACGTTTTCGCACTGCAAACCAGTTGAATATTAAATGTATTATGATATGGTTGTATATCCTGCCCGAGTCCTGTTATAACCTCAAAATTATAATGGATTGGTCCATGTAAAATAGATGAACATAGCCAATGAAAACAATCATCAGGTTGTGATAAAATCAAACGTTGTGACATAACAACGAAGAATGTGTCATAAAAACGCTTAAGACTAACTCTAATCATTCAGTAAAATGGCTCTAGTTGAGTTACGTAATGGAATAGCTTTAGGCTTCTGGCATAAATAACACCATCATTTTCATGCATATATACTCGTCAGGATATGATAAACGAAATGATACAGTTACATCTATAATTTACACATAAAAAAATAATCATACCTAAATATTTATTTATTTAGAAAATCTCTTATTGCCTGCACATGTTAAAAATTTTTAAAAATATTAAAGTAGGTTCCGATGGCTGACTGTGTTTTTTTAATACTCCATATAATTGCATATTGATTTTTTCCTTAAATCTGATTTCTAATGAATTTAATATTAAGATACATCAGCATTAAAGTGCTGAATAATATCGTTACATATTGGTGTAGCATATCGTTTCCTCACGGACCGGTGGCACATGCTTTGCCGTCCGTCAGTGGGTGAAAAGAGAGACCAAGTGTAGATGTGAATATTAGTGATCGATTTATTTCTTATTTACACTTGATCTCCTTTCACACACTATATATGTATACACAAACTAGCTCATGTTTCTACCCTCTGTGGGCCTCATCAGATGAGGCAGAAACATGAGCTGGTTTGTGTCGCAAATCCACATTCTACTATTCATTTCCAGATCTAGTCTAAAACAACTTAATTTCAATAGTAAAAAGTTGTATGTATCGAACACTCTATGAAATAAATCCATTACATTTCAGAAGTGGCTTTATATCATTAATATATTATTATATTATGTTATATTGCTAGCCTGATCTGTACTATATATATATATATATATATATATATATATATATATATATATATATATATATATATATATATATATATATATATATAATGTGTACTGCAGAGAGTGAGACAGACTCGGGAGTGAAGTGTTTGGTGGTAAGGTTTATTAATCCTTATATATATATATAAGTTTTTTGCAAAGGGCTGGAACAGGCCATTCATTGGGTGAATCCACATATATATATATATATATATATATATATATACATATATATATATATGCCTGTGAGTATGTGTGTGTGTGTGTTTTTAAATGGTTGTGCGCATGTGTGCATGCGTATGTGTGCATGCGTGTGTGTCTGTTTTGTATGCGAATACATTTGTGTGTGTGTGTATGAGTGTATTTACAAGTATGTACATAAATGCGTTATTTTCTGTTAATATCAAGCTAACGTTGCAAATCCATATACACACTCATACACAAATATGTATTTAATACTGTTCGGTTGTCCCCGTCTGCTTGGATAGTGTAATGGTTAGCCCGTCTGCCTCAGATGCCAGAAGGTCGTGGGTTTGATTCGTATGAAGGAAGAGTGTGGAGGACTATTCATTAGGACAAATCTCCCTGTTCCCTTTGCAATAAATTGAGTCTGCTATAAGTTGTGTGATTAGGGTGATTTGTCAAAGGGGCGTTCATTAAAACTAGTAGCCATAGAGTTCTGGTCTCGATCCAACTTGACTCTTGCCAGGTTCACAAAGTTGACGCATGCTACAGGATCCTGTACTTTGTCACCAGACGTCGTAGTCTATTGGGTGTTGTCTTTTAGGAGACGGGACGTTTTACTGCACGGCATTTGTCTTCATGGTTGCAATTTCGACGGAGTCTGCAGCAAAAAAATGTAGTTATACATATTTGTCTAATAATCCGACATTAACTTTTTTAAACTTGCGATTGAGTTTTAATAAGATTATAGGATGCTATCCTCAAATGAAAATCAGGTTATTGTTTTTACTCAGTAGAAATACTGTTCAAGCTTTCAAAAACATCAATTACGCACTTGGAAGCTCAATCATGCCACCAACAAATTGATGAAATGCATTCACAATTAGCCAGAAAATATCAAGCATTGGTGAGAAAACACGGGTCCGAATCGTTGCACGACAAAGCCAGAACCTACATTGGCAATCCGATCAAAACAAAGTTGCTGCAACTTAATTATGAAATATCATAACATCATCCATATTCACCAGATTTATCTTCAAGATGTCACCTGTTCCTTGTGCTTTTTCTTCACATTAAAAGCATCCCAACAAAGAAGTGGTAATGACAGTATTAAAGCAAGTTTTAGCCTCAGAAGATACTAATTGCAATTTAAAAAAAAGGGATCTTAACACGATCAAAACAAAGTTGCTGCAACTTAATTATGAAATATCATAACATCATCCATATTCACCAGACTTACCTCCAATCAAAATCACCTGTTCCAGTTCCTTCAGATTTTTTTTGGCGATAAAATGTATGTGGTAATGACAGAATTAGAACAATCTTTAGCCTCAGAAGACACTGAATCCTATAAAATAGAAAAAGAAGTTTTTTTTTCTCTTGAAGCCAAACGGAAAAGAAGTTATTGAAGCAAATAGAGTTTATTTTCATTAATAAACCAGCCTTGTTTACATCTCTAAGCTGTTTTTTGTTTTTTTATTTGTCCTTTCATAAACGGCCATTTCATTTGGGACAATCTAATCGCATAAATAAAATTGTCACTGAGCCATAAATACCAGTGCGCGCACACACACACACGCACGCACACACACGCATATATATATATATATATATATATATATATATATATATATATATATATATAGATAGATAGATAGATAGATAGATAAAGAAATGTATATATCTCCCGACAGAATGATTATGAATTGCGTTATATTATATAGAAACTATTATTCGGAATGATCTACTGTCATTACACGCTTAATATATCACTTGGCCTAGACAATGTAAATAGAATATACTGCATTGAAAGGGACAATTAGACCGAGAATAAACGAGATGAGAATTTGGAGTGAATACAGTTACGTGGGCCTTTGCATTACTGGCGGCTGTTCAGCTCAATGGTAAGAGTGACGCTACTCTGAAGCGGAAACCCTATCGGCCGCAGGTTCGATTCTTGCAGCAGTCCCATTTTCTTTGAAGTGTTTACTCAATTTACGTTGTCAAGGACAAGTGATACATTAACCGTGTAATGACGGGAGATCATTTTAAGTGAGAGTTTCTATATAACATAACGCCATTTATAATTATAAGTATATATGTGCAAGTATGTGGGTGTGTAAAATTACTGAGAATGAAATCTATCGGCTTAATGTGTTTATCCCCTCTGTGTGTGTGTGAGAGAGACACACAGAGAGTGAGAGAAAGAAATACGGACAGACAGAAAGAGAGAGCGAGAGAAGGGGTTCTGCTCAAACTTGTTTATGAAACCTTGTTTCATTTATAAAATTAGATACTGTCGTCCGGACACTCGTGTCTTCCATGCGTAAAATTTAAACATGAACGTGTCTGCCAGTTGTTGAATAATTGAAAAGTACTAATTGACATAAACTTTGTAAACTGATATCAACTCAAACTTTATTGCTTGGGAAGCGAGTTGTGCCCTCACGCTGGCTACGGCTTCAACTGTCCCCGATTGGGCTCCACATATCCCGTCGCTACTTCATCATCATCATTAGCAGCAGCTTTTAACTTCCGTCGTTGGGCTCATACCTCCCCCGAGATCTCTCTATCGCAGGAGTTGCAGCGCCAATATTTCCTGAACTTGTTTAATTCCTCACACTATCTTATTTTCTGGCATTTTCTGGCAATTTGGCATATGGTCTCTTGATGTGAGCCGTGATGTCCAGAAGTTGTCTGACATGCTCGCAACATGGCCTGCCCATTGCCATTTGATTTTATTTTCTAATGGATTCGATGATATCTTCAACTCCTATTTTTATTTCTTTCAAATATACTGTGCTGGCTTGTGACTCGTTCTATTTGTATTATGTGAAATAGATTTAGAGGCAACGGATACCTGAATAGGTGTCACTCATTTGCACTATTGTATCCATGTCTTTCCAAAGGGCATTAGTGCGAAATGAAAACAAACTTCCTCGCACCATTTATTTGCTGGGACACCCTGCAGCGCCTATAACTTGATATGTATAAAGTTATCTAACTATAATTGCTTACTTTGGTTCATCTTGTCAGGCACAAGGTTACATTGGGGGGGTCCTCGGTGAGAATCTAACTCATTACACTATCAATAGTAAGAGGGGCCAGCTTGCTCACTCCTGCTTAGAGCAAGGCGCCTTTTTAAATATAGAGGATGCCCTCTGCTTATATAAAGAGCGGTGTGATTTTCTCCCTTCATATGTCAGTAACACTGGATTCTTCCATTTAAAGGTAACGATTCTGCATATCTTACTCACAATTTGAAACTATCGACACTTCCACCGAAATGAATTCAGTATTTTTCTGGTTGAAAAAATCATGGAATCCCTAGACTCACTATCAGAGGGGTGAAGGTTAATAAGTTGGTGATACTGACCATTACTATCTTAATGAGCTCGATCCTTACAGGGTGCTCCACTACTGCGGTCTTGTGTCAAACTAATTCTAACTTGGTGAGTATAAATAATATTCTGCTTCAATATTTACAATGTACCCTGCATACGTTACAGTTCAGTTTCCAGTTGAGGGATGGGCACCCAAAGAGGATTGAAGTAATGATCAGCATCACAAGCATGTTAAGCATTATTATCATCATCAGTCTGTTAACATCCGTCGTTGGACATATACCTTCGCCATGATTTGCCACGCTTCTCAATCGTGGGCATCGTGGAGCCAGTACTTCCTGAATTCGTCTAGCTTGTCTCTCCATCAAATACACTGACGGTCTCGGTTGCGCATGTGATCTCTGGAGATCCATGTCGTGAGTTGTGATGTCTATTGCTTATCTGCCATTCTTGCAACCTGGCCAGTCCATTGTCATTTGAGTTTTTAATGGATTCTATGATGTCCCTGACCCCTGTCTTCTCCCGCTGGTATTGTACTCTCTCGTGGTCTTTCCATGTGAAGTTGAGCATAATTCTTTCATGTGCACGTTGTATGGTTCTCAGTTTGCGGGTCTGTCTCTTGATTAGGTTCCAGCTTCGTATGTGACAATTGGGAAAATGTATTCGTTGTACACCTTCTCTTTAGGATTAATGGGATCTTCTTGTTATTAAAGGCTGAGCTTGATCTGCCAAAGGCTTTCCATCCTAGAGTGATTCTTCGCTATTTCATGAAATTATCAAAATGTCTAGGGATTTCACGGAATCACTAGGGGTCTCACGAAACCAGTCGTTCCACACTTTTACTGTAACATATATTGTGTCTAGATGAAACATTCTCATATATGTAACCTTAGATAATAGATAAGAGGGAAAAAAGTTGGAGAAATTGGGGTATCGTGTTTGTAACGGGTGTGCCGGTGTTGGATGGCCGGGTAGATGGTCATGCAGCACTGGGGGCCAAACTACTTGGGCTAGGGGACGGGGACGGGCTCTAAAGAGGTGACTGCTGGGAGAAGTATCGTATCTGACGTTGTTAATGTCGTCCCAAAACCTTGAAAGAAAAGTCTAACACAACAAACACTGCGTAAATAACTATAAAACCGAATAAGAAATAAAACAGCAGGCTCTAGGGTTAAAAGGAAAACACCTTTCATAACAATGACGTTAAATAAATATTAACAATCATTCAATATATATATTTATATATATATATTTATGTATATATATATATATATATATATATATATATATATATATATATATATATATGCATGTGTGTGTGTGTGTGTGTGTGTAAATTAGAATTACAAGGATATATAACCTGCAACCCGATGAATATGGTAGGCACGGAATGTTAAAATCAACTGGGTATATATCCTTGTAATTCTTATCTTCATATACCAATAGCACTGTTAATCGTGCCGAATATTGAGCACTGTATTTGAACATCTACAACGGATAAAATCTGTTTTCTATTTCTTTCTTTTTGTATTTTCATTAATTTAATATATATATATATATATATATATATATATATATATATATATATATATATATATATATATGTGTGTGTGTGTGTGTGTGTGTGTATCAGTCTGTTACTTTGTTCATCTGATGAGCTGAATAAAGCAAAACAACTGTCATTGGGAAAATTTATGTACGTAACTGATATACTGTCTCTACTCTTAGTATTGAGCGCTGTTGGAATGAAGATTTTTCGGATCTATGTAAGCAACTTGTAATATATACATGCTTATATATACATAGTTCTACTTGTAATATATACATACTTATATATACATAGTTCTACATGTATCTACACATACTCACATACTTCCATGTATATGCGCAGATGTGTTATGCATATATATGTATATGTGTGTGTATTGTTTGTATATATATGTTTGAAAGACAGTGATGACACCTATAGTTATATAGATGTGTGTGTGTGTATTTGTGTGTGTGTGTGTGTGTGTGTGTGTGTGAAGCGCACATCTAGATGTCAGAGTATCGTATATTTCATTATTTTTTTTTCCAGAACATCGTCTGGTTTGTGCTGATATTGTTTGCGATCGACCTCAAATCTTTTGCATAATTACAAGTACATAACTGTTCCTACTCTCTCATGTCTGTTTTTAAATTTCTTTTGAGCTAGGATTTACGTATGCAGGATAGTATCGTACATTTTTCTGCAGTCAATCCATTCATTGCAACGTTTCCCTCCAAATCATGCGATCGATGTACAGGTCAGTTGTTTTTACTACACTCATTCCTTTTTTTTCTTTTGTGGTAGAAATTCTCTGCTCTCAATGGAATGTTCAGAATTTTCTACACTAAAGGTAAGCAAGTGATCGGTCTGTGATTGCTTGCTTGTGTTTTATTTTCAGTAAATGTTTGGATAAGGCTTGGTCTGTCTCTTGTCATTTATTTTGGAATTTTGTTCTTTTCAGTCAGTTTTAGAGTTGCTGAGACAGTCTCTCCTCTAGTGTGATGAATTTCTTGTACAAAATTTGTAGATTCCTCTGGTTCTAGTGCTTTCTACTAGCTCTTTCCAGCGGAGCGGATGGGGTTCTTAGATGAGATTAATTTATTTCAATCCTTCCTCCCTTTTCTATACCCAAAAGTTCTTTCTGTACTTTTTGGCAATCACTCTGGCTTTTTGTTGTGCTTCATTTAACATTCCAAAATTTCCTTCCTAAACGTTCGTTTTTATAGCGTCTGGTTTTATGGTTTATCTGCTTTCTTCGTTCATATCTTCGTGAAATTTACCTTCTTTGTTTTAAAACGTGTGATTGTGTATATGTTGTGCAATCTGCATGCGGTACATATTCAGTCTTCTTTCTTTAACTGATAATTTTTTGTTTGTTTTATCCACTACCGTGGGTATTCTCCCCTGCTTTATTCTGTATTATTCACAAAGATCGATACATATTCTTCTTAATCTAATTTCCCGAACTGGTTTGTTATTCCTGCTGACGGTATTTTCCCCTTGGACTCAAATCCCCCCGTCACCAATCTCGTACAAGCGTTGATCAAATAATTCAGCTCTGTTATTTTCCTCGTTTTGATTTTTTGTAGAAATTAATTGATGTTCTCAGTTTCAGATTTCATTTCACTCCAACCCTTCCTTTTAGGGTATGGTAATGATTTCTTCGTCCCTACATCGTTTTTATGGGTACACGTATTTGATCTTTTGCCGCTTTTGTTAGGATGGCTATTTCTACGTCTTATGGTCTTGAATTTAAGCCAGACAAGCCTGACTGCCCTAATCCTCCTTCTGCTCATTCAGACTGAAAACAATTACTGCAAATTTTGAATTGTACATGATAAAAAGAAATATTTCAGAAAAAAAACCATGTTGTATAAATGTATTCATTTATTAAAATTAAATATGACCTTAAGTATTTCTTACATAAACTTCCGTATATATATATATAAGACTCGTCAGCTCGGCACAGTCGATTAAAGAGCCCCCTTCTCTGAACACTCGGTCATTATTTCGAATAACAGTAGGGAAATGGTAATTTGATACATCGGTCCGGTTCAACGTGACGGGATATACAAACAGTGAAGTATATAATCCCTTGAATTAGGTGAAGCTTGTTGCTGTTATTGTTATTGTAGTGGTTGTTTTTGTTGTTACGGTAGAAAAACAAAGTCAATTCCAGCCTCTGCATTGGAGTTTGACTACCTCTGCTTCTCACCCGCTTCTGTTTCCGCCTTCAAAATACCTGTTGCATTCTCCAATTCTGCCGTTAAGAGACCTTTCACTTTTTAATCTCTTCTGGATTACCTTCATCTCTTTGCATGAAATCTGGATTTTTTTCATTCTTGCAAAAGTTGATTAGTCTGATCGGTTAGTCTTTGATTCACCAATTCTATTGATGTCTTTTCTTTTCAAAATTCTAACAATCGTTTTCTGTAGCCTCTAATGGACGGTTTTGCTTTTCAGGAATTGAAAGTTCCCGAGTTAAGAACGTCCGAAGTATTGAGTACTTGCACTTACGAACAGACCGCTATAAAGCTTATTGTATTTGATAATTATCTTTTATCGTTTTAGACGTGTCCATACATCTCTGTAAAACGCTTTTTGGTCGGTCGATCTGTCGATCAGTCTGTCACTCAGACGGAGGAAGAAGGGGATTTCTGTGTTCTATTTACCAGCTGCTATCATATGGAAAGAGGCATGATGTCATCAATTGATAACGTAACAAGCGTTTGGTTTTTTATACAATGTTGCCAACTATCGTTTGTAATTCATAGCTAAAACTGTCTGCAAAATGGCTAAAATTGGTTAAACATTTCAATTTCCAGCCAATATTGTAGCTAAAACGATATATATATATATATGTATATATTATATATATATATATATATATATATATATATATATATATATAATTGTGTCATTCACAGACAGCTTTTTCCTTGTATTGAAACTCTTCACTGTGGTTATAAAATATTCAATACTGCAAAGTAGAATCGGACCCTCTGCTTCAGATCCGGAAGCAGGTGTTCTATCCCTGTCCTACGCAGACCTGGACAGTCAGCAAGACCGAATTAGGCGATATAATTACGTAGGCACAATTCCCCATCCACCAGAGTGTTCCATTCCAGAGTTGGAAGATATATATATATATCCATTTAAAGCCCACTTATCAAATGAAATAACCATTTACTAAGACTCTCGGACCGACTATTGATGAAAATCGTAGTCTTAACTTCAATTTAAATTTACTAATATTTACTTTTGTTAATAGTCAGATTTTTGGGTGAACGAATCGTTGAACACGGTGCTTGTTATTTGTTAATCGATACCGTTTTGTTATATAATATATTTTACAGTATTGTATACCTACACACATATACACACATATTCTCCTTCACCCCTCCAGCTAACTGGACAGTCTCAACTTTATCTCAAATTTCTCATTCCTCCTGCTTCGTCTCTAGTTTTTTCGTTCGTTTTTTTTTGTCTTTTTTTTTTGTCTCTTCTTTTGCACAATCCTAATCTTCATGTTTCACATGCCTCTTGTCCAGGGTCCTAGTCTTGTACCAATTTTTTGCACCCTATCATTTGTACCTTGAGGTCCGCTACTAGAGTAGCAACTATGATTTGGCAGGTTTTCTTTTCCTCATTAACGACGATCGAATTCGGCCTTCACACTTGTGTGGGCAGTCTGGATCCATAAGATTTCTTTCTTTTTCATCCCTTTCGACGGTAGCGTCTGGTTTGTGCTGACACTATTTGTTTACGTGATCAAAGTCGTCATTATTACCTCTACCAACGAAGTTGAAGAGGTATGTGTATTCGATCGTGTCTGTTTTTCCGTCTGTCTTTCAATCTGTCTGTCTTTTTGTCCGTCCGTCTGCCCTCAAGATATCTCGAAAAATGCTCGATGAATTTCAATTAAATTCAGTGGAAGGTTGAGCGATGGGGTAAGAAAGGGTTGGTTAGATTTCAGGAATTTCCTTTTTGATTGAGAGATATTTTTCCGTTTTTTTCCCTCATACATTTATATGTATACGCTCCTGGCTCTCCACATGATACCTCCAAGTGTTCTTGATAAATTTCATTGAAATTTTGTGGAAGGATGGGCAATGAACCATAGGAGAAGTGATTCAATTTCGGAGCGTATGCTCAATTACATCCCCTCCTCCCTCCCCGACTATTGCATTCGCAGGAGTATGCAATATATGAGTGTATTGAAGTCATTATTTGCACTTGACGTCAAAAAATATTTAATTTCGCAATTGCAAATACGTGAAAGCTTACAATATAAAGAGAAGGTGTGAAGCTAATTCAATTGAGAAATTTTCACGGAATTTAAATATTATTGTGTATTATCATCTTTCTCTTACAAATAACGAAATATTGAAATAGTTTTCTAAGGGAAGTAACTCTTGCGTAAAAATATGGAAATTATTTCCCTTGGGTCTTACCGACAAAAATATAGACATACACTTGGCGAATTAATAGTAGATTATTAGAAACATACATGCACGGCCGAATGCCCTAAATTTTGTCATCTGATTCCCTAGGTGGTTGGATCTGAAAGCCCTATGTGAGACGGACATCTACTTTCCTTCCTTTTCCCTGACCCTGTATATCCCGCCCCCTTCACCACCGCCATCTCCGACAGGCCGTATAAAGCTATGTTTATGTAGAGTTATTTATTAGCTCGTTCGAGTTATGCGCCGAGGACTTCCTGGAGCGTAAAATGACGTACGCGGCCAACCGTAAAATCAACTCGATCAATTTCTACCGCAAACAACAGCAATTAATGGCGGAAATGGCCGACAGCCGACGACAGCAGCCGACAAACGCCGATGTTGAACGATGTCAAAAGAAAAATGGTGGATGGCTCACCGATGCATTACCAAGCATCTAAAATATTTGATTATTAGTTGATCTTTTTTTTCTTAGTATTAAGAGTTGGAAACAAAGAAAACAACTATCTTCTTCTTTTTCTTCCTTTTCTCCACCTTTCCCTCTTCTTCTTCTTCTTCTTCTTCTTCTTCTTCTTCTTCTTCTTCTTCTTTTTCTCCTTCTTCTTCTTTTGACTTTTTGTCTTTTTGTCTTTCTTCTACTTCTCATCTCCTTTTTCTTCTTCTTTCTTCTTCTTTTTCATCTTCTTTTTACTTTTGTCTTCCCTCTTCTCATATTCTTCTTTTTCATCTTCTTTTTCTTCATCTCTTTTTTACTTTTCTGTCTTTCTCCTTCTTCTCTTTATTTTCTTCTTCTTCTTCTCTTTATTTCCTTCTTCTTCTTCTTCTTCTTCTTCTTCTTCTTCTTGCCCTTTTAGCTCTAACATTACCCCTTCCTTTATCTGTTTTGCAACCCTCTAATACCTCTTCGTAAAATACTGACAAGATATTCATCAGAACCCTTAATGTAACTTTTAATGAAATTCTCTCTTTTTTTTTTTTTTTTCATTAAAACTTTCTTGAATCAGCATGGATCGATAGTCACTGTATGTAAAAAAAGTATCAAAAAGTTTTTGATCGAGCGTTTTCAGCTATTCGTCCAGGCATTATCAAGATCCCAAAATTTAATGGTTGGCAAATAAGATAGTTTGAGGATGTTAGTTATTTTGGGTTTTTTTTAACGCTGTTTCTGAAAGTCAAAATTATGGCCTTTCCGTGGAATGATGACGAAACGCACGAAGCAACATACAAGCGAAGTTTTTCCCCGAGTAGAATGTTTCAATCAGTTGTTGAAAACATTTCGAATCATAATGGCTTGATTTAAAGAGATCTTGTACGTTTTTGGGGGAGGGTGGTGGTCATTTTATTGGAAAGGGTTTCAATGTCTTTTTTTTGCAGATAAAATGATATAAATCCGTCGCCAGGGTACAACAAGAGTGGGGTGGGGAGGTATCCATTAAGTCCAGGGGTGGAGCGAGTAGATGTGCACAGTTGCTGGAAAAGTGCTCAAAAAAATTGCAATTCACCAAAAATGGCTAAAACATTAAAAAAAAAATGATAAGAAATTTATCAAAAATCGTACTTCCAGATGGCATGAATGTTTAAGCGCAGTCACGCTAATTTCGCAGTTTTTTGCGTCGTAAAGATGAATCAATTTGTAAAAATTATCACACTCAAACAATCACAGCAACTCTTTTATTAGGCTACATAAAAACTCTGAACCCTTCCAACTCCAAAAAGGAGTAAGACAAGGTGATACAAGCTCATCCAAACTCTTCACAGCCTGCCTCGAGATGATCTTCAGTAAGCCGGACTGGGAGAACAGAAGAATCAAAAGAGACGGTGAATATCTGAGCAACCTCAGATTTGTAGACGACATCGTCTTTCTCGCAGAGAACTTGCACGACCTCCAACTAATGCTAGATGAACTAAACAAAGAAAGCAAAAAAGAAAAGTCGTGTGCAACAATTAAATCGAGAATAAGAACATAACTGTCAAAATTGAAGATGCGAAACTGGGGAAAGTAGACGACAACATCTACTTAGGACAACGAATCTCAATGAAACCCACAAAAGAAGAAGAAATCAAGCGAAGGATCACTCTAGGATGGCAAGCCTTTGGCAGAGTAAGCTCAACCTTCAAAAACAAGACGACCCCAACAATCCTAAAAAGATGAGTATACAACTCACATGGAGAGGTTGCAAGACAGCACAATATATCAGGAGGAAAACAGGGGGGCTGAGACATCATAGAATCTATCAGAAAACTCAAATGGCAATGGGCTGGTCATGTTGTGAGAATGAAAGATAACCGACGGACATCGAGTCTCACAACATGGATCCCCAAAGACTACATGCAAAACCGAGGCCGACAGAATAGAAAATGGAGAGATGAACTAGACAAATTCGAAAGATACTGGCTCTGCGATGCCCATGATAGAGAACTGTGGCGAATCCTGGGGAAGGTCTTGTCCAACGACGGACGTTAAAAGACTGATGATGATGATGATGATATATATATATATATATATATATATATATATATATATATATATATATATATATATATTCACACATGTAATTTTATAATATGTTTATGTACATATACATATATATATATATATATAGATAGATAGATATATATATATATATAGAGAGAGAGAGAGAGAGAGACAGAGAGAGAAATGGATTAAAGTATAGACGATGAGTCTGAGATAGATATAAATGGACTGGAATATTTTTGTGAAGCTCTTTTTGTCTTTATTGTCTCCTTCATTCTCTTATGTCGCGAACCTCATTCGACAATCATATTAGCCGAAAAATGTCGGCCAAACAATCAAACATGACGCGCGCCTTTTTCCCAGTCTTTTAGTCTTCAGTCTTCTGGTGGTCTGCGACGGCCTCCTTTGAAGTCATCATCTGTCCCCCGCCCCCGCCGATGTCACAGTTTTGAGTATCGAGGACCGAAATCCCCCTCCCTCTCATCCATCTCCGACTCGTCACCAATTCCCAACAAGCGATTTCATCCTCCACTTAATCCCCTCCCCATCCACTCGCTTTCCACGACCAACAACACCTATTCAATCATACCTCAGAGACCAAGACTGCCGGCATTTGCAGTCACATCTGCAATTGTCAACATAGCTGCTTCCTTTTTTTATATACATCGGGGAAATTCGATGCTGAGATGTTAAATCTCTCTCCCTCCCTCTCTCTCTCTTGTTACAATATATATATGTATATATATATATATATATATATATATATATATATATATAGATAGATAGATAGATAGATAGATAGATAGATAGATATGTGTATGCGTGCGTGTGTGTGAATGTGTGGGTGCGTGTGTGTGAATGTATGGGTGCGTGCACGTGTGTGTCTGTATCTGTGCTTATGTGTATATACGAACAAATCGCAGCATATAAAACGATATTGATTTAATTACAGATAGGCTTACGTGCACATCTGAAAAATGACACACACACCCCAACACATACATACAGTATTCAGCCAATCATAATGAAATGAAAGTTATTCTAAAATCAACGACAAGCCATGAAACAATCAAAACAAGCCTGGAACTTAGATCATAGATGGGCTAATTTGATTTCATTGAAAAAAAAAGACATGTATGGATTTTTATTTTACTTTTACTCAAATACTCACGTATGCATTTGATATCAAGTGTTCGAGCGCCATACAAAGTACAATTGATGCAGGCATTTGGAGCTTGATTCATTTAGGAGTGAAATTTAGGAGTTATTTTTTCAAATAAAAAGCGTTTAATAACTTGAAACTGTACTTCTTTTTACAAATTATATCAATTGCCGAAAGCAGCCAAGAAGATCTAGCAAATGACGTTACTCTGAAAAAAACGCACTTAACACAAATTCTCTCCCTTGAACCTCAAGACAGAGAAGGAAGGAGAGGAAACAAAAGGTGGTTGGAGTTTTTTTGGTGGTTCATCCTGTCAGTGACGCTCACCGGTTCAAAAAATGCTCGCTCATCTAAAAAGATCAGGCACTGGTATGCTGATTTTTGCGACAAAAACAATTTTCGTCCAGCAGGTCTTCGGTAGTTAAACTCATAAACCATGTTCTAGGGTCAAAACACTTCTTACACGGCAAATTCACATCCCGAGTCCTTGTAGCACCAAATGTCCCCAGAGGTCTGTCAACGAGACACCACTCGTTATAAACACAAGAGGATTTCGACTTCAGGATTCGCGGCTCAATATCTTCAAAAATATATCTTCTATTTATAAAATCTTTACCGAAAAATCTACCCAGTAAGTGCAAAGTGTATCTAATACGATTGCAAAAGGTTTATTCTAATAATCGGTGAACAGCTACAAAATTGACAGAATTTGGACCGAATATTCAAAAATACTGAATTGAAAAAAAAAATTCAATGAACATGGGGGAGCCATGTACAAAAATGAATATAAATCTTTGGTTCAAATTTTGTCGATTTTGTAGGTCTTTGATGTATGTTAAAATGAACATTTTGAGATGTATCGGGTTCTTTTTGTATACTATATATTCCGGAGAAAGAAAAAGAAAAAAAACTAAGTAAAACTTACATTAACACTTACAGCAAAAGACTTTTAGGCAATTTATTCAAGAGGAATCTTCCTTGGCTTTCCTGATATTTTGTGTAGTGTGTATGAATCCGTCCTTTTTATCTTTCGCAGAGTCATTCAATCTGAAGAATATTTCAATTGGTATCTCAGCACTTACGGTCTTATTGATCCACCCCCGTATACTTATATATATATATATATATATATATATATATATATATATATATATATATATATATATATATACATATATATTTATATATGTATATATGTATATATATATATATATATATATATATATATATATATAACTGTTTTGTGGATATGTATGTATAACTGTTTTGTGGATATGTATATATAGGAGACTATTTCAAAGAGAGTTTCAGTATAATATATCGCAATTTATGATCATTCTATCGAATGATATATCCATTCCTTGATAACATGATAGTCAGTGTGGAAGGAATCAAATAGAGCAAATATAGACCGTGAATAAACAAAAATGAGTATTTGGAGTTGAAACAGTTATTTGGGCCTTTGCTTTGCCGCTGTTTAGGTCAATGGTAAAAGCAATGCTTTTCGGTGGTAGTCCCATTTTCTTTAATTGTTCATTCTATTTACGTTGTCTAGGCCAGGAGATCATTTCAAACACATTTTAAATTTAATATAACGCATTTTATAATCATACATATATATATATATATATATATATATATATATATATATATATATATATATATATATATATATATATATATACTTGCAGGGATAGCCAGCGTCTCCTGGGGGCAAATAACTTCGAATATAATAACAACACAATGGAAAGTATATTCTTTATTATATTTCTTTCCACACAGCTAGACAAATGTATTATTGATACCCAGGGCTTATTCTTTACTTCTTAACTGCGCTGTTTAGTGATGGAATAAATATTTGTCTACAGATTTAAAGAATAAAAAAATACACTCTAGTTACATAATCATTCTGAAATATTTTCCAATGTGGCGTCTCAACAGCGCTAGTTTACAATACTCCGTTTGAAGAAAATGAATTAGCCGGTTCCAGGTTGTTGTTGCAGCTCGAGCTACCGCCGATTTAAAGTTTATTTCTCTTACCTTGACCCTTTTTTTACCGCTGTCAGAAGTGTGCACAAACATGATTACAGACAACCAAATTTATATATACGTATGTATGTATAAATATTTATGTATCAGTATTTACATAATTTGATAAATATTCTATAATATATACATATATATATATATATATATATATATATATGTATATATATAGTGAATGTGTATATGTAGGTATGTATGTTCCAAACTGCAGGTCACAATTTTGCACCTAAGAAGTTGAAATTTGGCTGAGAGGTTCATCTTTCTTACGCGAAAGTCATAGGTTACGTGGTCATTAGGTCAGTAGGGGGCCATTACTTTTAATTCCAAGCATATTACTGTGTTTGCTATCAAGTGCAAAAAAGTTTTTGATCTCACAAATGGTAGGCTGAATAAGGTCAAATTCGATTGGATAAGTGATGCAGACAGCTTAGGTAATTGGAAATCAGCAAAGGTCAATTCGAGATTCAATTAACTGAAAAAAAAAAGTTTTCAGACTAAAATTCTAATCAAAGAAATGAGAAACATCTCTGTTGTGTACGTAGAAGCCCTGCTAAACTAGAAGATTACATACGTTGTTTTATTTGAGTATCTGGAAACATTTTCGTTGACAGTTAATTTCAGTAGTGAATGATCTTTTTTTTCTGTCATTCCGTTGCTTAAAAAGAATCTATATAGAATACACACTTTCTTTGTGTTGATATTTTCGCGGTTATTTTGCCCCGGGAAACGCCAGGTATTCTCGCTAGTATTTGATATGGGTGGCTCCAAGCCAGTGTGAATAATTACCAGTTGAAAGTAGAATGGAATTTTAGAATCATCGGCCACAGTTTATAACGGGGAAATAACTTTTATATGCTAATACATACATATATATATATATATATATATATATATATATATATATATATATATATATATATATATGTATATATATATATATTTCTTCAAATGACTATGGTTTCAACATTTTGTACAGTCGATATTGTGTCTGTCGGCGTCTAGCCTCCACACCTTCATGTAAAAATATCTGTTTACGAAACAGTTAGTCACTGTACCGAATTGTAATAAAACGCATTTGACAGCGCACCAATAAAATACACACTTTTTCTTCACAACGTCAATTCATAAAGGTGTGGTGCAGGATGGTCGAGCAGTTAACGGCACTGAAAATTGAATCGGTAAGCTGAGTTCAACCCCCGGCCGAGTCAGTTTGTGTTTGCTTCACGGTAATGCCATTCGGAAAGGCATGGACCCACCCCTATCTATGGATAAATAGGGCAGACTGGGATCTCTAGCCATGGTTTATTAACAAGTCTAGGGGACAGAAAACTCTGATTCCGAAACCAGCCTGGGATTGACAACCTCATTATGTAATCATCTATAGAGACTAAACGACTGCACGATCGATTATAAGATATGCTACGTTACAGTACGTAATATATTTCGTTTTTCTTCCTGGGTCGGTTATCAGTGTTTTAGAGGTAGAGCCGTGGAGATCACAACTCAAAGATCTTTACTATTTGTTTGTTGAGTTCTTCCTTTGTTAGAAATATTAGTGTAAACGAGAATGAGCGAGAAGTTGAGCGAGAAGTTGGGGTGAGGGATACGGATACGTCATCAGTCAGATCGTTTGATCACCGGACGGGTGGCAGGACCTGAATGAAACCTGACGCTCACATTCCTGGTGACGTTGGGGCCAATCTGGAATTCCCCATTCTGGCCGACTGACTCCTAAAACATCTCAATTGGCAACACCTGACTGAAACATGAAAAAAAAATAGAAGAAAATCCAAATAGTATCAACACTGTGCTCACAAATTCGAAAAACCAAACCAAAAAAACCCAACAAAACATGTAAATAGGCAACCCAACTCCTCACCGTCCTAGAGTTTGGGAAAGGCTTGAATCCATCTTATCTCATATACAGCCATAGGTATAGTAAATATTGGCAGGTGAAATAAATGACCCCACTTCAGGTGCTTGTCACTTTCAAGTCTATATCACAAACTACGATGAACCAGCAGAGGTTGGGAAATTTGTGATATGTGAAGCCCAGATAGGGACAGCTGATGCCATAGCCACCGTAAGGGCACTACTTACTTCTTTGAAAGCTCAAAACTGAATTGTTGTGTTGGCTCTGTCAGTACTGACGATTAGTTTGCTATTAAAAATGGCGGCATATACTGAATATATGGATAAACGCGTGGCGTAAAAATGATAAATTCAGGGGTTATGAAGAGTTAAAAAATACGTATTAATCTCAATGTAGGACACACAAATTTCAGACATATTTTTCATACATATGTGTTTCCTCAAGATGTATGCATTGAATGTGACTGTCGCCACGATGTAAAATCATTCAAAACTTTGGCGCCATTATTCTCAAGGGTGTCTTTATTACTTCGGGACATAATGGCTTTAATGTGCAAATTAGTAGGTGCGAATATATTAATTTTTAATTTTCTATTTTACAGTTAAGTTGATAAACCGGTTGCTTTCAAATATTGACTACTTTTTTTATTTGGAAATGTACGAAAATATTACAAATCAATTTGTTTGGTATTATCTTGATCTCATTTTCACCTGATATGAAATACATAAAGAAATTATAATGGTTCATCAATTGGTGTGTTGATAATAGTACGTTTAAATGCACTTTATTATACTGTTATAGTCGTGGAATTTGATTTCTAAGGGTAATTTACAAGAATCCAGGTCAAAATGTACCAGTCAAAAGGACAACAGAGTAGTAAGGAATACTGAAAGTTACAAATCGCGTTCAGTGAAAAGGCATCACTCAGAAAGACTACAATGAAGTATGAATATTTTATCTGAATTTATACTAATTACGGTAAGTAATTTGATTTAGCTTTTTGGAATTTTAAAAGGCATAAAAGTTTTATAGCGATTTTTTTTATTCCGTGCCATAAGTCTCAGGAAGAACGGAATAATTAATAATTTAATTCTTTTTTTTCAAGACTCATACTTTCTTAATGTTGTCTTTTTCACTGATGCTTTTTTGACCGAACGCGATTATAACTTGTAGTAGTTCGTACTATATTTTTATCCTGTAATTTGTCATAATACTTTTTGTCCTTGTGCCTTATGACCTGCGTGACATTTTTGGTTGGTAAGATGGTTTTGAGAGAGTGGTTTGTCCTTGTGATCGCTCGCACATTCTATACAGTCAACCAGAACCCAAAAGCAGTTATTCGGGCCGCCAACTCACCAGCTGGCTTGGCTAAGCTGGTGACTGTGGCGTCGTGTCAAGACAGCTTCTATTGGACGCTGTTTCGATTCCTGCAGCAGCCAATTTCTTTATTTGTTTATTCCATTTGCGCTGTCTAGGCCAACTGGCATATTCGTCGTGTAAAAACAGAACGTCGTTTCAAATTAAAATAATGCATTTATAATTAATCTGTTAGATAATATATCCACTTCTCTATAATATAATAGCTAATGCGTAACTTTTGGGTGGGTAAGATAACCCAAGTGATCACTCGTGCCCCATTCTTTGTCAAACAGTGTCAAATATATATTGTTGGGACTTGGGGTATCATGGGACGTGACATAGAATTGAAACACTGACAGGAAAAAGATATAACTTTTTAGAAGGTATAATTTTAAAATTTTATGGCTACTTTATGGCTATCTTCATCTTAATTTATGATCGCTTTTTACCGCAATAAATTAGGATAAAAGCGAAAAACAGTCATAGAATTGAAAAGAAATGATTTACAATACTTAATCTAATAACAATGAATGAAGATATTTCTAAAAGATAGTCTTATAAAAGGTATACAGGTTCCCAGTGCTGTCACTAAGCAGAGCATTCATAAGTAAGAAAAACTTTTTCAAGCCGAAATAGCGTATAGCTGAGAAGCAATAACTGTTGATATTGGAATCTTTCAGATGTGTCCACACATCTCTATAAGACACTTTTCCATTGGTCAGTCAAGAGATTGATCCTGGCAATGTTAAACAGCTCAAATGAAAATGAAGGTAGAGGTGTGATGTTTATAAAAGTTGTGGCATCATTTAGATACAATCTTCTCTGATCAATATTTTTTACCGGCTGCAAAGGTTGTCATAATAGAATGCCCAAGGTCCATGTTTTAGCACTTAAAGAAAGCTAAAAAGGGCAAAAGAAAACCACCAAAAATGGCTTTTTAATCGAAAATAATAATCATCATCATCATCATTATCATCATCATCATCATCATCATCATCATCATCATCAGTCTTTTAACGTCCTTCGTTGGACATAGACCTTCCTCAGGATTTGCCACACTTCTCTATCATGGGCATCGCGGAGCCAGTACTTCCTGAACTTGTCTAGCTCGTCTCTCCATCTAATATTCTGCCGGCCTCGGTTGTGCATGTGATCTTGGGGATCCATGCCGTGAGTCGTGATGTCCATCAGTTGTCTGTCATTCTCGCAACATAGCCAGCCCACCGCCATTTGAGATTTTTAATCAAAAATAATACTTGCAGAATATTTCCATTTCGCTACATTTTACAAGAGTGAGAACCAAACGAATCTAAAAAGAATACTTGCTTTTCTTCCTCCTCCTCTCCTTCTGCCACTACTACTATGGATGGTGGGTGCCTCGTTGAACTTATGGTTCCCGATTTTTTATTGTTATCTGGGTGTAGAAGAGAGACAGAGACAGAGTAAAAAGTGGGTTCTTGATTGGATGTTGTTACATGGGATGATTTAATCATTGTGTGTGTTGTAGTTAGACTTTTTTCCCTTCGTTTGCGTTGTTATATCTTTCAAAACATCTGATGACAAATCAGACCGAAGAAGACAGAGCAAAAAAAAAAAAAAAACCTGAAGAAGTGGAGGGTACACGACCTAAACGGTGTGAAAGAAGTAACGGCTAACTTCGCTTTTCGCCCGGAATTACTCCTTACGATAAATAGACATAATTCTTATAAGTTTTAAATGTTTTGTTTTTTCTTGTCACTTATCACTTTTTCGTCATTAGTTCGCTGGCAAAAGAGGCAGAAGTGGCTGGTATTGCTGGTATAAAGAGAAGCACCATTTTTTCGCCCTTTTCCGTAAAAGCGAAGAGGTGTTATAGCGATTTTTTTTCAAATAGCAGGAGGTAGCTAAAATTCAAAAGAAGATTCAAGTTGTAAATGTCTTTACGTTCGAAGTGAACACCCGAGCCAATTTTTGTTAGATTAGAAAAAAGCTCTATCCCAATCTTTGAGGATGCAATGCGTAACTCGATCATTACTTTAAAATGAACCAGCAGGCGAGGAAGGTCCCCCTCCGAGCTATGCCACCTGTCTATTAAGCATCGTCGGCAATTTGGGGTTTTAGTACGACCCGAAACCCAAGCCTGACTGCAAGGTGGAATTTCCGAAAACAAGCACGGTATGCAACGCCATTAGTGTGAGGCGGGGACCTCTTTTGTTTCTCGGGTTACCCACAAAAGATTCCGTGTTCTCTCTCTTGTTGTTATTGTGTTTTTTTCTTTTTCTTTTATTTCTATTTACAGCTTAACCCAGGTTCTCTCTTTCTTTCTTGCTTGCTTTCCTTTTTTTTCTTCCTCAATTCACCTTTCCTTTCTTTATTTTTTCTCTTCTTTCTTTCACATTTTTACTATCACATTTTATTTATTCTGTACGTCTTTTACCCCCTAAGTCTCTCTCTCTCTCTCCCTCTTTCTCTCTCTCTTTCTGTTTTCCACCCATGTTCTGTTTTCACTACTAGAAACAGTCAAACAAACCTGTCACCAAAACTGTTAACTTAAGTATCTCTCTCAGTTTTTAAGCCAGTATGGCTGGCTACGTATCTATATAAGTATGTACGTATCACCCGTACAGACCGCACCAATTTTGCAAGATGGCTGAAAATTCAAGTATTCACGACCTATTATGTCTAAATTTAGTCCTTTTAATCCCCCTGATAGGTTTTTAATGAGAGGAGTAGAATTTGCAGTGCAAGTTTATAATAAATCGATCCCTTGTTTTCGACCGCTTGTTTTTGTTTTTTTTTTTGTTTTTCTGTTTTGAAAATTGATCCTTTTCTTTAGTGATCCCTTTGTAAAAATGCGAGAGAAGTTGTTTATCCATTGGTCATCTGTTTTATCTAATTTATTTAATTGATCACCCCCAACACAGCTTGTTGACAAAAGACATTGGTTGCGTGACGGTTTCTGTTGAGTGACTCACCAGACCTTTTTCCTTTCTCAAGTTATCAGTTCTTTCTTTCTATCTATCTTATTTAGCATTATTCTCTTTTCTTTTTTTCTTTTTTTTCATTGTTGAAACGAGGAGCAAACAAGATTAAATTTGACACCCGTGTTTATACGATAGTCAGGCAACGTTTTAATTCTTAAGCAAACCACTGACCCAACTGTTTTGACGTACGTTGATCCAGAAGGAAAAAAACTGGGGGGGGGGAGAAAAAAATTGCTTAACCCTTTAATTACGAATGACGGGAATTTCCGTCATGGCAGTTCTATGGCAAACGCATTAACCGTATTTCTCCATGTATAGTATGCCACAATAGATAATCTGCACTTCCTGATTGATCTTTAATATCGAATGACAATAGCATTTTCTTTGTATAACAATTATGTTCCCGTAGATAATACGCAACAGGACTTTTTTTTTCAAGTGTAGATGAAGCACGGCTGAATACCATCGAATTCCGTTTCACCTTTTTATTGATGGCAAGTCAATTCTATCAGTGACTTGGGAATTTTATCTCAAAACGGATAACTTCGAATAGATTATCATGCTACGGACAAGGGCTTTTATGTTGCAATGGATAACTATTATCCTTTACCCCTTCCGTTGTTGAGTGGTGAGAGAACGGGACCTGACTGCCTGCTAATGGCTGGAGGAGTTGCAATGGTTAATATTCCAGTTCATGTAAAATCCTAGATGGATTAGATATTCATCGATCGAGGCTGTCGAAAAATACTCTATTTGAATAAATATCTATTATAGAAGGGGATCAAATTAATTTCGACATTTCTGGGGGCATTGTTCTCTCTAAGCTGTGAACACACGTTTTGAAACCAGGGCACTAAGGAAATTGACCTACGCACAAAAACTTCCAAATTCTTAGTTTTTATAGAGAAATATTTATTCCCTCGGTCGAATTAGAACGTGCGCACATACTTTTGTCGCAGAAAAGAAATTGCACAATATTAAACTTTTGCACCCACTCACAACAAAAACTTAGAGGAAATTGACAGAAGAATACTGATAGGCACATGAGGAAGGTTGAGTCTGGTATTTCCCTACCGCATTCGTTGTCCCATGAGCACCAATCCCTTCCTGCTTAAGTGTCCAGTCCATCTCCATTCTCGTCATTTAATTACTCTTTCTATAGTCCGCTCTCGGTTCCATATAGACTTGCGAATATCGCTAACAATACAGAGAGAGAGTTAATTTTTAAGTGAGAAAGTATGTGTGTAATTTGGTCTACAGAGCGAAATTTGACGCTATTCCCGTATCCACGAGCGGTACAAGCACACACACACTTGCGTTGGGCATGAATGTGTGTGTAGGGGGGATGCATGTATATTCAAATACTTACATATATATTCTCCGATCTGTCATGAGGGAAATATAATAAGTCAGAAAAGTAGCGTATTTCATCATGTGTAATCCGTTTTTTTTTTCCCGGAAATTTTGAGTAAATAAATCCAGGTGCGTATTATCTACAGAAATATAATAGTTATACATATTTGTACACATAATTGTATACTAAGGATAACGCATTTTTCGTCCGAAATTGAAGCCCAGTCAGGTTGGGGATTATCTGTAGTAATGAATTATACATGATGAAATATGATGAATTCTTTTTTTCAACTTACCCCGTCATACTAAGATGAAGTCAGATGGAATATGCAGTTGTGAGAAATATCATTTATAATCTGTCGGAAAAGACAAACATTCGGAAATTATATTTTAAAAAACCCGGTAGGTATACAAACATTCACTTGGCATTTCCACTTCTTCGACCATGAGAAAGCCTCCTTCTGTCTCAATAGCCAATAGAATGACACAGAAGCGACCTATCCGGGGCGCAAGCATGGGCGAAGCGTACTTAAATCCTGGGATGTCCAGTCAACGGAATCCTCCTCTCTGCCTCTCGAATACAGAGCATAAGAAAATTTGGCTGTAGGAGCTGTCGAAAGGACGTTAAAGTTTACCTCCAACCACCATTTAGAATCAGAGTGTCTTCCTCCAAGATTTGTAGCCTTTCCAGGGCTACAGAGACAAGTCTGGTCTGCTATTTTACCAATAGCCGAAGGAGAGGAAAAGAGATGTCTTTCCCAGGGGCAAAAATGAACGCAAACAGCTTCTACCAGAGTTTGATCTCGGACTGAAATTTTTTTTTCAACGCCGTTAACCGCTACTCGCACCTCAACAGTCCCTTCAAACTATGCAACAAGAAAAACTAAAAGGCCAAACTCGGGCGAAATCTCGCTAGATATCGTGACCTTTGCCCCTGTCTGTCATACTCTATACGCCTGGCACCACATCTATACTCCGTATTTGGGGGCAGATCCCATAACAACGTATTTAATGTCAGACCTCATTTTAGTTAGGTTGTTTGAAATACACCCTTCGTTGCAGGTCTAATCACTGATCATCATCATCACCATCATCATCAGTCTTTTAACATCCGTTGTTGGACATGAGCCTTCGCCAGGATTCGTCACGCTTCTCTATCGTGGGCGTCACGGAGTCAGTACTTTCTGAATTTGTCTAGCTCTTCTCCATCTAATGCTCTGCCGGCCTCAGATGCGCATGTGATTTCTGGGGACATAGCCAGCCCATTGCTATTTGAGTTTTTTAATGGATTTTATGGTGTCCCTGATTCCTGTCTTCTTCCGGACGTATTGTGCTGTCTTGTGGTCTCTCCAGGTTGAGCATAATTTTTTCATCTGCACGTTGAACCATCGCGTGGATTTTCTATTTGCTTCAAGTACGTTTTAACTTGCCTGCAGTAAATTTGAAATTAGATTGTGTTTTATCATTTGATTGTCGTAGTTTTTAATTTGCTTTACGTATTCTAAAATTTGGTTGTCTCATGTTTTAATTGGCTTACTTAACAGACTAATTTGCTTGGGAAAAGGTATAGAAAGAAATCAAAATGTCTTGCTTTTTTCTTGGATGTTTAAACATGGGATCTGGAATTTTGGGGTTGATGCAAAAGTTGTCAGCGATATATCTAGAACAATATTCGGGAAATTATAGAAGGGTCTTTGAAGTTTATGTAAGTAAATCTATAAATCCATTCCCTAATAATGAAAAAGCATTTATTTTACACCACAAATATGTATTTTTCAAAATTATCTCCCGCCTTGTCAATGCACGTAATTCAACACTTCTCCATTAATCATAAAGATCGAATATTATGCAGTGAAAATTTTAGATTTCAGATCTAAATTTAGCTAATTATTGTATCAACCTCGTCACTAACGCTTGATTGCAAGTCCGGGCATATTTTTTATGATTATTTCAATCAAAAGAGTCACTAAAACTTTCAACATAGGTTTCTTCAGGTTTTAAGTGGGTTTGGCTGGCCGACTGGCTGGCTGGCTATGTATACGTAAAATTATGACTAAGATATAAACATCTTTTTCCTTCAATTCCTCATCCCTAAACAGGTTTAAAGTTGTGGGTCAAATTTGCAGTGCAAATTCATCATAAATTGGTCCATTAGTTTATGTCCGGCAGCATCTATGCCTGTTTTTTGAAAATTCATGGTCAATGCACAACAAAAGGTGAGAGAAATGATTCATTCATTGAACATCCCTTTTCCAATATCTAGCTGATCACCTTAGCAGACGGTTTCTATTGAACGACTAACAAGACCTGTTTTACTATATATATATATATATATATATATATATATATATATATATATATATTTATATGTGTGTGTATATGTGTGTGTATATATATATATATATATATTTACATGTATGTGTATGTGTGTGTGTATATATATATATATATATATATATATATATATATATATATTTATATGTGTGTGTATGTGTGTGTATATATATATATATATATTTATATGTGTGTGTGTACGTGTGTGTGTATATATATATATTTATATGTGTGTGTACATGTGTGTGTATATATATATATATACATATTTATATATGTGTGTGTATGTGTGTGTGTGTGTATATATATATATATATATATAAACTGCACCTTCACTACAGTCTACTATTTGATTTGTGAAACAGTTCAGCAGAAGATTGGTAGTGTATCAGTGAAATTTATACATAGAGATGGAGTGGGTATTATGGCCAGATCTGCATAGACAAGCTGGTTCTCATATGATCACCGAAGCATTGACGGGACCTGAATGGGTGACCGTCTACGACAGTGGTTCTTAACCTTTTTACCACCACGCCTCCTTTAATAGTCGGACCTTGCCTCCACAACCCTCTTCACATTTTCCACTAAATGAAGAACTAGAAATGGGTACTGCAAATCTGTGGAAAAATTGAATTTCGATATTTTTTGTTAATAACGGTATCATACGAATACCTCTTGAGAGAATGCCCAAAGAAATTGAAGAAATTCTCACTTTTCTCCTGCAGATTTTCGCCCCCTTTTGAAATGATTCGAACCCTCTTGGGGTGGCATGCCCCCATCCTCAACTCTGGCTGAAAACCACTGGTCTGGGAATACCAGGGGCTGTAAGCAGTTGGGGGATGATGTGTAGAGCTGTCCGTGCAGGGTTACCATACGGTAACCAGAAAGAGGACTTGCCCTTCTTTTGCTGAAAAGATGTTAACGTCTTCCTTTCACCTCAAATTGTACCCGTTTTCTTTGCTTTACTCTGTTTATTTCTCACTTACCGTATGAACCTAGCCTACAAACCATTTTCTTTTCTTTGTAGAAATCGCCAATCTATGTAGTTAACAAAACTGCCACGATAGCTTCCTTCAATTTTTCTAGTTGCTCTGGCTGGGTTGTTGGCTGGCTGACTGGCCATCTATGTATGTATGCATGTATCATGCATGTAAGCTGCACCAGTAGAGCTAGAAGGCTGAAATTTTCAAAATTCACGCTTTGTTTATGCTTAATTGGTCCGGCTAACTTTATGCTTGTTTTTTTGTTTTGTTTTGTTTTTTTTTTCTTTTTTTAAATTTGACCTTTTTAGTGATCCAACAAAAGGAGATTATCCATCGATCACCCCGTTTCCCAATTTTTTAATCGATCACGTGACAGTTTCTAACAAGTGATGTCTTCCTTTCCAATCGTATTTTTTCTTTCTTTGAAATAGTCATCCTTTCTCCACCGTGTCATGGGGTGACCAAGTTCCCTTGGCGATCTTTAAGAGGAGACCGATCTCTACACTACGCTCAGTAAAGCCAGCCAAAGGACCTTCCCTCATATCCAATCTGAACCCTCTGACTGGCTCGGCTGCGAGCGTCAAGGAAAAAGGGGAGGAACTGTGTACGTGCGAACACGTGTCGGGAATGGCTTGCAAAGTTTAATAGAAGTGGATTTTCGACTCAAGGACGAATGAGACTTTGGCGATAAGTGAAAAACGAAAATGAGAAATATTTCAAGGAAGTTTGGACACAAAAAACAAACCGTAAAATTATCGATAAAACATCAAGGTTTAATTAATCAACTGTTATATGTCTTTTGCTACACCAAAGCTTCTTGAACTTTTTTTTCATTTGCGATCAACTTTGAAGAAAACAAATTTTTTCGATGGGATTATTTTTTTGCAATCCTTTACTCAATGTTATCAAAGCTAATTTGGTCTTTTGCAGTAATCTAACATTTACTAAACATCACTATCGGTCTTTTATTATCTGTTGTTAGACATAGACCTTCTCCGGGATTCGTCTGACCTCTCTGCTATGGTGGTCGCAGAGCCAATACTTTTTGAACTTGTCTAGTTCGTCTCTCCATCTCGTATTCTGCCGGCCTCAGTTTTGCATTTGATCTCAAGGGGTCCATGTTGTGAGTCGTGATGTCTATCAGTTTTCTGCCATTCTTGCAACATGGCCAGCCCATCGCCATTTGAGTTTTCTAATGGATTTTATGTTGTGTAGGACTCCTGTTTTTCCCCCTAATATATTTTGCTATATCGTGATCTCTCCGTGTGAGGTCGAGCATGTGCACGTTTCATGGGCACGTTGCATCAAAATTTGCTATACATTTATAATCTGTAATAAGTTTTGCAGTATTTATTACGAAAGAAAAACGATGAATTACTTTTTTTTCCAAATGAATTACTAGAACGTAAAAAGAAGGAAAAAATGTTTTTTTCAATTAACGAATTGCATTGAACTATTTTACAATGAGAACCAGAAGGAGTGCATTTCATTAGCGACCACTTTTTAAAAGACAAATCTTTTGGTAATCCCCTTTCAATGAGACTTTTTTCGCTACCCTTTCCTCATTGTCATGAAAGCAAACTAAGTCCTTAGTACCAATCTCACATTAACCATACATGTAAACTAATAGAGAAAGAAAAATTCTCAAAAATTACAACATATTTATCATCTATAATAAGTTTTGTGGTGTTTATTACCAAAAAAAAATGGATTACTTTTTAAAAATGAATTTCGAGAACGTAATAAAATATTTTTGCTTAATTGGTAAATACCATGGAGCCATTTCATTATAAGAACCATAAGGTGTGCATTTTTGTATGCTAAAAAAAAAACTTTAGTTACATTATTATTCTTTTGAAATAAATAGATTTTCAAATATTTCTGCAGGCCCCAATAAGGTTAACGTGGTTAGGCAAAAAGGTCGTGAGTTCAAAGTTTATTCTTTGTCTCCTTTCTGCGCTGTTTGCTCGCTGCCGTAGAGTGACGCCCGAGTTGAGTTGCAATGAAAATAACAACGAAGATTAAGGGTGAAGGAAAGTAGTAGTCGAAATTAATGCAATTGGCTTTCTTTCTTCGTTGTCTCCATTCCACATGGGTGTTATGTTACGGGGAGTATCCGTCAAAAATTATTCGACTCGTGTCGCTTCGCCCCAAGAGACTTTAGGCGGACACAGTTCCCTCTCGTCATTCGTCTGCCATTTTGTCTCGGTTGACCTGTTCTTGTTCGAGGCCAGAAGGTCACGTGTCAGCCTGAATTCTTGAAAAGGTGGGATTGTCCGCTAGTTTTTTTTTACGCTGGGCTTGCGCGCAGAAAGAAAGATGAGAAGACGGGGCACTTCTTTGTTTATTGTCTTCTTATCGCTAAACTATTCAAATTGCGTCGGCGAGAAATGTCAAGCAATAAAAATATTTCCATTACCCACGATTTGAAAAAGTATTTACTTATCTATCCGAGCAACGATAAGTAAGGTAATCTCACCTTCCCTTGCTCGTGACGTGACGTCTTTCTTCTCGAAATGACTCACTTTTGTGGCCATGTTACAAACGAACGTAAACCAAGTGGACATAAGCGTATGAAGAGGTGTGGGGCCAAGTGTGTGTGTGTGTGTGTGGGGGGGCAATCTCTCCCGGGCGCAGCAGCTTTAAAGGGGCGCAAAATTTCCTCTGTTCTATAACGACTCTTAAAAAATTCTGATGTCCTCACCTACGATATAGCGCAACAGCCCCAAGATGCAGTCTTTACCCAAAACACAGTCTCAGTGTAATCTTTGCCCACGTGTGCAACCTTTACCCCCCCCCCCCCAGCAGTTTCTGCTCCCCGGCGCTGAGAACTTTTGCTACACCACTGAGAGCTCCTCCTACACCACTGAGAACTCTTACTACACCACTGAGTAAATATCTCAAGTACAGATATTTAGTTGAGCACAGCTTGACACAATGCCATGTGTCTGGGGTACCCAATGAGGTTTGAAGTCATTATTCTATAGTATTGATATGTGAGACCCGATGGCCAACTATAAGCTTACGATAAGATGTCCGTTGCTATAACATATCTGTCCGGAAAGTAACCATCCATTCAGGATATCCTTAGAACCGGTTGTGCTGCCTTGATGCGACAAGGCAACAAATCGGAGAGGACCCTACTGCACATGCTTGATCAGATACTCAACCGTGGGGTTACTTAGTCGGCAATGAGACATCATTGAGTGAGCTTGTGTACAAACTGACTTTCGCACGTAATCCTCAAATATAGTTTTAAAAACATTACCCTGCTTTTTTTATACGACCCTATTACAGTTGGGTGGGGCCGCACACAGAGCACCTGGCTCTAATGTCAGGCTAGTTATAATCCGCTAAGCACAAAAATTATCTCACTAATAACATCAGTGGAAATGAAATACTGGAAAACAAGCCTAATTGGCACAACTTATTAGCACATACTTACGGCAAATTCTTCATATGTATAAGCCTTATGTAATGACACAGTTGGCAACTTTGGAAGTTAAGGTTAGAGGGAAGTTCAGAACCTGTTAGAGCTAGGTGCTGAGGTCCATCGTAGCTTAGCATGCGGGTCCAAAGAATGACTCCCATTTCTCTGCTAGTCCGTTCAAGGCAAATTCAATTGGCGTGGGCAGGTCAGTTTCAAGATTTGATTTATCTGAGGCAACGATTATAACCGTCGACCTAAAAGCGAAACTTCAAACTAAATTTCAAAAATATCATTTTGAGAGAAAAAAAAGATGAGATCTGAAAGTATCTAACCGTTTTGTATATCTCTGGAAACGGTTGCGCAACTTTGATGCAACTTGGTAACCATCAATATGGGACCTTACTGCGCATGTATCAACAGACACTCTTCTAGTAGTAGATGCCATTGAGTGTGTGACTATCACACTTTTCCCTCTTGAAAATAGTATGAAAAATATTACCCTGACTCTATTACAGTTAGAAAGGCCCGAGCGTAGAGCATCTAGTGATAATGTCATACTAGGTACAATCCGCTGAGCGCATCATTTAAATATGTCATAATATCTTTCGAGTATGAAAATTTCCGTTATATTCATCAGTCAAAATTCAAACGTAAAACAACTTTGAAAACATTGACAGTGCGTTCTGCAAAGAAAAACGAAATAGAATTCGAACGTTACACATCAAAATTCAATTGATGTGGTGTTTTTCATAAAGCTGTTTTTCTTTTATTTTGAAAAGATGAAAAGGTGAAATGTGTGTGCTGTCAAAGAGAACGAAATAATAACTTGAAAGTCACACATTGATGTTACGAAAAACGCGGTGTATTCGCAGATCCTTGATAAACAATTACCAAAGAGTCTATGGTGAATACGAAGCAGACCCTCGAAACTATTACTTAAGACGTTTGGTTCGTGAGTTTTTAGCCGTCTCAACATTCCACTTACTCTCGTGGTGTGCCAAAGTGTCGAGCCCCTACCCCCCAACTTTCTCTAGGACATGTACCCGGGGGTCATTACTGAATATGCAAAAAATCCTGTTTTTACTTAGGTGCTTGCTCAGCTCTATCGCTGGCGGCTCATTTTTCACATCTCTGCGATGCTGGTTGAAATGCCTGATCTAAGTGGTAGCTGTAAATCCCACGTACAACATGGCATGTTTTGCACATTCGATAGCATGAATAATATTTTTTAGATTGACAAGAAAGTCCCCAACCCCACCGCTGAAAATTTTCCTGTACTGCCAGAACTAACATTTTTCTATGTTTTTGTTAGTCCCATGTGGTTACATAATTTGCACGGGTAACCACGTTTTTTTTTGTAATTCTCCTGTGTGAATCTGATCCTTGGCCCTAATGTTTCTCTAAATTTTGGTTGACATGAGACTATGATTGATGGAAAGTTTTGGTTTCGCTGATATTAAACTATTGGAGGCCCCGGAGAGACGGCAGCGAGTTCTCAGCGATCCTTGTTAAATATATAATGATTTCTATGAAGGATGGGAGCAAGTCCTTTATACTTTCTAAGCCAGTCGATTACTTAGGGCATTTTATTATTAGAATCTTTTTTTTTCTTCTTCTTTATTTGATAATAAAAGGCCCTGGTGATTCATCTGCACCTTCCCTTACTTCTTCCGCCGTCCGAATTAGTTTAACTTGAGGATATCCTCTGTTGACCTGGAAAAAATTATGAATTTGTGAGCATGATCTTGTCTTCAACAAGACTGCAAATCCTTCTGAATCTGATGAATTGAAAAAAGTAGATCTGATCAAACTCTCTTTTGCAAATCTATCTCGTTTTTCTTTGCAGAACGCACAATTAACGTTTTCAAGGTTTTTTCAAGTTTGAATTTTGACTGACGAAGATATACAATAGATTGAAATGTTTCATTTTTTTTTTTTTACATTATATTATATTTTCAAAAATCAAAACAGTCTTGTTTTTCTTCTTTCTTCAAGATATTAACAAGCAAGGCGTTACCGGTCATTTCTTATAAGAAATAGCATAATTATTGATAAAACATTGAAAAACAAGCTCAACTATCGCGACTTGATTGCACACACGGCAAATTTTTGCGAAGCCTCGAATAATGATATGTTAGGCTACATAAGAAGTTAACGATTGGGGGAAGCTCATGGTCTATGAGAGCAAAGTGCAGGGGTCCATTGTAGCCAGATGTGTGGGTCCAAAAGGGGACCCAAGATTTTACTAGCGTCTCAGAAAATGTTCGCATATATTGAACTGGAGAAAAACGAGATGATTCATCGAGAAGGGAAGGGGTCTCAAGAGAAACTTCATATCCTATGATAAAATTTCACACAAAGGTACTGGGGAAGCTCAGATCTCACTAAACTTCCTTCCTTGCCATATGTAAACCCACACCAAGACATGTCTAACATTATCTTACGACTGATACCTTAGAGAGACATTTTATTATCTAAGTGGAAAATGCCACCAGATTAGAGAAATACCAAGAGTAACGACAGCTACCAATGAGTACTTCACAATCACTAACAACAGAATGTTAGTAATGATGTTACATTTATTGTAATTGACTAGTATGTTAGTAGCAATGTCTTGGTAAAGCCAACTTCGCGCCTATCGCACCAAGTTTAGCGCATTTCTTTTTTGGTAGCTCTAAAAATCAATTTTGCTATTTTTAAGCAATTTTACCAAATGTTTAGCTATTCCCAGTCATTTTCAGCTATTAAAAATGGCCATAAAATGGCTAATTGTATTTTTTAGTGTGTTTCGGGGTTTCGATGTTTTTTCGGTGTCTATTTATCAGGACTTTTTTTTTTTTTTTGAGTTGGCAACAATGTTCCCATCAACCTATTCGCTTTCTGTGTATGTATCCATACTCACAACCGATCACCGTGGTCCAGTGATAGAGAGTTCAGTTCGATGGGCCGTGGGTTCAATCCATGGTTGAGTTATACTAAAGTCTTTAAATATAATACCCAATGCCTTTTCTGCTAAGCACCCAGCGTAAAGAGTAGGGTTGATAAAACCAGGCGAGTGCTGGGCTCCGTCTGGCTATCTTGCCCAATACACACCAATGAAAACACAGGTGATCCTCCGACACAGTGCCGGGGTTAAAAAACTCTATATTGAGTTACAGGACAATGGATCCGCTTTATGTTTGTATCTGAATCCACAGATACCACTGTATCAACTAGGGTAAAACTTATTTATTTTACTTCCAAGATGAATAGTTAATATTTTACCTAATTTAGATTTATGCTTTATTTCTATGCACAAAATTGCAATTTTTGCTCTACAATACTACTTTTAAATGACTTCCAATCATGTTCTGAGTTGGCGAAAAATTCCTTTCTATTCGGTTGGTGCAAAAATAATCGCGGTTTTTGTTATTCTGATTTTTCATTCTTTTCTTTTTAGAATAAACTATCATTTACCTATGGAATTTTTGAAAGAGAATTTTTTTCTCTATTTATTTGAGCTGGGCGTTTTCTTCTCGCTAATCATTGTGGTTCATTTGAGACCGAAAAAAATCAAAGATGGAAAGAAAATAATTGGGCAATTTTGTTGTATGTGTTCGAAATAGGAGGTGAATCGAAGGAGCCTGCTCGCAAAATCAACTAAGTAATTGATCAGGAGACCGTCAACGAATGTACAGCTCAACATTTGTTCAGAAAATTTCGGAACGGAGACGAGAGCATTGAAGACGCAGACGTCCTTCTGAGGTCGACGACCTTAAATCGAGGACCAACGCTATGGCAGATCCACTCAAAACAACTCGAATTGCAGAGGAACTAAACGTTAACCATTCGACTGTTGTTCGACATTTGTACCAAATTATAAGAACAAAAAAAAGCTCAACATGTCACGCGATAGACCCCGAATGAAAAAGCCGAAAAAACTCATATGTCGAGCGAATGACCCAGCTGAAATCGAACGGACTAAGCCACGAGATTTCACGTCACCCAGCCTATTCACTAAACCTCTTCGCGGCTAACTACCACACTGTTTTCTGCAAGAGACTGCAGCGAGTTCTCAGTGATCCTTTATTAACATCTGATGATTTCTGTGAAGGATGGGAGCAAGTCCTTTATACTTTTTAAGCCAATTGACTACTTGGGGCATTTTATTAATAGAAGCTTTATTTTTTTTCTTCTTTATTTAATAATAAAAGGGCCTGGTGATTCATCGACACCTTCCCCAACTTCTTCCGCCGTCCGAATTAGTTTAACTTGAGGATATCCTCTGTTGACATGAAAAAATTCAACCACCACATTGTTAGTATGTCTCTGAATTTTTGAGATGAGGTATTATTATTATTTCTATTGATATTCGGACCATCCTCATCTTGGTTGTTTTTCATACAACGTTTCGGCCGTAGTACTCTGCGGCTTTCATTAGGTATCATCTGGTAGGTGTGGGGAAGTAACGAACCGAACCCTTTATTTATCCGACGGGGGTATATTGACCGCACAACCCTCTTAGCATTAGTAGCATTATTATATTGTCTCACCCTAGGATTGAACGCTAGAACCATCAGATTACTTTGCAGTAATCTTTGTCTGATGCAGTAACCACTACGCTATGCGTCCATGGGAACCGAAACGTTGTATGAAAAACAACCAAGATGAGGATGGTCCGAATATTAATAGAAATACTACATTGTTTCCTGTAAGTTCAAAACACCTTCGAAGAATTAATTGGATCCAGGGCCCCCAGGACCTATGCCTACGGAAAATTATCTTGTTTCTTGTTGGCAAAATTGCGTAGATTCCGAAGGTTCTTACTTTGATTGATAACTCTAAACCTGAGCTGAGTTATAACGCTATGAAGTTGATGGTGAAAAAACCGCGATTATTTTTGCACCGACCTACTTTTAGCCCACCCTGTATATATCAGTGATACTCTAGACCACCTCATGTTAAAGTTCAAGTTTTATACCCGTTTGGGGATGATCATTTTAGGGTTGCATTCAAATGAATTATGTGGACGTGCAGTACCCCAAGCGTCACTCAGCTAGTGTACGAAATATCTCATGACAGATCCTCTTATTTAACATTTGATACAACACCCTCGTTGATTGTGTTGAAGCTGGGACTGTTGGGTTCGTCTTTCAACAAGTATTCCATGAGGTAACAAATGACTTGCTCCTACCAACTTAATGATATTTGCTCGTAACTAAAACTTGGACATTTTGTTTCCATCTTCTCAGCACAAGAGGAGATTTTCAAAGTATAGGGAACTGGCAGATTTATATTTGGTTGGGCCATCACCTGCAAAATATGATTTACCATTAAAACAAACAAACAAACAAACAAACAAGAAGAAATGGTAAAGATCCATACAAGCAAAGCCCCCCCCCCCAAAAAAAATTATATCTGATTTTCCGCTTTAATCTCTTATGCGGATCTTATCACACCACTCTAAATTTGTGTTTGTTTTTTGTTTTTTTTTTGTTGTTGTTGTTTTTTGTCGAGGTGGGGGTTGATAAATTTTGCACCGTTTTTAACACTGAGTGAGCGAAGGTAAAGATCCATACAAGCAAAGCCCCCCTCCCCCCCCCCAATTATATCTAATTTTCAGCTTTAATCTCTTATCCAGATCTTATCACATCACTCTAAATTTGTGTTTGTTTTATTTGTTTGTTTTATTTGTTTGTTTTTTTGTCGAGGTGGGGGTTGATAAATTTTGCACCGTTTTTAACACCGAGTGAACGAAGCTGTGAAACTTTACAATTAGTTCAATTTAATGATATATCATGGTTACTGCAGATGATCGTAATTCTGTTCTTTTCTTTCATAGATTATTTTATTTATTTTTATTTTTGCATCGTTTCTAATATCGATGTGAAACCTAACAATTTACGATCGCGTACCAAAATTTTCGATTACAGGAGTGAATTGGCATTAAAATTGTTGCCCTTTTGTGCACCCATAGTAGATTTCGACAATGGCTAAAAATTATACGGACATAAAAAAACGAAAGTCGAGTTTTAAAAATCTTCTAGATAAAAAGTGCGTGCAATATCGATTAAACTTTCAACTTATCACTGGGGAGTGGCGACTTTATCTTTTATTGTACGCATTATATCATATTATTCATATGGGACAAATTTTCCTGCTCAGCGATTCACGAGTGTAAACAAATCGAGCCCATTTTTTAAAAAGATTTTCCTTTTTATTTAACACAAATGTTATTTTGATAAAAATCCTTTTTTTGACATACGTTGAAATTCTTTTTTCAATCAACGATATGAATTATTCATATTCATCATGTTCACACATCAGATAAAAATCTCGACGTAAATTGAGAATCAAAGAAAACATATTATATGGAAAAATAACAGTCGTTACTGCTTTGTGAGGCATTAAACCTAATTTGTTCCATCCTCACCTATTGTTGTATAAATGGAAAAAAAAAATATGATTATGTTGCTATTGTTTGCTTGCCTAAATGAAATATATTCAATTCTTTTCAGTCGAAATGTCCGTGGTGGTAAATTTAAAGAGAAAACAAACGCATTTTAAATTAATGTTTTGGCTACGGCCGCCATCAAGGTTATGAACTGAATTCACTTTTTATGATTTTAATTTTTCACGCGGTTTTTTCTTTATAACAAAATGAGTGAATCCTTTTTTTTCTGCCTACAACATTTGTAGGATTGTGTTTTATTGGCATGGGTATTTTTGTGATTTTCAGATTTGCGTATAAGCTGCGTATCGACTTGCAATGGATACCATTTTCTTACGGAACTGAATGGGTCTATATCGATACCCTTCGTTTCACTCGTTCGCTTGGATAAAAGTTTTATAGAGATCTTATTAGATTACTTGATCAGTACAAATTCTGTTTAAATATCTGTGTTCCAGTGTTGTCCTTTTGACTGATACCGATTGACCAAACACGATCGTAACTTGCAGTATTCCGTACTACGCTGTTGTCCTCTTGACTGGTGCCTTTTTTCTCAATGCTGTTTGACCAGCCGACACATACAGTGGATTAACGAATCTCGGTTAAAAGGCATCAAGACAAAAGACCCGAGTCAAAAGGACAACAGCATAGTACGGACTACTGCAAGTTACAATCGCGTTCGCCCAAAAAGCATCAATCAGAAGGCATTTGCCGAAAGGGCGACAACGTAATACGAATATTTCAACTGAATTTACACTGAATATTTCAATTCATCATTCTAATTGTGATTTTATTTCTTATTTCGTATCACGCCGTATTCTAAATAAAATAATCAATAATTTGATATGTAAAAAAATCATACTTTCATAATGTTGATATTTTGACTGATGCCTTTTACCTTGATACTTTTCAAACGGTCATCGAATTTGGGACTTACAGACTAAGGGTTCCTATAATGTTCCTGATTTCCTCTGGGTGCTCAATATTTGTGAACTTGTGCCACAATAACGTAAGCTTAGTAAAGGCCTACAAACCTTCCGAAAACCACTACACTGCCAGACAGTCACATTCTCACACGACAAAGAAGTGATTAGTGTAAATTTGAAATAAATCTATTTTTTTTTCTCTCCTGTTCTCAGACTATTAATCGCGGAGCAAAAGGGTCCTGGCTTGGAACAAATCGTTTAAAGCAATCTATCAAGTCTAATTGTTACAAATAAGGTACTTTTAGTCAAAAATGATTGATGGGCAGAGAGTGGACCGGCTTTGCTAATTTTGGCGCCGCAAACTCTGCCCTTTCTTTGCGCTTCAAAGGCTTTCACACTTCCGTCAAATGGATGGCATTAATTTGTGTGTAAAACAGATGGAGTATTGTTTGTCAGTGGGGAAGCGACGGGAAGCGTTACTGCTTACTCGGCTGGAAGAAAACTAGCTTCAACGTGAAGTTTTTACTTATTACTTATTCCATTAATTATTCGTACTAATATCCCCATCTTTGTTATTTCGATCAGCACGTTTCGGTCGGTGCACACTTCACTTAGTAGCCCAGGTTTCCATTCTACCGTGTAACATATTTTAAATATTGGCACAAGATCAACAAACCTCTCTATATATCTATTTCTCTCTCTCTCTCTCTCTCTCTCTCTCTCTCTCTCTCTCTCTCTATCTATCTATCTATCTATCTATCTATCTACTCTATTCAGGCTTGAGCACTCTTTAAGTGAGGTAACTCGTTCATTGTAAGCTTATGCAATGCTCTTCCATAGGAATATAGCACTCTGGTGGACGGGGAATTTAACTTATTATGAATATATCGCTTAAATTCAGCTTAAATGACCGCCCAGTTCCGTAGCTCAGAGGTAGGACATCGGCCTCTGGGTCTGAAGCGAAGGTTACAATCATGCCTCGTGGTACTGGATGGGATAATGGAAATTCTATAGCCACACTGAAGAGTTGTAATACAACGGAACAGCTGTCTGTGAATGACACAATAATATATATATATAAATATTGATGAAAGTGACACTTAAGAGCTTAAGAGAAAGATTTGAGAGAAAAGTAGTTGTTATATCTCAATTTTTTTCATTATGACGTGGGTACGTTTCGATGCATTTCGACAGGTGCAAGCCATCTTTTTTTTTAGAGAAAAATGTCAGCGGTGCAGGGAAAACTTTTGCTGGTTACATGTTTGGGGTTGAGGAAATAAATGAGGAGCCTCGAATATTTAGACAGCAAAGATGTTTTCTCTGCACCGCTGCAAGTTTCTTTTCCTCCGAAAAAAATTGTTGGCATTCATCGAAATGCATAGGAACATGCCCACGGGATTATAAAAAAAATTTTGAGACGTGACACCTGCTTTTCTCTTGAGTTTTTCTCTTCACTTTCCGATTGTCGCTTTCATCAATATTCTGTCGGATCACTTTATGCCCACGATACAAACATCCATGTATATCTAAATGCACTCGTATACATAATTCAATTCATATCTATCAATCGATCTCGTTTCGCCCATCACTTTCTTTATCTCGGTCTTTTCATATTTTTCCATGTGAGATATAACGTTTTTTCTCGATCTTTCCATTTCCACACTGCTATTAATCGTTACCATACACATAACAAACATATCTATCTATCTATCTATCAATATATCTATCTATCTACGTATCTATCTTGGTATGTTCATATATCTCTATCTATCTATCAATCCCAGTTTACTAATCTCTTCCGGCCGATCTGTTTTATATCTATCTATCTATCTCGGTATGTTCATATCTATCTATCTATCTATCTATCTATCTATCTATCTCCATATATATATATATATATATATATATATATATATATATATATATATATGTGTGTGTGTGTGTGTGTGTGTGTGTCTATCAGTCCCAGTTTACTAATCTCTTCCTGCCGATCTTTTTTCTATCTATCTATCTATCTATCTATACATCTATCTATCTATCTATCTATCTATCTATCTATCCATCTATCTATCTATCTATCTATCTATCTATCTATTTCGGTATGTTCATATTTATCTATCTATCTATCTCTGTCTTTTCATATCTATCTATCTATCTATCTATCTATCTATCTATCCCAGTTTACTAATCCCTTTCTGCCACTCTGTTTTCTATCTATCTATCTACATCTCTCGAGAAATTTTCGGTTTCTTAGATCCTCTCTGTCTCGCAATGACGCCCCCAACCCCCACATTAGCCCCGTCTCTCGGCGGTGCACCGTGGGGGTGGGTGGGAAGGCAAAGTACAGCTGCTTAGCCTCAAATCCAAGATGACTTTATCAGTTCTGACCCCCCAGACAAGCCCAGACCTCGAGACCACCTTAAAACGAAGCAAATGCCACACCTGTTTTTAATCAACGTTTTATCCAGGGGAAGCAACAGGAGACAGACATCCGAAAAGGAGATAAGTAAGTAAGTAAATAAATAAATAAAAAAATAATGACAAATTTATGTAAGGCCAGTGCGTTGGTCGCCTCGCTATGGAGCAGTGGTTAGCAAACTAATCTTGCATACCTTCACTACCAATCGCAACCGATCATTTACTACCAACAATTAACATTTTTATTGCTTACTCGATAAATTCAGTTCTATTGTGATTGATGGCAACTCAGTTCTATCTGTGAGTCAGGGCTTTTATCTTGTAATTGATAATTTGAATTCCCGTCTTCACAGTTTTATCGTTAACAGAATGAAATATCTGTTCTGTGATGATCGATTGCAACTCAGTTCTACCTGTGAGTCAGGGCTTTTATCTTTTGCAATGGATAACTTTTTGTGTATTAGTATATCTTTGAATTTTTGAGATGAGGAATTAGTATTATTCCTATTAATATTCGGACCATCGAAAAAGTCGGCCCATATGCTAGGCAAGAAAAACTGCCTCAGTAATCCTAGCATTGAAATGGATACCATATGGGAACCTCTAATAATGAATGAAAGACAGAAAACAATAACATCAAACACCAAAAACTGTCACCTGAGGTTTGAGGCTCCTAAAAATTAGCCCCGGTTGTCCACATGGACACATAGCGTAGTTACAGAATCAGAGAAAATTACTGCAAGAAATCTGATGGTTTTAGATTCAATCCCAGTGTGAGGCAACAATAATACTACTAATGCTATGAGGGTTAAGTAAAGGGTTCGGTTCGTTACTTCCCCACACCTACCTGATGAAGGCCGTAGAGTACAATGGCCGAAACGTTGTATGAAAAACAACCAAGATGACAATGGTCCGAATATTAATAGAAATAATTGTTGTGGATTATTTTGTAATGAACAAAGGGTTATATCTCGTAATGGATAAGCATTACCCTTCGCCACTCACCAAGTATATATTTTGACTTGGTAACTCCCCTACCGGGTCTTCCTCCATTTCATGTATAGAACGCTTTTATGTTCATGCAGACCATCTAACATATACAACAGAATATCTAATTAATGATATATACAGAAATGTGTTGAAATGAAACATCTTGATAATTTAAACGAGTATGAAATGGTCCATGGGCATTTGTCCTAATGTCAGATTGTCTAATTCCAGATTGTCTAAAGCCCATTTGCCTAATGCCTTTGTCTTAAGTCAGGTTAACGATGAACTATTCGTTATAATCACCGAAACTAATTTTTCATGAAAATAATGGAAATTGCAGAATTAATCATTTATCTTATAAATACCCATAATAAATAATAAAATACTGTATAAGAATAGAAAAAATGTTGATATCCTGGGTATTTAAAAAAAGAAGATTGATTCTGTAATTTCCAACATTTTTACACAAAATCGAAGACAAAATTATATTTGATACCAAGTTCAGACAATCTTACTTGTGTCAATTGAGCATTAGACAAACTAGTTTTTGACAAGTTGATATAATTCCCAATATTTTTACGCAAAATCGTTGACAAAATTACATCTAATACTTAGTTCAGAAATTGTAGTTGTGTCAATTGGGCATTAGACAAACTGGCTTTAGACAATTTGGCATGAGACAATTTGGCATGAGATAAAGTGAAAGGTTTCCGATGGAACATCTTTAAGTAAGTATCCACGCATAAAGACTGCCTTAAATTCAATACGTTCGTATCTATTCTTTCACCGTTTTGTATTTTGCAAACATTCTTCACACTTTCTAGCGGTGTTTTGCCTCTTTGTTTTTGGAAGAATTGCTGGTAGTTTCACAAATTACTTTAGATTATCTTAGCTGAGTCAATCTGGTATTAGACAATCTAGTTTTAGACAAATTGGCTTTAGACAATCTGGGTTCAGACAATGTAGAAATAATGAACGGTCACCTTTGAAATATTTTAAAATATAGATTTATGCGTAAAGGCCACCTCTGAATCAATACGTTTTTATCTACTTCTCTTACCGTTTTGCCTTTTCGTTCTTTGATGAAATTGCTCATGGTATCACATATTACTTTCTTGGTTTTGATGTCTCAAAAAAAATGTTCACATGTTTATTTATTGAGTATTATTTTCTGTTTGGATCTTCCAATTCCCTGCCATTTTTTTCTGTTCTGAAGCCCACCCTGCTCAGAATCCTGGATCCACCCCTGAGGGGTATATATTTTTGCTAGATTTTTTCTTTAAATCATGCAATAAAAACATTTTACAGATCAATATCCAACATGTTGAAAATACGTTAACAAAAATACGTATTGTCTCTATGACGATGGACTCACGACTTTCTTAGACAAATATATATATAAAGAGAGACATAGAGAGGATACTGACTGATTTCTAATAAGAAAATACTGACTTCATCTATCTACAATAAAACTTGAGGACACTGCTGAAAAAAATTTCAAATTTAGACCTCATCTGGTGTTAGAAAAAAATTCTTCTCGGCAAAAGTAACAAGCGTACGAAACAGCCTGAGTGAAAAAACGGTCACACCCGAAAATATCAATATTTTTAGAAATGACCTTTATTCTGATATCGGCCATACCAAAGTTAACAACCAATTTACTTATTAGTTTAATTCTGCCCAAGCTAAACTGAAGCTGACTTAACGACGCAATTAACCGCTGTCAAAAAAAAGCCTATTTTAAGTACATTCAAGTGCATTATATAACCAGTGGCTGAGGCAAAAAGTGTGTATCGCAGTAGTGGTTCACTCTAAACCTCGGAATCGATTTTTCTCTTCTTTGTTCTCTAAAGTAGATGACTGGATTAAAAGAGCTTCTCAGATTAACTAAAGACAATGCCTCATCATCATCATCAGACTTTTAACGTCCGACGTTGGACACAAACCTTCCCAAAGATCTGCCGCATTTCTCTATCCTGGGTGTCGTAGAGCCAGTACTTTCCGAATCTGTCGGGTCAATCTCTCCATCTTGTATTCTGTTGGCCTCAGTTTTGCATGTGATCTTTCGTGGATCTATGTTGTGAGTCAGTTGTCTTTCATTCTCGTAACATGACCAGCCCATTGCCATTTGAGTTTTTCTAATGGATTTTATGGTGTCTCTGATCCCTGTTTTCTTTCTGATACATTGTGCTGTCTTGTTATCTCTCCATGTAAGGCTGAGCATGATTCTCTCACGTGCACGTTGCATGCTTCTCGGTTTGCAGGTCTGACTACAGGGCCACAATTGTTAATCGACGTAAAAACAGGACAAAAACAAAAAAAAGACAGGATTTAGGTCATGAAAGCTAAACCGGAAGAAAAAAAATGACGATAAAAAGGGGAGAGAAAAAGAAATACCTGGGATATCATTTTTTTCAGAGTCACATTTTCTATTTTTTTAACACACTGGAAATCACAAAATCAATAAAAAAAATTGTTAAGTACATTTTAACGCATAAATGTATATTTTTTTTAATTGATTACATTTTTCTGTGATTTTCAGTGTCTTAGTAAAATACCTTGGTATTTAGTGAACAGCTAACGTGATTTACAATGATTATAATGATAAAAATATTTGTCTTGGAGTCGTCAATTCTTGCTCAAATTGATGCAAAAAATTACTAAAATCTGATATTTTATGATACAGAATATCATTTATGCTGAAATATACCAAATTATTTAAAAAAATTCACAGATGAACAGATTTACCCCGCTATCCGATGATGCAGAGTACATATGAAAACCTTCCGTGAGCCAAAATGGCGTAAAGCGAAGAAGCACATTAATTCGCATGGGTCGATTTTTGAGCGCTCCCAAACCCCAAAATACTTAGGATAGTGTACGAGGTTGAGTCATCAGAAGTCATGGTGGAGGGAAAAACTGGAGACTGAGATACAGGGAAGGAAGGAAGTGTCTTTTTAATCGCTCGCTGCAAAACAAAAGCTGGACGCTATTTCCGATTTCAGCCCTATATTTTTTTTTTCGTAAAAACGAAAAAGAGCCGTAAAGCGAACTTTCCAAAAGTGGGGACGACCTGCATTTGAATTCTAATATTTTATTTTCTGAGTGAATTTATTTTAAAATTCTATCATTAAAAAAAAAAAAAACAGCAACATTTAAAAAGAGTCCATGATTTTAAATGATGATTAGGACTTATTTTTGAATAGTTAACTTGTTATTTCTAACTGGAAGAGGCCCTGATTACGGACAGACCAACAAAAAAAATCGTCTTCCGTTATATAAGGAGATGATTCTTCAAAACGGCGATGCTCCTGCTTATTCTGCTAATGTTACCGCTAAATATCTCAGTAAATTTGGGTTAAAAGATGACCGACTTATATAGTGGACTGCGTGTTTGCCAGATCTGAACCCTATCGAAAATCTCTGATGCACCGTTAAAAGGTGCCTTTATGTGACCAGCAGCCAATTTTCATCAAAGAATGGACTTCGAGAAACAATATCAACTTTTTGTGAATCTACCACCCCTGGCGGAATTATGAATTTATCTCCCTCTATGGACAGTACACTGATTGAAGTCATCAGATATTAGCAATTGTATCAGAAAATAAAATTGCTTTTCTACTGTGTTATTTGACCAAACGTTTTGTAATTTGCCTTTGTGTTTCATTTCTTTGAATAAATCATTGTTGTGTTTGGTCATTTTCGTTCAATTTCGGTCCTTCAATCACTTCAAATTGATTCTTTTGAGATGGTTGTGTATAAATGGGAACGTTTAAATAATCATATTTTGTATATTCCAACATAGATGACACTATGTATTATAATAAGATCTCAGATTTAGCGATGCACCGAATTAACACGACGTGCTATATATATATATATATATATATATATATATATATATATATATATATATATATATGCGTGTGTGTGTGTATGTGTGTGTGTAAAACACAGGAATTACAAGGAAATATACCCGGAAAATGTCAACATTTCGTGCCTCTTGCACTCATCAGCAATCGCTGGCAGAGGAATGTGAGAATGCAACGTTCACCGGGTACATGTTCTTGTAATTCTTATGTTTTATGTATCAATAGCTCTATATACTGTGCTAATTATTGAGCATTGTGCTCAAACACCTACGATTGATGACATCTGTTTTCGTTCGTTTTCTGTTTGCTTTTTACAAAGTGAGAAAAATATGTATTATGAACTATATGTATGTAGGTGAAATATAGACCACTAGTCGTATACATTATCCAAAAAAAACTTTATTCCAACAGTGTTCAATACTTAGAGTAGAGGCAATATATCGATTAAGTACATAAATATTGTCTATGACAAAGGTAAACCCTCGTTTCGCTTTATTCAGCTCCTCAGCTGTAAAGTCCAGTAACAATGTCTATCTGAGGAGCTGAATGAAGCGAAACGAGGGTGTACTATTGTCATAGACAATATCTATGTATTCAATCGAGATATATATATATATATATATATATGTATATATATATATATATATATATATATATATATATATATATATATGTATGTATATATATATATATATATGTGTGTGTGTGTGTGTAACCTGGTAAAATGACAATTGGAAGGTGAAAAGAAAATATGAGAGCTAAACAGGTGTTACATCTCGAAAATCGTTATTATCACGTTGGTTAAATTACGATTGGAAGAGGGAGAGAACATTCATAAGAAAAACAGGTGTTACATCTCAAAAAGTTTATTGCTATCACGTCGGCATGTTCTGATGCTTTTCGATGGCTACAAGCGACCATTACCGGGGAACTTGCAGCGGTGCAGAGAAAACAGTAAACTGCCGTTTACATGTTGAAGATTTGAGGAATGAAATGGGGATACTCCTTTGTTATGGGTTGTCCAATAGGAGTGGAGAATGGTATTCGTATCCGTCAAGGTGAAAGCTAGGTTCATTCTGAAATAAGAGAGGGGTTATTTCAGACCAAATTCTAGGATGTCATAAATAGAATTTATTCTGACCACATTTAATCTTCAATGGATTTTTTTCTCACTTGACTTCAAATTTTGACACTATAGATGTTCAATTTTGACTTTGATAACGTGAGAATTTCTTTCAAATACTGGACAATACTGTTCGTCTAACTCACTATCATCCTTATTTTGGGGGAACGCTCAAAACGTTTTCCTATATAAATTAGTGGTAATTGCTCACTCGTTTAACGCCACTTTTGACAAACAGAAGGGTTTTTTTTTCTTCTATAGAAATTCTCTGCTCTCGGATAGCGAGGAATCCCTGTGATATCATTCTCTTTTTCTTTATTTTACCGACATGTTTAAACAAGAAACGACGATGAAAAACCAGTCAAAATTAATAATAAAATGCATGGATTAAAGAAGCTTCTCACAACTGTTTTATATAAAACGGCAGGCTTGATACCAAGAAAGGCTTATCAATAATTTCTTATCAGTGACGGTCTTTTTTTTTTCTGTTTCTCCCAAAATGAAAACAAACGGTGTCCTTTAAAGAGAAACAAGAAAACAACCCCAAAAGCCGAACGTTTCAGATGCACTCAGAATCGACAAAAACCAGAACAACTTTGAGGAATTCGCTTGTCGGATTTCGCTTCGGATTACGCTTAATGAGAAAGGGCGGTTTTATCAGGTTCCAGAGTCAACACACCAGGAGTCTGGCCATTGGCACCACATGGATCTAAACGAGACAGCAGGTGGGGGGTGATAGTCAACAGTGACAAGAGGTTAGGGGGGTCGGGTTATCTGAGAATGCTGCCATCAGAAGGTGGAAAACCAAGAGAGCCTGAACACATGGGAAATACTCGAAGAGGAGCGAAGTGGCCGTATGGTTAACGATTCCTGAATGAGATCAGCGAGCCGTGTTCACTCTCCGACTGAATTCTATTGGTACTAATGCCCTTGGGAAAGACAGGAGTTCATCTCTTCTACCCTAACCCATCCAACTATGGGTTAATAGTAGGACAGACAAGGCTTTCTAACCTTGGTTAGCAGTCAGTCCAGGTGATGGACAACTGTAATTAAATGGATGGGTTCCGTCAGATGGGTTCTCACCCTTGACACACCCTTGATCAAATCAACTGTGATGTTCCAGGGGCCCAGTACTGAGTCACAAGATACTACAAAGTAAATATCTTCCAATTTACCACTGAATTAACTTCCCAGCAAATGCAATAACAATATGCCTTAAGTTACGGTCGTAATGCCAGAATAAAGAACGGGCTCATTCCCGTGGGAGAAGCTTTGGTTACTAAATTACTCCTTGTAAGTTGCTGGTACAAGGCTTTATTAGTTGAGCACTTGAGAAGAATCGAACTCACCCCACAGGTAAATGATTTTGGCTAGCGTGTAGCAATGGTCGAAAAGGGTTCGTAATTAATCAACAGCTTTAACGCAAAACCGTAGGCTTCTTTGGTCTCTAGGTGAAATTGATGAAGCTTGGCTGAGAAGTGTTAACACTTTCAACGCGTTCCCCAAATACTGCATGTTAGAACTGCCTTTTATTCCAGTCTTCACAGAAATTTATTGACCAAAAGAAAAGAATCTATTTCCGTGAAGCCTACAAAAGGCACGAAGGGCTGTTGATTGACGAGAAAAATAAAAGTTCAGGGGAATGGAATTATAAAGTTGCCTGAAATAGTGACGTTCTGGGGAATGGAATTATAAAGTTGCCTGAAATAGTGAAGTTCTGGGGAATGGAATTATAAAGTTGCCTGAAATAGTGAAGTTCTGGGGAATGGAATTATAAAGTTGCCTGAAATAGTGAAATTCTTGGGAATGGAATTATAAAGTTGCCTGAAATAGTGAAGTTCTGGGGAATGGAATTATTAAGTTGCCTGAAATAGTGACGTTCTGGGGAATGGAATTATAAAGTTGCCTGAAATAGTGAAGTTCTGGAGAATGGAATTATAAAGTTGCCTGAAATAGTGAAGTTCTGGGGAATGGATTTATAAAGTTGCCTGAAATAGTGAGGTTCTGGGGAATAGAATTATAAAGTTGCCTGAAATAGTGAAGTTCTAGGGAATAGAATCATAAAGTTGCCTGAAATAGTGAAGTTCTGGGAAATGGAATTATAAAGTTGCCTGAGATAGAGAAGTTCTGGGGAATAGAATTATGAAGTTGCCTAAAATAGTGGAGTAAAACGGTGATAAAGGTGTTCAATGAAGTTGATGTTGAAAATAGAATAAACATTGTCTTTTATATCTCTTACTTGAATAACCGAACGAACTTTTTTGGCGAACGATTACATTTAGCTTAAATCTGGCGTTCGGCTCCAATAGCCGAGCACTTAGGATTGAACTAGCTTCACTTACGAATGATTCATTTGCAAATAGATTCCTTAGGCCAGCTTTCTCACCATTGCTCTATGACAAGCGACCTTAGAAACAAACCTTATATAAATAATCAAATTTCATTGCAATTTTTACAATGCATACTTATAAAAAAAAATGTCACGTAGACAAACTTGAAAATACATTGAGAAAAACTAATAAATTTGGGTGTAACAAATTTTGGTGCAAAGCGTCATTTTTTTTTCTCTCAGTGTACAGGGCGGACACTTATTGAGCTGCTGAAATTCGAAAGATGTACGTAAATGCGTGTGTGTGTGCGTGTGTGCGTGTGGTGGAATGCAAAACATGTTACGTTAATAAACTTTGAAAAGATTACCCTAGTTGTTGCACCTAAATTTTATAGTCTGTCTCAAAGAATATCAACTCGTTAGTGAGTATACTCGAAGTGGATATAATTAGACACAAACTAAAAAATTTAGATATAAAAAAAATCTGAGTGATTTTTTGGAAAGTTCGTCTATGTAACATTCTTTTAAATCCTAGACCAATGATCAGCAACCAGGCCTCGTAGATCATTACTACCGTAGTGAGTACGATTCTCACTGAGTGACTTTCACTTGCTGCTCTGTGCCAGGCTAGGTGTGGGGCAATAGTTAGCAAGTTAGTATCGAAAACAATAACTACTGTAGTAATTTCGATTCTCACTTGTACCAGACTTGGCTAAACATTATAGATAATTAATATATTTAACAGAACACGTTGCGATGAAAAAATGAGCGGTGAATCTGAAAGTGAGAATGTTTTGAATAACGAAACGAGAACATCGTTTTAGTCAGAAGGGATTCGCAGAGACCCCATATTGTAAGTGTGACAAAGAAACATCTGCCGTTTCATTCCTAACATCGCTGGACTAGCAAAAGATAAATTTGGAAAAGCTGCTAGTTTTAATGCTTCTCGTTTTCAGATCTCTTTGATCTCGGGTTCACCGGTGTTGGCTGATAGTTGAGCGTGTTGAACTAGGTGCTTCGTAGGCGACAAAATCGCTTACGCGACCCCCCCCCCCGGGACAAGCACTGGACTAAATTTCCTCCACATCCGATCGCCTATTTGGACGCATGCGCACACAGACCCTCCCTTGCATGAAAGACACAAATGATACTTGTTCGAAACGTGACAACTTTTACTACATCATCGCCTTTTCAGTCTTCCATGACTCTAACGTATTTTGCACTTGAAACATGTATTTAATCGATATACCGCCTCTACTGTAAGTATTGAGCATTGTGATAATAAAGAGTTTTCGGAATACTATGTACGACTTGTGGTACATATTCCACCTTCATGGTTGCTCTTACCATTTAGCTGAGCTGCTGCCGGTAACGCAAAAGCCCAAATAACTGTTCCAACATCAAATTCTCATTTTCTGTTCATTCACGGTCTAAATCTGCTCAATTTGTTTCTGTCAACGCGACAATTATGTTATTTGGAAATAGATAGATGATCTGACTGAATTATTGTAAATAGCGTGGTGTTACATTGAAACTCTCATTTGAAATAATCTCCCGTTATTACTCGATGAATGTAGCATTTGGCCTATACAATGTAAATAGAATAAATAATTAATAACATAATTGTCGCATTTATCATTATTCTGTCGGATCATATATCCATTTCTCAACAGCACACATACACACACATATACATACGCACATACACACATTTATATAGGTATATGTGTGTGTGTGTGGAATATTCAAAGATGTCAGCCATATAAACTGATGTTAATTGCTTTTTTATGACATTACAGAATGTTTCATGGGAATGCTTCACTAACACATGAAAGCACACACACACACACACACACACACACACACATATATATATATATATATATATATAAATATATAAATATATATATATATATATATATATATATATATATGTATATATATATATATATATATATATATAGATGGATACGATATCCAACAATATTATTTATTATTGAGTTATTACTAATTTTGCTATACTTACATGTTTCGCCGACCAGTTTTGTCAAAGTGGTCCTTTAAAAAAAAAACACATTTTTCAAAATGGTTTCATTTAAAATGACTTCTTTGACAAAACTAGAAGGCGAAACATGTTAGTACAATAAATTTGATTTGAATAATGCTATTTTCAGTATTGTTCACTCATATATATACATATATATATATATATATATATATATATATATATATATAATGTGTACTGTAGAAAGTGAGACAGACTTGGGAGTGAAGTGTTTGGTGGTAAGGTTTATTAATCCTTATATGTAAATAATCCGTACATGTTTCGGGATTCTTCCCATCATCAGTGGTGTGTGCTGTGTGAGTGTGTATTAAAATGTACCATGTGGAACCAGAGTCCACTGCCAAGAGCTATGCATTGTGGGTGAGTTTTGCTAAGATATTACTACTGCCCAACCCTCACCACACAGAACCCTAATACATAAAACTCCAGCCATTAATATCCTCACACCCACATCTAAGACACATTCAATAATGGAAGCTTCAAAGTCACCCAGACCCATAGGAAAAACTTCACCTTAGCCTGTTATAACCCCTGTCCAAATTATGTATATATATATATATATATATATATATATATATATATATATATATATATATATATATATAAATTAATTTGTGAAAATATCTATTACTGTTTGCTTTTCAAGTAATTCAGTGATAGATATTCGCACCTACATTTTACTGACTTTATTAATTCTCACCTTCTTCCTGTAATGGAACTAAAAATAGTGAAGTCCTGCTCGCAATCAAGGGTTGTACGGAAAACCATGAATTTCCAAATCAGGCACACCAGTGGTTACATTCAGACAGTGTTGGGGAGTGCGCCTATATTTGTATGAGTGTCACACTATGTATGTCAATCAATTACTGTCGCCATGTCAACCGGGTGGGAGGAATTTACACATTGAATCGGTGGAGAGCGAATGGTGCCTGCAAGTTACTTGATAAAAACAGCCAACTGCACTTATTACGAAATGGTAAGTAAAAGGTTCTATTCAGAGCAAATGACAAATCAATTAAAGTAAGATATTTCCCTCTGCCCAAAGGTTCTGTTTTAGTTTAGATGCGTATTTGTTTCTTACTCAACCATTTTGGGCTCTTGATCATCATCATCATCATCATCATCATCACCCTTATAGTGTCTATCGTTGGGCATAGACCCCCCCCCCAAGATTTACCAGACCTTTCTATCATGAGCGTCGCAGAGCCAGTACTTTCTAAATTTACCAAGCTTGTCACACCTCCTTACTTTCTGTCAGTCACGATTTCGCATATGATCTCCAGAGATCAATATTGTGAGTCGTGATGTCCAGCAGTTATCTGTCACTCTTGCAATAAGTCCAGCCCATTGCCGTTTGAGTTTTCTCACAGTGTTTGTGGTGTCCCAGATTCCTATCCTTTCTCTAATATACTGTGCTGTCTTGTGATCTCTCCATGTGAGGTTGAACATGATTCTCTCATGTGTGCATTGCATGTTTCTCAGTTTGAGGTCCAATCTTTTGGTTAGGTTCCATATTTCAGCTCCATACGTGACCATCGGTGGAAAACATTAAGAAAAACATTCGCTCACTAGTTTGAAAACGAGAAAAAGACACCAAAAATTCGAAAAATGCATTTTATCAGTCATGTATAATGGAATATCTAACTATCCATCCCTCTCTCCCTCTCAACCATCTATCTATCTCTTTATATTATATATATACACGAAATGATCTCCCGTCGCAACACGATTAATACATCACTCAGTTCAGAAAACGTATCATGTCCGTTTCTTAAATACGAAACTGTCTCGTTAAAAGAGACGAAGAGATTGAGAATAGATGAATGAGATGGGTAGAAAGCAGTTATTTGGCCCTTTTCTTACAGGCGGCTGTTTAGCTCAATGGTAAGAGCATTGCTGCGTTGAAACAGCTAACCTATCAGGGTCAGGTTCGAATTCTGCTGCAGCCTCATTTTCTTAAATTGTTTATTCCATATATATAGAAAGAAAGAGTTATATAATGTGTGTGTATGAATCAATATATTCACGCTGAAATTTGGTCCAAATCTGGTTTTGCTATGGCACACCACGATTGTTGGCATAGAAGAGGGTACCTGGACAAACAACTTGCCCATAACTGGGATACGGGAAGAACCCACTGGACGAAATCCCCAAGGACAAAATCCCTACAAATATCACTCTTTGAAGAGAATAAAAGATAATGACTTTTTGTTCATCGGCTGGTAGGGTATCGTTCATAGAGAGGGACTGAAAGCAAAAGGAAGAATGACTATTTATTCTCAGCAGTATGAATGTATACTTAAAATTTGTCCAGGATAGTAGAAAAAAAACCTCTTTCAAGTTACAAATATCATTTTAAAAAATCAAATATTAATTCATTTCTATTTATGTACTGAACAACCGAAGCCATCAAAGATGGCAAAGAGTTATATCCTTTTTTTTTTCATAATTATGTGTGTCTGTTCACGCAGTTGTGTGTTCCAGCGCTCCTGGTCACACTGTTTTGTCAACAGACTTGAGAAGGTATCGATACCCAACGAGACCACTTTTAAAAATGTTTTTTTCTTTGGAAAGAATAAGCTTTTTTTTACCTCTTAGGGCCTCATTTTGACGGGTTTATTAACACCATCTAGATTTTGGAGATTGCTTTTTTTGCAAGTATATATATATATATATATATATATATATATATATATATATATATATATATATATATATATATATATATATATATATATATATATATCTTCCAGATATCTTCCATTGGAGAACGTCAGTGATGTCATAAATAAAATTTTTATTCTGGCCATATTCATTCTCCGATGAAATTGTTTTACATGACTGCAAATGTTTGTTCAACAATAGACTGTGATGGAGAGTCTATTTTGTTCATTGGTTCATTTTTATATTCACGTAATCCGCTTGGTATGGTATTATTTGGTAACGTTATTATCAATATTGACAAGTATTTCTCTCGGTTCTATACCTGTCACTTGTTCACACGCAGTCGTAGAACTGGACGTCATCGCCTCTAATTGTTTGAATTTCGACTTCAGGTATTGAGTGTTTCCACGCTTACTACGCTGTTGTTTGATTGACACACCCAAACGTGAATTCTCAGTTCAGATGGATCAACGTTTGTCTGTTTTTATGTGTAAGAGAACAAAATCATTCGTGAATGAAATGAAAAAAGCTCTCTGAAATATTGCATACCTTTGGCCAGTGTTTCTTGAACTGGTGAATGATTCAACCATAAGTAAATGGGTCCTTTATGTGATTATACAAGAGGTCAAATGAAACTACAGGGATTAATGAAGAGTGAATGAAATATGAAAGACGAAAACCTTACTCAGGTACCTATATTTTTTTTAACTGTAATTATTGTGATCATCATCATCATCATCATCATCATCATCATCATCATCAGTCTTTTGATGTCCGTCGTTGGGACATAGACCTTCCCCTGGATTCGCCACATTTCTCTATCATGGGCGTTGCAGAGCCAGTATTTTCTGAATTTGTCTAGTTCACCTCTCCATCTAGCTTTTTGTCCGCCTCAGTTTCACATGTGGTCTCTGAGGATCCATGTTATGAGTTGTAGTGATGTCCATCGGTTGTCTTTCATTCTCGCAACATGACCAGCCCATTGCCATTTGAGATTTTCTAATGGATTCTTTGATGTCTCTGACGCCTGTTTTCTTTCTGATACATCGTGCTGTCTTGTGATCTCTCCATGTGAAGTTGAGCATGATCCTCTCGTGTAAAATAAAAAGAAATATTTCTGAAAATCCTTTTCCAAGTTCTAAGACTATCTTTTGCTCTGTTTATGTAAACAAGAAAAATTAAAACAATTTTTTGAGTGATTTTTCTTGTCTTTCCAAGTTTTCTACACATATCATAGTGTTTAAAAAAACATGAATAAAATCACTTGAGAAATGACGTAATTAGAAACCGTCAACCGAAACTTTCAACAAAACTTTGAAAACAAGTTTCTCTCAGTTTTCAAGATGGTCCAGCTGGCTGACTACATATCACGTGTACTGGCCGCGTCAACGGAGCTTAAGGGCTGAAAAAATTAAAGCATTTGCTCCTCGTTATGCTCTCGAATACCCCTCCCTAAATTAGATTTTAATGGGAGCGATTCAGTTTGCAATGTAAGTTCGTGCTAGATTGATCCCTAGTTTGTGCCAGCTTGTTTTGTTTTGTTTTGTTTTTTTGAAAAGTTAGACTTCTCATCTGCCCAACGGAAGTCAAGATAAGTAACTTGTTCACTGATCACTCTCAACATAAATTGCTACCAAAAGACGTAGGTTTCGTGACGGTTTCTTTTGAGTGACAAACCAGACCTGCTTTTCGCTAATGATAGCAAATGAATTGAAATTATTCACCACGGAGAACAAGACGAAAATAATGATAAGAAAAGAAAAAAAAATCGTAAGGAGATTCAGTCATGGGTGAATTGGATTTTGTAATGGAGACTTGGAGGTAATCTCACATTGAAAATCCGTTCAAGAAAGTCTGTCCCGAGCAACACGTCGGATTGCTCATAGGTTGTGGGTCATCTCAGTTCAAAGTCATTTCGAAATCTTTGTCACCTTGAACAGAACATAAGTGTCATGAATTAGTTCAGCAGAGAGCAGATTCCGCCTGGAATAATGGGAGATTTTTCATCGCCTGTTTATCCGAAGACGAATGGGAGATCATTTTCAAGTTTTTAGTCCATCATAAAAACAAACCCTATCTTGTTACCATACGACCCACTCTCTGTCTTTCTCTCTCTTTCCCCTCTCTCAATCCCCTCCCTATCTCCTCTCTCTATCTCCCTCATCCCAAAAGTCAAATCCTATCGATAAGACTGCTGTCGTGTAAGCATCGCGTTTCTAAATATGAGGACTACGCTTCAACACGAAAACAAACGTGCTGTCCTATAGCTAACTTTGATCCCGGGTCCCGATTCACTAATTCTCCATTGAATTGTTATCTATTAACAATACAATAGCCATCCATCAACCACGATTCTACCCCCCACACACGCACACCGAAGACCCACCCACCCATCCATGACATGCTACAGGAGCCCCACTCCCTATCCGGACTCTCCTTCCTCCTCCCCCACACACTCACACATACACTCGACGTCGCTGAAAATGGCCACCAACGAAGCACTGGTCGATGGCGATGGACAAACGGACGCTCATTAAAATCCGGGGTCAAGGGAGAGGGTGAGGATAAAGTTAATTGGGACATTTGAGACAGAGGGGTGGGGAAGGTGCTGGGGGGGAGATGGGGAGAGAAGGACATTCGGAAGATACGGCAGAGAGAAGAAGACGATGCAGAAGAAGAACAACAACCATAAAAAGGAAAAACAGAAGGAGAAAAAAAAGAAGAAAAAGATCAACAACAACAACCATGGCAACAACAAAAAACAGAAGGAAAAGAAGAAAAGAGGAAGAAGATCGATAACAACAACAAGAACAACAACTAAAGAAGAAGAAGAAGAAGAAAAAGAAGAAAAAGAAGGAGAAGAAGAAGAAAAAGAAGAAAAAGAAGGAGAAGAAGAAGAAGAAAAAGAAAAACAAGGAACGAAGAGAAGAAGTAAGGCAAGCGGAGGACCATGATCAGAGGAATAAGCAAGAAGTTGAAGAAGAAAAGATGACAAAAGGAAGAAAAAAAAGTATGAACAGGTTCAAATATGCAGGTATGCCCCGCTTTACGAATGTCTGATTTACGCCACTTGGAAAGACCCCAAGCCTCAAAAACCTGGAACAGTGTCTGTGATCATCTTTGCTTCATCTCAATTTATTTTGTTTTATCCTTTCTATGCGCATGTGTTTTACGTACCATGAGAGTCCAAGAGAACTCACAAAGGCGTTTTGCTTCATGTAAAAGCTGGAAAACGTAAGAGATGATCATTTTGAGAGTCTGGGAAAAATTTTCAATGAAATAGTAATTGCTTCTTCACTGTACGCCATTCTAGTCAACGAAAAGTTTGTTTGTTTTTTTTTCTTTATTGGAACGCTCTACTTCCGGTCAACAGGGAAAACGTCTTTCTTTCTGAGATAGGTAGATAGATCGATTGATCGATCGATCGATAGATAGATAGATAGATTGATAGATGGACAGATATCCATGCCTCACATAAAGGAATCACCGTCGTCCGCTTGGGTAGCAGAACTAATTATCTAAAGAAATGATCGTAAAAATTAATCAGTTACCTAAAATTATCTTGAAAAAATTCGAGCACAAGTTAGAATAAACAAATGAAGTGAAGAAGAAGAAGAAGAAGGAGGAGGAGAAGAAGAAGAAGAAGAAGAAGAAGAAGAAGAAGAAGAAGAAGAAGAAGAAGAAGAAGAAGAAGAAGAAGAAGAAGAAGAAGAAGAAGAGGGTTATAGAAAAGGGAGAAAGAAGACTAGAAAGAGAAAGATAGAGGTAGAGAGATGAGGAATCATAAGAAAAATGCCTGAAGGAAAAAGAAAGAAGTAACGAGACGGGGAAAAGTAGAATACGAAAGGGAGGGAGAAGATGATAAGAGAGAGGGATTGAAAGTGAAGAAGAAAAAGAAGAGGGACAGGGGAGGACCAGAGAAAGAGGAGAGGAGAAGGAGGAGGAGAGGAGGAGAGGGGGAGAAGGTGAGAGGCAAAATGCAATAACAAAAAAAGACAGTTGCACTGAACTTGACCTCTCCGTGAGATTCCTATTTAGGGAGAGAAAGAGTAGAGAAGGTGAATAAGGACTTTGGGGTCAAGCCGGTGCATATTGACGTCGTCAAGTGCATGAGAAATCTTCTTGGGACAATTATTTTATTTTATTTTATTTTATTTTTTTTATCAAATAAATCTACACGAATAGAAATTCGGAATCTGTCCGTTTACCTCGTACACTTTTTCTTTTCTGTGCGTAAATCTGTACGTATCAATGTGTGTATGCATAAGATCTATAATCTATGAATATGTGTGCACGCAAGCGCACGCGCATGTATCTTGTGGGTGGGGGGGGGCATGTGTGTGAAGGTCACGTACCCCCAGTCAGTCGAACGCAATCACTCACGTCACACCTGTGACAACGATAATCCAAGCAGATCAGTATTTTGGGGGCTTTTTTTTTCTTCCTCTAGCTCCATTCTCCACCTGGAGAGCAAAAAAAAAAAGTTCAATGTCGTGTCTCAGCATCAAAGTTTAAAACTCACTTTCCAAGGTGACAGAAACCACCACCATCATCATCATCATCGTCATTCTTTTATCGTTCATCGTTGGACTAAGATTGGATCCGTCACATTTCTCAATCTTGGGCGTCGCCAGTATTCTTCCCCAATTCTGATCATAGGTGTATACTTTGAATAGTGCAGTCGATTCGTTCCAAAATTCCACGTACTGTTCAACGTTGAACCACCATAGCCATCAAAGATGGCTAAGGGTTATATCTTCTTTCTTTTTTTTTCCACATGTTCATGCATTTATGTTTTTGAGCGTCTGTATGCTCCAGCGCTCCTGACCATACAGTTTTGTATGGCTTGAAATTTTGCAACAGCACTGCACTAAACCACTTCTAAAATGTTTCCATTTCATTTTCGAGAAAAAAAACACGCTTTTTTTAGCCTCATTCCGACGAGTTTATTATCAACATCTAGATTTTCCGGAATTTAGAATTTTTGTTCACTCTGGATTCCGGGGATTGCGCTCTTTGCTGCATTTGAGATGTTTCTCAGTAGAAAACTCAAGTGATGTCATAACTGGAATTTATTCTGACCATAGTTATTCTTTGATGGAATTTTTTTTTTTTAAATGACTTCAAATTTTGACGCTACAGCTGTTTAATCATTGACTCTGTTGGGGGGTTATTAATTCAAAAATTTAGAAAAAGGAGTAATCAGTGAATGAGTTGCATCTCTCTCGCGCCTTTTGTTGACCGATGATCACTGAAAATGTTCAAATTTTCAAAAACCAAGCGTGACCCAAAGTAAAGAACCAATTTAGCATAAACTTACATTGTAAGCTGAAACCTCACTAGAACCAATCGGGGATGATTTTCGACAGAACAAAGTTTTCTCCTAAACATAGGTGTGAGCAAATGTTGAAATGTTCAGCCCTCTAGCTCCACAGGACGTAGGAACACATACATAGACAGACAGACTGACACACTTACAAACTGGAGGAAATAACGTTGATGTTGACTAAGTTGATGTTAGTAGTTTTTGTTGACGATTTATAATACGGCAAGTAGTCACTTAGAGTCTATTGTTGTTTTCCCAAGTTTAATTGGTGGTACTATCCGATTCGTCTCAGTTGGTAAAGGTTGGTAGTTGATTTCAGTCTTCTTTGAGTCGGTGTCAAGTTTTGGGTATGCAAGGTTGAGAAATACACAGGTCAACACTAATTTTATCGTCATGACATTTCAGGGTAACTTTGGGTCGCCGATTCCAAACATGGCATCGATTTTCATAGATTGGCTCTATTTTTGAGACAATAGATGTCTGCACCCTCATTTGAGAATTCATCTCGCTAAGCCTACAGAGCCACTTATTTTCACGTACATACATTATTCTCACGAGGCTTTCATCGTCCATCGTTGGACACAGAATTTCCTCAGGATTCGCCGAACTTCTCTATCGTGGGTGTCGTGGAGCCAGCACTTTCTGAACTTTTCCAGTCCGTCTCCATGTTTTATAGTCGGCCTCAGTTGCGCGTGTGATCTCTTAGGATCCATGTTATGAGTTGTGATGTCCATCTGTTGTCTTTCATTCTCGCCACATGACCAGCCCATTGCAATTTGAGTTTTCCGATGGATTTTATGATGTCTCTGACTCAAGTTTTCCCCCTAATATATCGTGCTATCTTGTGATCTCTCCATGTGTGGTTAAACACGATTCTTTCGTGTGCGCGTTGCATAGTTTTCCATTTGAGAGTCAGTCTCTTGGTTAGGTTCCATGTTTCAGCTCCATAGGTATCTGGTCATCTAATTGATTTCAGATCTGATGCTGGAATTAATGTTACTTCCATTTTTATCTCAAAAATCATTCAAAAGCCTAGAAGGTGACTTTGTACTTCCTCTACATTGGGGTCAAATCATAATCTGAGTGGCACCCATTATCTCAAAAAAAAAATACAGGAGCCAGTTCGACAAAACTAATATCATTTTGGGGATTCAGCGCCCCCGCCAAATACCCTGAATACGTCCAAACATCCTTGGCAACTGAAATGAAGTTTCTTTTTGTTGTGCTGTGTTATTAGCAAAGGAGACATTTTATTACTGGGAAAGAGTTCAGTGATATTGGCCACGATAGCTGTTTCTACTTCACATGAGAGATAAAAATCACACATGCGGACAGGACATTGATTCAAACCATGCAACGTTTCCATCTCTGTTATTTTATATTTCAATGCTGTAGAATTAATATTTGATTTCTCATAAAAATTACTTGCAGCAGGTCTTGTTAGTCCCTCGATAGAAACTGTCACGCCACCAACTTTTTTCATGCGGGAAGCCGTGTTGGGGTTGATCAGTTTTTTTTTAATTACAAAAATAGGTGATCAATGAACAAGTTACTTCTCTCGATTTCTGTTGGCTAAAAAAAAAATCTAAATTAAGAAGAAACGAAAAAAAGTGTGAATGCTTTAATGGGGGATCAATTTGAAATATAAGTTTATTCTAAATTAGAATAAACTTATATTTCAAATTGATCCCCCATTAAAAACCTATTTCGGAGGAAATTTTTGAGAAAACAAAGATAATCGTTTTTTTTTTTTCTAGACATAAGAAGTAAATGTTTGAACTTTTAGCCCTCTAGCCCCATTTTTGCAGAGTGTACGTACAGCCTGTACATACGTACAGTATTGCGCATAAATGAGTGCACCCATACTCACCTCAGTATGAATTTTTATATCTTTTTTTATTTCATTTTTAAACTAAACAGAACAGGATTTCATTATTTCTAGTGGAACATTACATAAAACAGATATTATCAGGAATTATTTATGCCCTTTCTCTACAGCATTGAAACCCAGTTGCCAAATATGAAAATATAGCCGTCCAGAAATGAGTACGTAATATTTCTGATTGTGGAATGTTCCACGAGAGATTATAAAATCTTGCTATGTTCGGTTTAGAAAAAAGCGTGTCATCACAGTCAATAAATGAATAGCCGTAGCATCGAAATCTGATGTCATGTAAAAGAATTTCCATAGAAGAATAAATGTGGGCAGAATGATTTATATTTGTGTGATCACTGGCATTTTCCACTGGAAAACATCTTAGATAGATTTAAAACATCTAAAAGCAGCTAAATTCTGGATAATTTAGATGTTATTAATGAACTTGTCAAAAAAACATCCTCAAAGGTCAGAAAGTTGGGGTTTCTTTTCCAAAAATCAAAAACAGCATTTTTAGAGAAGATCTCGTGTATTACTGATGCAAATCCCAAGTTAGTAGACAAAACAGTACGACCAGGAGCGCTTGAACACATAAACAAATAAGCAAATACGCAATTACATGCAAATACTTTTTTTTTTAAAGGAAGAACCTTTCGCCCCTTTCGATGGCTACGGTTGTTCAAATTATATTCCTATAAAAAAAATTATTGGGATGTACTCAATTTTGAGCAATTCTGTACATACAAAGTAAGCAAGACCAACTTGAAAACTGAAGAAACCTATGTGACTAGATCGTTGTTGACAGTTTTGGTTGATGGTTTCAAATTACTCATGATAAGACTGAAGAGGAATAGAGAGAAGTATTGACATTATTTTGAGATATGGAAATTATGTTTACTATCGTGGAAAAACACTGCGCACTGTTCATATGATTAACACATTCAACTGTAAATTAACCAATAATCGATAACGGAAGAATTACTGGATAATCACGTGAAAGCGTTGATCCGTTGTGGTTGCCTAAAGCCTGAAATAAACATTCAACAAGCTTGATTGCAGCATGGCCAATCTCTATTCCTACTTCGATTCTGAATGAAGACGATTACAGCAACTTTTGTATTTTACGATATTTTTCAATTTCATTTTTTTCCAAATTTTATATTGGATGGAGTATTGCATATTATTATTGATTTTAACTAGTTTTTTTTTTACCAACATCTTAACTTTGAATCAGACCATGATTCTATTGCAAGGATTGAAAAGCGCGATGGGAAAAATAAAGAGCAAGCCCACAGTTAGAATCGAACTCACACACTCTAGATTAGAGTCCGATTCTCACCGTGGACTTGTTCTATATTTTCTGATTGCACAGTTCAATTGATACCGTAGGATTACGGTCCGATTCAAAGTTGTGATATATCCAAAGAAAAAAAAAATATCCAAATTTATTCTTGGTTGAAGTATTGCAACATTATCATTAATTTTGACTAGCTTTCTCCTTTCATCCTAATTTTCAGTTACTTTTGATCACAACTTTAAATCGGACCGTGACTCCACGGCAACGTTTAAGCATCACAATCGAAAAATAAAGAGCAAGTCCATGGTGAGAATCGAACTCACACCTTCTAGCCTAGAGTCTGATTCTTAATTTTATAAATGTATTTATTCATTAGAAAGAAATATTTCAAATCACGGAAGAAAAAAATGTTTATATTTTATATCGGGTCGGTTTTTGGCGTGACGAGACCAACAAACAGTGAAGAGTTTACTCCCCTAAATGAGGCGAGTATCGTTTTCGCTTCTACGATGGGAAAACGAAATCAAGACCAGACTTCAAAAATTAGGTGAGGTTCGTCATTGTAACTAAGTCGACTCCAGTCTGGAGTTTAATAATAAAAATAAAAAAATAAAAAAACAGTTATTGACATTCTAAACGGTTTTAGATACTTGGGTAGATTGGGATTTTTTTTTTAAATTTTATTTGGGTTTCGAAGACAGCCAGGGCGTTCTTCTCATGCTAAACGTAATTTCTAAAAGATTGGAGAACTTCAAATCATCTGTTGGGAATTTTTACTTAAAGAAAGTTGTCTTGGCTCCGCGACGCCCGTGATGGAGGGGTGTGGTGAATCCTGGGAAAAGTCTATGTCCAACGACGGACGTTAAGAGAATGCTGATGATGATGATGATTGGTATTTATATCGAGAGTGACCCCCGAAAAGGTTTGTATTGACAGCTACCTCTTGTAATATTTCTATCCCCTTCTCCCTATACGAAGAGAATAGGAATCCTAAAATTACACCCAAATCTCGAGACTTAGTTTTTGTATAACTTTTGATTCCTTTTGGCTATAAAGAACAAATTATAAGTTTTCTAGTCCCCAGTCCGAACTCTTTCCCAAAGATACATTAATTTGGGTCCTACAAGACACTGAAAACTTTGGCCTGATCATCCTAATAATTATACAATCGGAAATAAGAAGTAAGCCTTCACCGAATATATCCCTATGTGTCCCATATCCCGAAAACTTTGTACCCTTTGGAAAAATAGCTGGGGACACCAATGCCTGGAGTAGACTATATTTTCCTTCGGTAACAACGAATGTTCCTCACTAGAATTAGAACCCTTTAATGTAACTGGGGAGACTGAAATTCGGCATACAACGTAATTCACCAGCCAACTTTAAAACTAAAGAAATCTATGTTGAAAGTTTTCATGACAGTTTCTGTTGACCAAAGATTTTACAAATGTTCTATTTTTTTAACGTGATGTATATATGGACGTTTATAAATGCACTTGTCCAAATATGAATTATGAGACTAGAAATTGTTAATAAATCACATCCTTAATCCTCGGGAGCCTGCCTGACATGGACACCGCCTTACTGTAGGCCACGAAAGCTCACCAATAGGCGTCATTCAAATTTAGTCATACAGCTATATTTTTCACCATATGATTTCACTTGCTCGCCATATTGTTTTGTAACATATAGTAGCGGTAGAAGTGATAGTCTCAAGTTGTCCGTTGATGAAACATTGTCATAATTATATTCTCAACCATCGAAGTTGGAGAGGTAGGTGTATTCGGGTTTGTTCGTCTGGTATCCCATCTGTCTGTCCACACGATATCTCTGCTCAAATACTGGAATGAATTTCGATTAAATGTTGGGGAACGGTGAGCCACGGGGCAAGGAAGGATGGGTTCAATCTTGGAGAGGATCCAGGAGAACTTTTTTGGTTGAGAGATATTTTTCCATTTTTTTTCAATACATTTTTGTATTCTCTCAATACAATATCTTTAAAAAAAAAGACAACTCTTTAAATTGAAATGAATTTGTGGAAGGTTTGACGATTGGCTACGGGAGAAGTGAAAGAATTCGGGGGCAGATCCATGCACAATTACCACGCCAACATCGTAGTTATATGTTATATGTCCACACCACATGATATCGTCAAAAGTGCATGCCTGTTCACACGATATTCCCAAAAGTTCTCAATAGATTTCAATTGTAATTTTGCCACGGAAGAAGTGATTAAATTTTTGGGTGGATCCCAGCACAATTGATTAGATCTTATCTCATTTTATTTTTGCTGCTTTTTATCGCAAACCTCGTCGTTTCTACATTTTTACGACCGTTAAGTAAACATCCGATATGGTTCATGATGCAACACTTTCAAACAAGCCCTTGACTAAATCTAGTAGGACATTGTTATCTCGATTTTTTCACTTTCAGTCCAGTTTTTTCTTTTTATTATTTATTAACGACGAACATTACAAGGTCTATGAAAGCCAAATTCACTTTCTTTCAACTAAAATTGAAAAAGGTTGGAAACATCCATAGAGAGAGAGAGAGGAGAGGCAAGAGAGAGAGAGAGAGAGAGAGAGAGAGAGAGATACATACAATCTTCATATTTCTCACCCATTTTTCATGATGTTCTCGTAATAAAACGTTGTGATGTCTTGAGAAAACATAAGAGAACAGAAGTCAAAATTTGTGTAAACAACGTCGCAGTTTTCAGATACTTTCTGCGAGTCGTGTGTTGGGAAATCGGTTGTCCTTTGATACCCCAACGAAGATTCACCCTCTCATCTCTTTCATATTATTATTTGCAATCTCACATCAGGTTCCTGGTGGTTACCGCTGGGTTCCCGTTAACAGTGAGTAAATAGATCAACAGCACGGTTGCAATAAAACGCAACAACAATTAAGATGAATGTAAATTGCAGTAAAAATTATCAATAATCATTTACAATACTTTATTTAATAAAATTAATTTTCTAAAAATAAAAATAAGGAAGTTATTTACAAGTTGGAAAATCAAAGATTTAACTGAAATCTTACCCTGTGGAAATTAAAGAATTATCATTTCGTTTATGGGGAAGAACTGACAGACAAAAGAAAGAAAGAAAAACAAAGAGAGAAGGAAAAGACGAACGAATGAACGAAGGAAACGAAGGAAAAAGTGAAGAAAAACATAGGATCAAAGGAAGAAGAAAATTTTGCAAAGGGATACATGGATTTAAAAACATGGACAACAAAGAATGAAAGAAAGACGGATATTAGTGGGAAAGAAATTTCAAACAAAAGACAAAAAAAAAAGAAGGAAAAAAAGAGAAAAGAAATAAGAAATAAGTTTGATAGAAAAAGTCGAGAGAAAGATTAGAAGAAAGAAAGAAAGAAAGAAAGAAAGAAAGAAAGAAAGAAAGAAAGAAAAGTCGGAAGAGAAAAGAAGGAAGGAAGGAAAGAAATTAGTAAAAAAGGACGTAAAGTAAAAAAAAAAAAAAAAGAAAGAAAAAGTTAATGGAGAAAAAATCAAGAGAGAGAAAGAAAGAGTAACAAAGGAAGACGTTCATGGGCAAACAAAAAAAAGAAAGAAAACTTGTGAATGAGTGGATGAATTCGTTGTGTAAATAAAATCTCTTTCTATGGGAAAAAAGCGGACTAGATACAGAAAACAAATGTATTTCTTATCCGGTGTTGCCAATTTAGCACTTTTCGCGCAAAATTTAGCGTGTTTCCTTGTATGGGAAGTACGAAACAGGCCTAGATAAATGCAGGCGAGCTTAAACATTGTGGCTATTTTTGACCATTTTTAGCATTTTTATTTTACTGTGTTTGGGCCTTTTTGAGCGATAAAATTTAGCACTCTTTGGCAGTCAAACTACCACCAATATATTTTTGAGCTGGCAACACTAGTGTCATTGTTCTTCATTTACGTTCTCACCGTGGATGTCGCGGGGTTACGTACACACAGGCACTTGTTAGTGAGGCCTAATCACAATTTGCCAGGCCCGTCGAAGTTACGTTCTGCTTACGACATCTGGTATTCCTCAATGATCATCCATCTATATATTGGCTAGATTCGTCTTTGCTTAACTTCAGTGATCTTACGAGAACTAGTGAAACCAACATGATTTGGCCGTAACCGGAGCTGACAATGCCGGGCTTTTTCATAAAACCATCTGAGTTTATACTTAGAACATAGTTTAAAATCTTTTTTCCCCCATACATCGAATAGATGAATTCTTGAAAAATAACTTATATAATTTATATAGATGTGTTTGAAATAACTTTCAGAAATTATAATAATCTTGAATCGACACTTGGTGTAAAAAGAACCCGCCAAGCACGTAAAAAAAAGGGTGAAATCTATCGTTAAGATCCTTTGTCATTTTTTATTTTCTTTTACTAGCAGGGATATCTGGCGTCGCCTGGGGAAAACAGAACCTCAAATTAGACAACGCAGTGAAAAATACGTTTTTTATTCCTTCTTGCTCAACCCCAACACGACAAACGGAAAAACTATTATTTACACAGAGACGTAAATCTTTGCTTCCAATATGCGCAGTAAAACTAACATGGCATCTCACTATTGCATCACCAAAAAAGCAATATCCAATCAAAAACAAGAAAATTTGTTCAAAAATTCATGTTATTGCGAGAAACATGTGTGTCATTCGTGAGCAAAAATGAATGGCGAAAATCCTGTTATAAAATGTAATTGTCTGATTTTAGATTGGCTAGAAAATGACTTCTGGTGACCTCGAATGACCTCGAAGTTTAGCTTATATGAGAAGTCGATTAGTATTGATCCTGCTCGCCAAATATCAGGTTAGTCAGCCTCGTAGTTTTCGCAGAAAAGAGGCATGAACAAATATTTAGATTGGCTAGAGAATGATCTCTGGTGGCCTCGAATGACCTCGAAGTTTAGCTTATATGTGAAGTTGATTAGTATTGGTCCTCCACGCCAAATATCAGGCTAGTCAGCCTCGTAGTTTTCGCGGAAAAGAGGCATGAACAAACAGACAAAAGGCTCGATTATTAGTTCGAATTTATCAAATAAAGAATTCCACTAAGGACATATCTGTGAATAGTTTACATTAGAAATACGTATTCAACATTGACAATGAATCGTTCACTCTTTTATGAGGAATTGAAGAAGAAGAGTAGCTACTGTGATCTGCACATAAAAAAAATCAAATACAGTTATATCTCTATTTAAACTTGATATTTAAAAAATCTGTTGGGTTTTTCTTAGTCTGGCTAGGGGGGGGGGGGTTCTTAAAATGTTATTGGCAGTCCTGGTCGTAACCCCGTAGCTTTGTGCTGGGTGCTTAGCGGGAAGGCTGCGGGTAGAACTTTTCAAAGTTCTTGGTTTGACTCGGCAGTGGATTTGAACCACGGTCTACCGAACCGGAGACGGGCACTCTATCAGTCTACGGTAATCAGTGCCATGGATATTTATGGATATTGGAAGCATAAAGAAAAGGGAAATATTAAACATGAAGATGAAAAACCTGTCTAATGAAAAAAAAAAGAAGGGGGGAAAGAAAGAAGGAAAACTACAAAGGAAAGAAAGAATGAAAGAGTGAATGAAATTATTGCATAAATAAAGACTCCATGAGGAAGAATGAAATCGGAATGGGCAGAGAAAAATGTTTTTTAAAAAGAAAAAGAAAAGGTAAACAGGTCCAATCAACTGCTCAATAGAGGCCGTTGCGTGACCAACGTCATTTGACCGCATGCCGTGTTGGGATGATCAATTAAAAAATTTGGGAAAAAAGAACGAATAAGTTATCCCTCTAGCCTTTCATTTGGTCAGTGACCATGGAATTTGCAAAGAGCAAACGTGAATGGCCATCAAACAAAGGAGCCAATTTATCATAAACTCATGTTGCGAATTGAACCCCTATTAAAAACTTTTTGTGGGGTAAGGGATTTTCTAGACATGAAGAATGAATGCTTGAATTTTTAGCTCTCTAGTTCTAGCTTGTATATACATATATACACTGAAAAAAGTATTTCTTTGGGCCGACTTGGGAAGATTACTTTGTTGAATAAAAATGTATAAGCCTACATTTATTGGTTAGTCTGGAAGTAAATTTATGATTAGATATGATAAATATTACTTTGAGTTAAACTAATAAATTTACGTGTAACAAATTTGAATAATTCTTTCTAGTCTTACTACGTAACACTTTTCCAGCTATGTTTGCTGAGACACATCATGTAGTCATTGTGATGCGGGCTATTTTTATTGCTGAAAGTGGCAAGATTTTCAAAATGTCCCCTCGGTGTATTTGATTGCCTGGCAACTGTGTATATTTCGTTTCCTGTTTTGAATTTTCAAAAGTAACCAATAAAATTATCTAAGTGCCACATTTATAATGCACGTGGGTATATCTTTTTTAACTAATTCAATTGAAACAATGGTAAAAAAAAAAAAATCTAGCCATTTTCAGCCATTAAGAATTGCCAATATAAAAATGGTTCGTATCCAAACGGCTCCATGATGGAGTCTTTGCAGAGATCACCCTTTTTTTCTTCTCCAGAGTTGCCAGCTAGTCAGCCAGCTAGACCAACTTCAAAACTGAAGAAACCTCTGCTGACAGTTTTTGATGGCAGTTTTGGTTGACGTTTTCTAATATAATGAAAAAAAGAAGAAAATCCTGTAAAATGAGAAGAAGGGCGGGGAAGGGGAGGAAGGAAACCGATTGGGAACGAAATGGGCCAAGCGTGACGAGTAATTTACAAAGTGTCAGCCCAAAACCAACCTCCCGAAATTACTTAACCCCGATGAGTTATGGCTGCCATCAGCAGCAATGCATCATGGGACCATTTAACCATTTTCCCGCCAAAAAGTAATAAAAAAATAACAAAAAATAGGGGAAAAAATCTGGGACATGGTAAAGATATTAATGCCAACAATTCCTGACAATATTCCCCACAACTGTTTTTTTTTTTCTCAACACACTCCCAGTTCCCAATACTTAAGCAATCTGTTTTTAAATCTCAGCCCTCCTCGTTCTCCCTGTCTCTGTCCGTCTATCTATCTATCTGTCTGTCTGTCTGTCTGTCTCTCTCTCTGTCTCTCTCTCTCGCTGTCTCTCTCTGTCTCTCTCTTTCCAGTTGTGAGTGTTCGACTATCTATTTCACTTTTTTTTCCAATTCTTTCTATCATGTACTTTCTCTTTGTTTGCCAGATCCACCTCTCTTCACGATTTATACCTTTATCTCTTTTCATTTACTCCAGTCTGTCTGTACGTTTCACTGCCCCCCCTCTCTCTCTCTCTCTCTGTCTCTCTGTCCCTCTCTCTCTCTCTCTCTCCCTCTCTCTCTGTCCCTCTCTCTCTCTCTCTCTCTCTCTCTCTCTCTCTCTCTCTCTCAGTTTCACTATTTCATTTCTTACCCTGTTTCATATCTATCGATCTCGTTCTATCTATATCTATGTATTTCAGTCTATTCATGCCTATCTATTTATCTGTCCATCTCAGTCTGTTCACATCTATATACCTATCTATCCATCTAGCTAGCTAGCTATCCCAGTCTGTTCATTTCATATCTATCTATCTATCAATCTATCTATCTATGTTTTGTCTCCATTTGTATATATAAGCTGTCTAGCAACTTTCGATCCATTCCAATATGGCTGTATTATTAACTTGACCAACTGACCACCTTGGATTACGGATACCATTTATTTATTTTCCTTTCTCACCAGACATAATAAAATCACTTTCTCCTCTCTCTTCCACTCACTCTACACTCTCCCTCCTCTTTCTCAGCTACTTACCCCCCTTTCTCCTTTCTCCCCTCCCTCTCTCTCCCTCTCTATCCCATCCTTCACGTTTTTCAATTAAATTATTTTTCCTTCTTCATCCATCTTCCTTCTCTGTCTTTCTCTCTTCACTCTTTCTTTATTTGGTTCGTTCTTGCTTTCAATTAACTTTCGGTCCTCACCTCCTACCTTCCATCCTTCTTAATGTCCGTCTACCTCCTCCTTCTTTCCATTCTCTCTCCCTCGCCTCTGTCTCTCGCTCTCTCTTTATTTTCCATATTTCTCTCTTTACTCTCTTTCTCAATTTTTACAACAAATCAATTTCCTTCCTCACTCCTTTCCCTCGTTCCTTAATTCCTCCCCTTCCCCTCTCTCTCTCTCACTCTCCCCCCCCCTCTCTCTCTCTCTCTCTATATATATATATATATATATATATATATATACATATCAACATTTCTCTCCATCTGACTTACTGACTTGTTTCCAACTCTATCTTCGTCACACTCTCTCTCTCTCTCTCTCTCTTCTCTTTGTTTTTCTTTCTCTCTTCATTTCCTTCTTACTCTCTCTCTCTTTCTCTCTTTCTCTCTCTCTCTCTATAAATCAAAATTTTCTTTCTCTTTAAACTCATCCTTTCCTTTTTTTTTTTTTCGCTTTCCTTGTCTGCGTTCGTACACGTTGCGTGTCCATGAGGTTTCATTAAGAACACTGTCCTTAACTAACGCAGCAGTGGTCTCCTCCTATCGCCACTACTCGCCACAAGAGGTCGCTGCTGTTGATTGAATCTGTTCCCTTCAATCAATGGACGTTCTGTAAACACGTCTTCAGAAGGAAGAGGTCAGTCTCGTTGAGGGCCAAGCAATTTCCTTCAGGGTCAGGTAGCGAAATGGAATCGGCAGACGACCTTACCGGGTTTTTCCATTAGTTGTCGGCCCCAGAGATAACCACGTCTTATGTGAAGAGGGGAAAAAAAAAAGATATGAAAAAAGAAAAATAGTATTTCAACGATACGAAGAATTATTATGCGTGTCTGTGTCAGAGTCTGCGTATATTGAAGTATATTTGTGTAGAATTAATGTGTGTTTGTAGAGTTTTGTAGGGTTCCATGTAGAGATTAACGTTAGTGTTCCAATGAATACAGTAGACTCTCGTTATAATGGCACCTCAGGGGTACCAAGAGTGCCGTTTGGACGAATTTACCGTTATAACGGGTGGATTCGATACGAAGTGTATTGATAGTGAGAAACCAAAAAGTGGACACAAAAATGACTTTTTATTACCTTTTCATGGTCTAATGCTCCATATACGGGTGACAGGTCTGCAAATAAAATGAATGAACCATAGACAATTGTTTGCTAGAATATAAAAACAAACGTGTCATTAGAAGGTGTGTCATTAAATACTGTCGTTAGAACGGGTGTGGTTACAATCAGGGTTTTCTGTATTGGTTTTCTTTGCTTCCTCAATGGATTTCCTTTTCTTTGTAGCCTTGCACCAGACTAAACCAAACTTGGAAAATATCTACAACCCAGCGATTTCATAGCATCTGTCGGTTATCAAAAATTATCTTGCAAGCCATTCCTAACTACTTCAATTCTAACTTTATGTTGACCTTGTGCCAGACTGATTCATGCTTTGTAAATATCTTGTGAGCCTCTGAACCTGCTTTAAAATGAAGGACAATGACTTCGTTGTCAATGATTTCATCTTGGCTTGTTACTCCACGATTAAAACTCTGTGCAAGACCAAGGCATATGGAATATCATCATCATCATCATCATCATCATCATCATCATCATCATCAGTATTTTAATGTCCGTCGTTGGACATAGACCTTCCCCAGGATTCGCTGTATTTCTCTATCGTGGGCGTCGCAGAGACAGTATTTTCTGAATATGTCTAGTTCATCTCTCCATCTAATATTCTGCCGGCATCAGTTTCGCATGTGATCTGTGGGGATCCATGCTGTGAGTCATGATGTTCATCGGGTGTCTTTCATTCTTGCAATATGGCCTGCCCATTGCCATTTGAGTTTTTTAATAGTTTCTATGATGTCTCGGACTCCCATTTTCTTCCTGATATACTGTGATATCTTATGATCTCTCCATGTGAGTAGGGGTCTAGAACGTGAAGCAACGCTAGCAAGTCTATTGTGCTAACCATTGCAGGTTATTCCAATATTTACAAAAGTTATCTCACTCTGTCATAAGGCAAAATGTAGGGGAAATGATGCAGAAAGATTGTGTAACGCCAAAGTAAAACACACACACACACACACTAATTTAGTCACTGATCACCATAAATCATAACCGAAATCGTAGCTGGCAAAAAAAAGAAGATCGCATGACGATTCAGACGTGTTCAGAAAATATTGGCTCCGCGACGCCCACGACTGAGAAGTCTGGCAAATCTTGGTGGGGGTTTCTATACAACGATGAATGTTGAAAGGCTGCTGCTGATGGTGATGATTCTATTAGATCTCACAAACTGAGTAGAATATTGAGTTGATGCAAAAGTGGCTGAGTTTTCTCTTCAGAATATCTTTTATTCATTGGATTCATGGCATCATTATTCAGTCATTAGAGTATTTCCCTTGCTATCTATGACCTTACGGCACCTTTCAACTAAATTGTGTATTCCATCATATAAGATTGATGCAAAATCTGTCAGCATCTACTTTGACAAAATGTTTTATTCATATAAATTTATAGCATCATTAGTCAGCCATCAAGGTATTTTCCCTGTCTATCTATGTGACCTTATGCCACCTTTCAGCGTGATCGTATCTTCCAACATATTCAGCTGAGGCAAAAGTCCCCGGCATTTATTTGACAAAAAATGTGTATCGTATTATCATTCACTAAATGTCAAGCCGTCTGTATTTGATAGCCTACTGCAAAAACTATTCGACATAAACCCATGAAAACTTCGTTTTTCATCTCCAGTTCCAATGCGTCATTCAAACGAGTTGACCAACATCTCGGTTACAAACAACTCGCATTGGACATCTCGAACGATCACCGAAGTTGAACAATGTTGAGTCTGGTCAGTAGCTAGATGGGTGACCGTCTGGCAATAATAGGTACCGTTAGCAACGGGAGATCGTGTATTGAGACCTTTGTGGTGATCTTGTTAATTCTCCCAAGGGGGAAACCGATCTCATCCCTAGGCTCAGTAACGTAAGCTGACCCCAACCCCTGAATCATCAGAACATCCAGGCCGCGAACAAGAAAAAAAAAAAAAAAAAGATTTCACTTGTTTTTCCCATTTTTTTTTCTCTTCGTATTGTGTATTCTTCCGACAAATTTCTCCAATTCATTCGTTCTGGAGTTTTAAGGTTTCCCAAATGGATTTTTTCCATGAATTAGAAATAAAAAAATAATAATAATCTTCATTCCCAACAAATGCTTGCACCTACTGCATCATTACCGTAGGTTTCTGGGATCCTCCGGTTTCGTTTTTCACTGCCCTCTTCCACAGAAGAGTGTTGAACGTGCATTTAAGTTTCAGTCACGATTTCCACCAAATGGAGCAAAATTTTCCGCTGACAATTCTTGGAGAGCACGCACGCACAAATAATTAACAGCTGAGTAAACTTCAAAAATACTTTTAAGAAACAGCCAGAGAGAAATGGCATCGAGAACGTTTGTAAGCATTCAAGCGTGCTAGGGGATTTTTTTTTACATAAATACAAACATATGCATATACAGAGACATGCAAGAAGTAAATAGACACCAACAGTTCTGGTTTAAATTTATTCGAGCATTTACAATACAAAATCAAGTTGTGACACCCCTTAAGCCGTTTTAAGAACAGCTCATCTTGGTATTGGAGTCATATGTTCCTAAAATTGTTTTGGGGGGTATTTCAGACCATGCTTGGCGTAAGAGATTCATCAAATCTAAACGTGTTGCTAGCTTTTTCTTTTTTTTTTTTAACTTTTCATGCTAATCCTTACCAAATATTGCCCACACGTATTCAATGGGGTTTACGTCGAAGGAAATCGTTTGATGCAGGATCTGAAAAATGAGCAAATCTTCGCCAGAAAAATTATGTGGAAAAGCTAACTGCTCATCTCGATAACCCACTCATTCCTCTTTTAAATATGAGTCGTTGTTTAAAGGGGATTCCTCCTCACTGTTCGTCCATAAATAACCAAGTTGATGAAGATAATTTTCTGGCCGTGCTTCTCTGTATGCCAATAAATAGATGAATATTCTTATAATACATTATTCAATTGAAAATTTTCTTTGTTTGTTGATATTTCAGTTACAATAACAGAAGATATTGCCGGTTACTAAAGAGCACGCTGGGCACAAAATGTTGACATTCAGTAGTATATATTCTTGTAATTCTTTTTTTTTATCAATAGCCTTATTTATTTTCAAATATCATCAACAACGGATAAAATCTGTTTCCTATTTCTTTCTTTGTATTCTTACAAATTGAAAAATACATGTTTTTATATCCAGCACTTTAATGGAAAAAAACACCACTCTTCGTATATTGGATTTCAGATTTGTATTTTGGTAAATAATTATATTTTTATATATATATATATATATATATATATATATATATATATAAACTAATCCTGTGGAAGTAACGTTTATGTATTTAGATATGAAGTTATACACCAAATTTCGTGTATACATACATACATATATATATATATATATATATATATATATATATATATATAAATATATATATACATAAAATCACTGTTACATACATAAATTTAAGATCAAGTTTACTATATACATGCACGCACATACACACATATAAGTATATTGTAATAGACGTACGTAGAAGACTAGAAAACTATAATTCAAAATATCTCCATCCGAGAGTGCTCAATATCTTTTCACAGAGCTAATGAATGCCATATATATATATATATATATATATATATATATATATATATATATATATATATATATATATATATATATATATATATATATATATATATATATATATATATATATACTTAAGTCACCTTAGTAATATATATACATACTTACAAAGATTGGTGTATAAATACATATATACTAAACTTACCACTCATAGTCCCCTATGTACATTGGGGTTAGGGACCAAATTGAGATCGTATATTGAAAGATTGTAAGTCGAGATAGGGGCTTGCTCACCCGTTCTTGAATTTTCTCATTCCCGCAATAAGGTTAAAATAAACATTAATTCACCACTATTGTTTTATCAATTGAAAGGGAAAAAAATAGTTCGCAGTATGTAATTAAATAAAATTTGTCAATTACAGTTCATATAATGGCATAAACAAATCACTAGTCGCTGTCTAATAGAACACGCTTGTACACTATTTAAAAAAAAAAACAGTCTGAGACCTGCTCTAAGTACTCAGAAATAGTTTTCACTTTCAACCTTAACCGACTATTTTCTGGCAATCAAAACCAGAATGAACGCTTCAAAGACGATAATTGGTTATTAAAAACCGTCAACCAATACTGTCAAAATAGGTTTCTTCAGTTTTCAGGTTTGGCTGGCTGGCTGGCTGGCTGGCTGGCTATGTATGCATGTATCACGCGTACAGGCTGCCCCAATGGACCCAGTGGGCTGGAAATTTGAACATTTACTCCGTATGTCTAGAAAACACGTTCAATTTGCAACGTAGGTTTATGCTTAGTTTGTGTCCGGCAGCATTCTCATCAAGTTTTATGAAAATTCAGACTTTTTAGTGTCTGTCTATCGTCGAACAAAAGGTTGGAGAAATAACTAATTCGTTGACACCCCGTTTTTCCAATGTTTTGATTGATCGTTCGCAACATGACGTGTGACGGTTTCTATCAAGTGATTAACCAGACCTGTCCCAGACCTAGGAGTACGTGAGGGTACCTACGCTGACTGCTCCCTTCGATATGAGTGTTAGACCCTCGATACACCCGAGCCCAGCCATTTCCATCCCTGGTGAACGAACAAAGAGACAGAAGAAAAGGAAATAAATACAAAAAAAGAATAAGAAAAAAAAAAAGGTTCTAGTCCCCCTCCCCCCAAAAAAGGTGTGAAGAAAGAAGTAAAGCAAGAAACGAAATATTGAAGAGAGAGAGAGAGAGAGAGAGAGAGAGAGAGAGAGAAAGGAGAGAGATGAAGGAGAGAGATGAAGGAGAGAGATGAGAGAAAAAAGAAAGATGATAAAGGAAGAAAGGCGATAGAAGCAAAGAAGAGGGCGAAAGCGACAAAGAAAGAAAGAATGGAGGAACAGGGAGAAGTGAAGCACGCCAAAAAAGAAAAAAAGAAAGAGAAGAAGAAGGCAAAAGAAGAGAGAGAAAACTAAAGAGGCAGAGAGAAAAAAGAGAGAAAGAAAGAAAGAAAGAAAGAAAGAAAGAAAGATAGAAAGATAGAAAGAAAGAAAGAAAGAAAGAATGAAGAAACAGGGAGAAGTGAAGCGTACCAAAAAAAAAAAAACAGAGAAAGAAGGCAAAAGAATAGAGAGAAAACTAAAAAGGAAGAAAGAAAGAAAGAATACACAAACAGGGAGAAGGGAAGCACGCCAAAAGGGAAAAAGAAAGAAAGAGAAAAAGAAGGCAAAAGAAGAGAGAGAAAACTAAAAAGGAAGCCAGACAGAAAGAAAGAAAGAGAGATGGCAATGATCCATATTTTATCAGTCAAAAACGAATGTTCCATTTATCCACCTGAAACCTCAGATAAGCCAATTCCTTCGATCCATCATCATTCCTTGAATCGACATAACCAAAACCATTACCACTCTATCTCTCTCTTTCTCTTGCACGCACACGCACGCACACACACACATACACACATACAAACACTCATATATATATATGTATATATATATATATATATATATATATATATATATGTATGTATGTATATATAAACAAATCCCGTGAAAATAACATTTATGTATTTAGATATGAAGTTATACACCGAATTTTGTGTACATATGTACATATTAAAATTACTGTTACATCTATAGAGAGATCAAGTTTAATATATACATGCACACACACACACACACACACACACACATATATATATATATATATATATATATATATATATATATATATATATATATATATATATGTATATATATATATATATATATTGTGATATATATACGTAGAAGACTAGAAAACTATATTTCAAAATTTCTGCGTTCGAGAGTGGTCAATATTTTTTCACAGAGCAAATGAATGCCATATATATATATATATATATATATATATATATATATATAATAAGGAGTGGATTTGCTGCACAAACAAGTTTATGTTTATGCCCTCTTCGGGCCTCTCCAGGAGAGTGGTTATACGTGTTTTTAGATTCTTGTTTGGGGACTTTGGTGGGAGTCTTGTGGGTGTCGCCATGATTGGGAGGAGTTTTTCATTTCATTTCATTGTTTTTAGTAGTGTGTATGTTTTTAATGGTGCTTGTAAGTTACATGTCAAAGGGTGTGAGCTAGGTGTAGGAGTTATCTATAAGAGGATGCTGAATTGCGTTCTGAGGGATGTTTTCATCTTAACCTTGATATTTGGCATTATATTTATTGCCTATGTTGGTACCCTCTATGACCGTAATCGATTGTATTATTCTTAACTTACTTGGCCATGTGAGGGAGTAGGTAATGTTGATTAGAGGTCTTTTGGGGGAGGATGATGGTATGTGAGTAAACTGTCAAAATCACCTCTAATTTACTTACACATAGATTGCTATATTATGTTTGTTAATAAGAATTTTGAACGATGCCCGCATTTTAGTGTTATTTCATTTTTTCAATTTAATAAATCTACTTTAGGTTTTTTTCGTTATTTTAGCAAAATTAAATACTTCATATTTCTCATTTAAGCAGAGATTACAAAGATTTACAATAATTCCCTGCAATTCAAAACAAGAGCATTCCAATGAAAACTTTCATAAGCCGAAATGATCATAAACCGAAGAAGTAATTACCGTTCTTTCATACAGGAAAACATTTCGAGCACCCCCGGATTCCGAAAAAAACATACTTGCGTGAGATCCTCGCTATGACCGACAGTGCTTCAATGATTGCAGAAAAGTGTGTCTTTGATTGTGAAAGGGCGCGTAGATTCGAGGCAGGTTTTGCCGGTTGTTTTGAGAGTCTACAAAGAACCAACAGCATGATAGAAAAATACGTGAGCATTAGTCCGGATAAATCGTTGAATAATGGTGTCACTGTTTAAAAGCTTATCTAAGACGAGTCATTCACTCCTGTGTCGATGAACCAGAATAATCAAATTAGCCATTGTTTACTTAAAATTTACTTTAATTTGTCCATTAAGGACAAGTTATTTCACGAATGTTGCATTCGTGTAATGTCGAGGTCAAATTGCCGAGTCACGGGTGTGGGTAAGTAGATCTGTCTACATCTTGAATATCTATTGTTAACAAAGAAATTAATAATAATAATAATAATAATGATAATAATAATAATAATAATGATAATAATAATAATGATGATGATGATGATGATTATAATAAACCACGGCACTGGCATGATAGGCAAAGGAGAGAAGAGAAGAGATGTTGGCTGAAGACCTGAGGAGACTTATTGTTACTCAGCCTTCAGCAATGACCACTGGGCAACCGGTGTGAAATTGTAAACCGCAGTATCTCTGTAGCCTATGAGAACTAGGAGAGAAGGGCTAGAGACTTGAGGAGACTTGCTGTCACTCAAACTCTAGCAGTAACCACCAGGCAACTGGTGTGAGATTGTAGAATAATAATAATAATAATAATAATAATAATAATTATAATAATAATAATAATAATACTCTGGGAATTTAAGATGCTAACGAATCGCTCCATCCGGACCAGAAGACCAGAAGATCCCATGGTTGTGAACAAAAAGAGAAGAACATGCCAGAGAGCAGATTTCGTGGTCCCGTCGGTCCACAGGATGAAGTTAAAGGAAGAAGGAGAACATATAGATGGATATCTGTACCTTGTCAGGGAACAGAAGAAGTTTTGGAACATGAAGGTGATGGCAGTATTAATAGTAGTCAGAGGCCTGGAAACAGTCACCGGAAACCTAGCAAAAAAGGGCTGCAGGAATAAAGAATCCTGGTGGAAAAAAAACTGAGACCATCAAGACGACATTACTACTGAAGTCAGGTAGAATACCGAGGAAAGTCCTGGTGTATTTAGGAGACTTGCTGCCATTTGATCTCTAGTGAATAATTGCTGGAGTGAAGAAGAAGAAGAAGAAGAAGAAGAAGAAGAAGAAGAAGAAGAAGAAGAAGATGATGATAATAATAATAATAATAATAATAATAATAATGATAATAATAATAATAATAATAATGCAGAAACTGGTGCAGCAGAAAAGGGACAGTTGTTCATTGGGAATTGTGCAAACAAATCAAGTTTAACCCTATGAGTCAGTAATCCCCAAATCTTTTTGGAATACCGCCCCCTTTTAAAGGATAGATTTCATCAGTGCCCATCCGTAAAGCGAATCAAAAATTATACAATGAAAATCAAATTTTAACATTTTTTTTTCATTCTAAGCATTCATTTTATAGCGAAAAATGTAATTGCACAAAAACATGAGACGAGAGGCGTCGCTTGGTATTTTCCTCGTTGCTTCCCTATTACCGACCTTTGTCTTCCAACGGATCGTTGTCTTTCAGCGTCCTCAAGTCTTCCAAAGAATGGTAGCGTCCATTTTAGGAATCCCAGGTATGAATAAATGATATTAACACAAATAATGGGTCTGTCCAAGCAAGCAAAAAGTTTATGACACTTTGGGACTCTAGGATTTCAGACAGACAGTTCCACCCGGACTTGATGGTTACAATTAAGGTAAAAGGTTCTTGTCAGATTGTGAACGTGGACAACCAGGTGAACACGAAAGGAAGATGGACAAATTAGAAAAAGAAGCAGTTATTGGCCTGGGAATTGAGACAAAACAGTGGGAAATGCAGGTTACTGTCGTGCCTATGATAGTTTGCGCACTGGGAAACGTTTTTGTGACGTTGGATGAATGTGATATTCTATCCAATGAAGATTTGGGACTGTCAAGACTATAGCGTTGGAAACAGTGAGGAAGGTGCTGAGGATCAAAAAGATTTGCAGTCACTCATTCTTCGGCGATAGACACTAAACGTTCGGTATATTTCAACATGAAAAAACAAGAACTGTAAATAATCTATTTATATGATGAACAGTGTAATGTTCTTGGTTCTCTGTCCGTAACCATGGACTCCTCCACCTCCTCCTGGAGTTTACAATTTTGCTGATAAAAATATTTCCCATCCACTATTTCGAATAACGGACTCTTTCACTGAAATGAGATTTTTTATTTTATTTTCCTGAAAAAAAGTCATCTAATAGAATCTAAGTACGGAGAGGACCCGCTTTTAGCAGGTCCGTTTGGGTCGACTTTTTGGCTTTTCATGAAAAAAGCGAAAGTATTAATCCATTTTTGTTTTGCTGCGAGTCATTATAGAGGCAGCGCACATCCTCTTACTCTCCAAGCTCCAGTCTCCAGTACTTCTCACCATCACGACCTTCGACGACTTAGCTAAGTCATATCATCCTTACCATCATTAGGTCACAAAACGTTCGAAAAAATTTCCCCGTGAAAATTAATGGTAATTTCTTCTGCGCTCACATTTTTACGCAAGCCTTTCGTAGAAACACTTACTTTTTGGGAAGACCTGAATATTTGCGAACCTTTTTTTTTCTATAAGGATTAACTAGTTATAATAATAACAGTGGTGGTGCTAGGTCCGACAGCGTCACCTTGCAAATTGTTTCATGTGCACCCTCCAAAAAGTAAAAAGGTTTGAACAGTTATTTTAAGGCTTGAAAAATTTATTCTACTTTTTAAAAAAAAATGTTCTTTTAGTTGTATTCAAAACAACATATATAACAGTTTTAAAAGATTAAGGTAAATGCAGTCTATCAAATATAGACTTGAAAAGTAAAAAGGTTTAAACAGTTACTTTAGGGCTTGAAAAAATTATTCCGCTTTTTTTTTAAAGAATTGTTCTTTTAGCCACATTCAAAACAACTTATAAAACAGTTCAAAAAGATTAAGATAAATGCACTCTATCAAATATAGTCTTGAAAATCATCCCTGAATAAAGTTACTTGAATATCCTATCATCAACTTGAGAACTTCTCTTCCGGGACACTGAAGCGGCAAACGAGTCGATCAGCTGGTTGAAGTCAATTTTACGAGCTTTCTCTTTTTTTCTATACTTAGGGAAGAAAGTCCCGAGAGTCACTCTCGTGACATCGAGCTCCTAATAGAGTGTTTAATCAACTTAAGCTTTGAAAATAATCTCTCGGTTGCTGTAGCCGCAATGGGCAGATTCGAAAACAAAATATAAGCTGTACAAACTTCTTGGAAGCATGCAGACGAGGTCGAATTCTCACAAATAATTGGTCCGGCCGGTTGTAAGATACTTTCCGCTTCCTTATGAAATCCCCCAAATCTCATTTGGGAATGAGTCCTTCACACCATCGTTGCATGATGAAATCAGAAGTTTTGATGATTTGTTCATCGTTCATCGTTGACAGCGCTGTCCAGAACATTGCAGGTTAGGACTAGAACTTTTTGAGCAACGCATCGTTAAGATTCAAAAAACGTTCATGTAACCAAGAAGATAAAATATCAAGTATTCTTTAGAAAACCCCCAATTTGAAGACCTTTTCTCCATTTTCACGACGTATTCTCTTCTCTTGAAAGATAATTTCTACTACCCGTGACTGGATCAGTTCTTCCAACTTAGGAATAGAGCACTCTGGTGGATTGGGAATTAGTGCATGAGTAAATATATCGTTTAAATTCAAACTTTCTTACCGTTCAGTTTTGTTTAGGGCAAAAGTAAAATGCCAGCCTCTAGGTCTGAAGCAAAGGTTTCGATCCTACCTCGTGGTACTGGATGGGATAATGGATAGTCTATAGCCATACTGAAAAGCTGTCTGGGGATGACACAATTATTCAATAATTAACGCTCCCTTATTCAGGGTTGAGCACCTTTTAAGTGAAGTAACTCGTTCATTATAAGCTTGTGCAATGCTCTTCCAACTAAGGAATAGAGCATTCTGGATGGGATAATGAATAGTCTATAGCCACACTGAAGAGTTGTAATACAGCTGTCTGTGCATGACACAATTATTTTATTCATTATATATATATATATATATATATATATATATATATATATATATATATATATATATATATGTGTGTGTGTGTGTGTGTGTGTGTTCGGTATCTTCAAAATATTCGGTAGATTTAGTTTGGGGGTATTTACATAGAGTTATGGATAAAAACATCTTGGAGGATATGACAAGCATTGTTATGAAACTGAAGTTTGCGAGTTTACTCCCAAGACTTCATCGTATCTGAATTGAGACTTGTCAAAGCTTCGCCCCTTGGAGAGCATCGGGTCGGACATGATGGTTTGAGAATCTGAGATGGAATGTTTTTTTCGTGTACCGATCACCACCTTTATAAACTTGCGTTAAAAAACTTACACAAGCAGTCAATAATGTCAAAGAAAATCTATGACTTCAGCAATTCCTTTTATAACATCATTCATTCTCTTGAAGATTCAAATTATATGCATCTCAGTGAAAGAATGTTGCTTCTTTTTTTTTTTTAGCTACAGAAGCATTGTCTGTAGACCGTTATAAACACCTGACATTATGCAAGTGCCTGCACGCCTCTCCACTAAACATCTTAATATCAATTTTGTATTTCTTCAAAAAAGATTGTTTTGATAATTTTAAGTCCAGACGCAATGTAGTCAAGTACAGCATAATATTCTAAAAACAATTCATAGACTGGTTTCTGGTTTCTTTCAAAGTAAATCCTATTTTTAAAAAATCAAGCAAATAAAAAGAAAGTTCAGAAAACATTTGTTAAAACGATTACGTAAAAATAGCAATAAGCGTATCAAAGTTTATATTCACATAGAATATGTTGGAAGTTCAGATTACTTTATTCATATCATCCATGAAAAATAACTTTGTAACTAAATTTTGAACAGACTGCAAGATGAATTACCTAAGATTAAATAGACTTGCCATTTTAAAATGACAAATATAATGTTGAATAAAGTGGCCTAAACAGCATTGTTATAGCATCACTCTTGCAAAATGTACACACTATCTTTAAACGTAATTATACATTGAGATCAATCATTCTCAACGAGAATAATATCGCGCCAGGGGTGAAAACTGAGTTCAGAATTAAAAAGGAGCTCCCCTACTTGAAAAATTACAAAATATTTATGTAAATAAAAATGACAATTGGGAGGCAAAGATACGAACTCAAGAGATAGATATTACATCTCAATTTTTCATTATCATTATTCTGCAGACGTAGCTCGATGCATTTCGACGGGAGCCTGCCATCTTATTCAGAGGAAAATATTTGCAGCGATTCACAGAGAACAAATATGCTGTTTACTTATCGACGCTGAGGAAGAGAATGTGTTTGGTTGTTTGGTTGGAGCGGGAGGGGAGGTGTTTGTATCTGTGTAATTGAGGGCGACGTTTGGTTTGAAATGAGATGGGTCCATGGAAGGCAGGGTCGAGGGTTGTAAGTCTCCTGTCTCTGTAGGAGTTTGCTTTGTCTTGGATGAGAAAGACAGTGATGGGCAAGAATGGTCATTTCTCAGGGAAAGGTCGATTTTGTAATTTCTATTTTAAGATACAGAGATGGTGTCAAGCAATTTATAGATAGGCGTTGGTATACGTGGGGCAGGGTGGAAGTAAGTGTGTCCTTTTTATCATCATCATCATAATCATCATCATCATCATCATCAGTCTTTCAACGTCCGTCGTTGGACATAGATCTTCCCCAGGATTCGCCACACTTCTCTATCATGGGTATCACAGAGCCAGTACTTTCCGAATTTATCAAGCTCGTCTCTCCATCTAATATTCTGCCCGCCTCAGTTCCGCATGTGATCTCGGGGGATCCATGTCGTGAGTCACAATGTCCATCGGTTGTCCGCCATTCGTTCAATATGGCCAGCCCATTGCCATTTGAGTTTTTTTTTTTTTTGATGGATTCTATGATGTCCCTGGTTCTTGTCTTTTCCTGGATCTACTGTGCTGTATTGTGGTCTCTCCATGTGAGGCCCAGCATAATTCTTTCATGTGCACGTTTCATGCTTCTCAGTTTGCGAGTCTTTCTCTTGGTTAGGTTCTATGTTTCAGCTCCATAAGTGACTATTGGGTGGATGCATTGGTTACGCACCCTTCTTTTTAGGATTAATGGGATCTTCTTATTTTTGAAGGCTGAGCTTGCTCTGCCAAAGGCTTGCCATCCTCGTGTGATTGTTCGCTTGATTTCTTCTTTTTTTGAGTCTCATGGAGATTCGTTGTCCTAGGTAGATATAGTTATCTACTTTCTCCAGTTCTGTGTCCTCGATTTTGATCTCAGTGTTTTTATCTCCGATGTAGTTGTTGCACATGATCTTCGTCTTGCTGAAGTTCATTTTTAGGCCGACTTTCTTGCTCACGTATTAAAAATTTAGTCATAATATGTATTAAAAAATTTGTCTTAATAAGTATTAAAAATTTAGTCCGAATATGTACCAAAAAATGTTTCAATGATTGATTTCTGTTTGCGTTAACGTCTCATTTCGTTATTCAACCACGCAAGGTCGTCCCAAAGCTACAAATATCTGCTGTAAACAATTTATTTTGAAATTAACTTGATTTAACTATGTTGAAACATTAATGGGAAACAATGTTTCTTTGGAAGATGTACGCTCTAGCAACTTGATCCTGGTATTTATTCGGCCAAAGGTATCAGATAATATCGAGTAGTCATTCTCAACGGGGAGTGATATTGACTCCGAGTTGGGTAGTTGACTTGAGGAGGCGATAGATTTAAAAATATCCAAAATGGAGTGATAAAGAAAGAAAGGTCAAAGATCTTTGATTCAGATTCTTCTGCTATATTTCACTCCATTCATGGAGATTGGGTGAATATGTCACTATTTGTAGAAATAAGAGAAATCGTTGAAACCAATATAAATTGAGAAAAAGAAAAAATTTTCGAATTCACTCCCTTCTTATTTCTCATCAGATTTTTCAGGTTTCTTCAGATATATTGCACCCAGGGCTCCGGCACCACCACAGCTGCCTCTGATAATAATGATAATAGGATCACAGAGTAAATACGTAAGAGAGTGAAAAACCAGGGAAATACCAGAACCTGACAGATGGTGTGGACCATGAAAGTGAGGGTAGTACCAGTAATAGTAGGTACACTCGGAACCGTAGCAAGTACACTGAAAACGAGATTGGAGGAACTAGGAATAAGAGGATGGATTGAGACTATACTGATCACAGCACTGCTGGGGAGCGCACGAATACTGAGAATGTATAGGAAATATGAGACCTACGACCCCCAGCTGGTAGCAATGGCCTAGTAGCCAAGAAAAAAGCTTGGTGGGGCGGTACAAACCACAGTGCTGCTATGATAGGTGAGGACGATATCAGAGGAGGACTGAAGAGATCTGGAGAGGCTTGCCGTCACTCAGCCTCCAACGATAACTACTTGCCAACTGGTGTGAAACTGTTATCCACAGCACTGCTGTGGACTGCGAGAGTGCAAAAAGATTGGCTGAAGACTTGGGGAGACTTGCTGTCACTCAGTCTCAAGCAGTGACCACTATGCAACTGGTGTGAAAACGCAAATTACGGAGATTTCAAAAGACAGTTTCAAGATACGGCGGACAAGAGATCATGGACATGGCAACGAAAAGGAAACCTGAAGAGAGAAACGGAATCGTTCATCATGGCAGCTCAAAACAAATGCATCAGAACAAACTATATCAAAACAGAAATTGACAGAACACAGACAAACAGCAAGTGCCGCCTGTGCGATGAAAGAGATGAGACTGCAAACCACATAACTGGTGAATGTAGTCAACTAGCCCAGAGGGAGTATAAACACTGACACGATAGAGTAGCAACGGTGATATACTGGGAACTGAGTAAACGAATGGGATTCAACCACACGGAAAAGTGGTACCAGCACAGACCAGAGAGAGCCCTGGAGAATGGAAACCACAAATTACTCTGGGACTTTGACATTCAAACTGACCACCTCGTCAACCCTTTTTTCTCCAAATTAAACAGGGATGAGGAATGAATCGGACGAAACGTAACGTCGACGACATTAAGGATGGATGGAAGGGTTTCAGTTGCCATAACAGAAGTTCGAACGAACTAATTATATAAAAGCAAAATACAGCAAAACCTCAAATGTCTGGGAAGAAAGAGACGAAACAGTGAATTACATCATGATTAGAAATAGAAAGCCAGCTCAGAAAGGATGCAAGTTCAAGCACGCTTGGGTAGGAAGAGTGATACACCGAGAACTGTGCAAACGACTCGGGTTCGGCGTTATAAGTTAATGGTAGGAATTCATAACTGAGGCCCTATAAAGTCCAACCGTATATCCTTTACCATGAAGCTGATCATGAAAGTTCTCGGTCACGGTGCAGTATTATCTTCCTCGTTGCTGGCGCCTCTGATAGAGGAAAATCGATGGAAGTCTGCATCGAACTTAGTTTCGCATTGAGGGAAGGGCCATAGAGAGACGATGAAATTGCCCCGCATGTACAAACGTGGTGGTGCATGCCATTTCATTCATCAAATCGCAACATAAGGGCGTTGAAAGCGTCAATAGACGAGAAGGGGGAACGTTAAGGGGTGGCATTGAGTGGGAGAAGGGAGTGTAGCTTTCAGGGTCCCCCCTTTTTTTTCTCTCTGAATTCTTTTTTTTTTATGATGTTCGTTGTTCTCTTTTTAATTTTACGCCCTTCTGCTGATTCCCTTTCAACGAATTCAACAATTCATTTTCATTCTTTTCTTCTTCTTCTTCTTCTTCTTCTTCTTCTTCTTCTTCTTTATTGAACCTTTTTTTCTTCATTCAGTTTCTTCTTCTTTATCAAGTCCATTTCTTCTTCTCTCTTTCTTGTCCTTGTTCTAGTTTTCATTCTGCCTCCTTTTCTTCTTTGTTAAATCCGATCCTTCATTCAGTTTGTTATTCAGATCGTTTCTACCCTTTCTTCTTCTTCTTCTTCTTCTTCTTCTTCTTCTTCTTCTTCTTCTTATTATTATTATTATTATTATTATTATTATTATTATTATTATTATTATTAATAATAATAATAATTCCTTTCTTTCTCATTCTCATTATTATTTATTTCGTTTCTTTTTCTTTTTCTCATGATAATAATGATAATAATAATGATAATAATAATTATTATTAATATTATTATTATTATCATTCATGCATTCATTCAGTTTGTTTATTCTCTTTCTTCTTCTCTTTCTTCTTCTTCTTCTTCTTCTTCTTCTTCTTCTTTCATATCCTTATTTCTTCTTTTCTCCTTCTACCCCCTTGCCCCTTTCGGTGATGACCCCATTCCATAAATCACTTGACGAAGACGCCTCTTCGTTCCAGCCGGCTGTAAAAGAAGCTCAAGATCAGAGGTCACGCCGCACCCCGACCTTCTTTCTTTCTTTATTTCTTTCTTCCTTTCTTTTCTTTTTCATTCTTCCTTCTCCCCACCACCCTCCGCCTTGCGCCTAGCATTCATGATATAATCAATTGTTTCTGGCGCGAACGATGTTGCCGGGGAGCGAGTTTCGCCTTGAGTGACAATGTTCAACTGAAAACCGTTACGGAATGATTTGTGTTTTGACATAGCATTGATACTGACTTCGACCCATTCATCAAATTCGACTGAGAGATTTTTATTTATTTATTTTGTAAATAATCGAACTGGGGCCAGCAAGATAGGAAAGCCATCCTGTGATCTCTATTCCAAGATGCTGAGTTATTATGGACCTCACAAATAAGCCAACCCAAAGATTTTTTTTTCTTAATTGTTTTAGAAATTGAAATAGTTTGACACAAGTTTTTTTTTTAAAAAAAAAAAAGCTTTTACTTGATATTTCTTTTACACTTCTTCTCAGAGTGTCGTTGGAAGATGGAGTCATGAGTTTTCGTGTCGTTAGGGGAAAACACTTTCTTTTTTTTGTATGAAATTATTTCTAGTAAATCATCAACCAAAACTGTCACCCGAACTATCAACATAAGTTTTTCCAGTTTTCAAGCTGCTCTAGCTGACTCGCTATTTATGTATATATTGCGCGTACAGACCACGCTAATGAGGTTCAAGGACTGAACATAAATAAATACTTACCATGTCTAGAGGCAGTTTTTTGTTCGTTTTTTTTTTTTCTAATTCCCTACTTAAGTAGGTTTTTAATTGAGAGTTCAATTCACAATGTAAGTGTATGCTAAATTGGTGCCTTAGTTCATGCCCGGTAGCGTTCATACTTCTCCTTTGGAAATTCAGACTACATTTTACTGGTTGCCACCCTACGAAAGGCAATAGAAGTAGTTTAATCGTTGATTGCCCCCTTTTCGATTTTTTTTAAAAATTGAGCACCCCCAACACGGCATGCTGGCAAAAGACGTTGCTCACACGGCGGTCTCTACTCAGTAAACTAACTCAACCTGTTTTGTTTTTAATCTTACACTTGCGGGGGTGGAGACACAAGTCTACTCCCTTTACTGGAGGGTTGGGTGGAATTTCTTGCATAAAATGATTCCTAATATTCTCCAACGTGTTTAATCATTTCTTCAACTTGTACTTGGAGTGCCAGGGACAGGAAGAGACTGTCTGTTTTTTATTCTCATTTATTCTCACTTGAGTAATCTACTACTACTACTACTACTACTACTACTACTGCTACTGCTGCTGCTGCTGATATAATAATAATAATAATAATAACAATAATAATAATAATAATAATAATAATAATAATAATAATAATACACCTAATCTAGTTGTATATTTATTTTTCCGTCTGTAACAGCCCCCCCCCCAAGAAATTGTCATCTTTCCTGTTGCAAAATGGACACCGTTCGTGGAAGGGTTAGTATTTTTAGGGCTTGAGTTAGGGTTTGGAGTTAAGCTTCGTATTTATAGGTTCAGTGACAGGGTTAGGTTCTTTAATTTAAGATTCGTCATCAGCGTCTGTGATTCTACAGTTGGAACGTTGCTCAAAACGGGAAAGGTAACAATTGTCTGGAAAGAAAAGAAAAGAAAAGGAGTGATGGATACTTAATGAAATGTGAAGTATATGCAATGAAATGTGATGTATACGCAATGAAATATGATGTGTACGCAATAAAATGTGATGTATACACAATAAAATATGATGCATACATAATGGAATGTTATGTATACGCATTGAAATGTGATGCATACGTAATGAAATGTGATGTATACGCATTGAAATGTGATGTATACGCATTGAAATGTGATGTATACGCATTGAAATGTGATGTATACGTAATGAAATGTGATGCATACAAAATGAAATGTGATGAATATGCATTGAAATCTATTACATACGCATTGGAATAT
>OY735224.1:22623132-22630632 GCA_963457665.1 Thysanoteuthis rhombus | reverse complement strand
TTAGTTAGTAGGTTATTTACTGGAATTCGGCACCGTCATCGACAAAAAGACGATGCTTCTTCAGCTCTCGTGATGTTGTCTGCCAGTCTCTTTGATATCGATTTGCTCTTTGATTTTCTTTTCTAGTAGGCATGTTTCGTCTAGTTGGTATTTTTGCAAGTCCTGGTCTGGTTGGGTTTTTTTCCACATTTGGCATTGACTACCTTGCACAATGGGTTCTCGAGAAGTCAAGAACAGTCAGACTAAGTTAAAAACACTATATATGTACAATATGAAAAGCATCAACAGAGACTAAACCGAATGAACAACTAGACCAGGATTTATTTTCTTCGTTCAATAAATTCAGTTGGTTCTTGATCTGACCAAATGAGACAGTTATGTTGATTGACCTCCCCACATGTGTAAAAGGTTGCTTCGTTGCTGAACAACATAATGTCAATTAGATCCTCACTTTGAATTTGATCAATAGATTCAACACGTATTGTGTTTCTCTATGGATCATCTTCTCAAAAGCTATGGAGGACTCAAATATGGAAAGGCTTTTTATGTAAATCAGTCGTTAACCTCGTTGATCTACGCCTCACCACAGCTAAAATGTTTGATGATCAACTTACTTTAATAAAACAAATTCAGCGTTGGAAATGTATAATAATATGATGATGAATCCAGAAATTCACCCAAATTGAATCAAGGTAAAAATACAGGAGAGATGATTTCAACCACAAAAAACTAATCTATCCAAATTCTAAAAACCTTTTTAAAATATGATGTGCAATAATAATATCACTTTAAATTCAAAATATCGTCTAAAAATTAATAGCAAATTCAACTTCTCAGTCAAAAAAATAAGTACCGACTTATGAACATTAGAGCAGTTATTAAGATTTTCATAATTTCAGAATTGCGTGAAACTTAGCAACAACAGCACAATTCCCTAATCACTCTAATACATCACAAAGTTAATGAGTTGAGAATTTGTTACGATGAAATCAATGATGAAATTTGTTATTCATAATATTGAGTAATTAGGAATTCTTGTGTTAAATCTTAAAATGAGTCGGAGCCACGGAACATTTCACAACCAGGTTTCGAATTCCCTCTCCCCAATGTATCTAAATACACCTCTTGTGTGTCCAACTTCGGGAATCGCTGAAATAAATGTTCAATCTACGAGAATCAATAATTGTCGTTTCTCTTGGTATGATCCATAAACAAATTCACACAATTCTCGAAATCACTCCCCAAGGAAATACAGCTCATTTTTTATAATCTTATTTTCTGCGAGGGAAGTATTCCACGCCCCAAGCTCATTAACTTTTTGGTTGCACCTCGCTTATATATATATATATATATATATATATATATATATATATATGTGTGTGTGTGTGTGTGTGTGTGTGTGTGTGTGTGTGTGTGTGTGTGTGAAAGGAAGGGACTTAAAATTAATCATTACATCTCAATTATTTTATTAAGATGTAATTGCTTACGTACGTTTCACCCGTACAGGACTTCCTCAGGGGTTTGGAAGCGAAAGTATTTCTTACAAGAATGGTTAAATCTACTGGAATTGCCCGGTTGGTAATGGAGTAGAGAAAATGTAGGGAATAGGTAGAGAAAGTAAGGTTTCATTACTGTATATTGAAGTGAAAAGGGTTTGATATAAAAGTGGGGTTTCCAGACAAGTGGATATCCCATGATTTCCTTTCCTAATTTCCCTAAACCAAAAACCCTTCCCACAACGACCACATCATCAGGACCCTCTCATTTCCCTCCCCAGGGCAGCCTCATCAACAAAAAAAAACACCCTTTCTACACACATACACACACACAGACAGAGCTTTATGAACTGTGTTAAATATTAGGCACAGTAATTAAACATCTGCCGATAAACCAGTTATTCATTTCTTTTTTTGTACCCTTACAAATTGAAAATATATTGAAAATATATTATGAGCTTATATATTAATATATGATATCATATATATATATATATATATATATATATATATTAATATATATATATATATATATATATATATATATATATATATATATATATATATATATATATGATTATAAATGCGTTGTATTATTTGAAACTCCATTTCGAGTGAGCTCCCCTTATTACACGGAGAATTTGCCTCTTGAAATTTTTATATATTTATTTTTTCATGCAATTTATGTTATTCCCTTCGTTGTTCTCTTTTTTGCATATGCTTTAGTATCATGGTACAATGTGTACCTTCTCTCTTGTTGGGATCATCAGTTGTTCACCGTGTAACTGTTTCGGGAATTTCAAGAATAAAACAGATGTAATAACATGCCACCCCAGAAGTCCTTTCCTTATCTTTTTGACTTTTTATATAGGTTGTTATATGTAATGTACATTGATATAATTTTAAACTGCACATCATTTATTCTTTGAAACAGGGCTTACTTACGTAGGTTTCCCCAAAAAACGCATTCAACGATCAGGGATCAGTAGGTATAACAACAGACGTGACTCGCTGTTCGTGCCATTACCATTGAACGTTCACCCATGTGAATATTAAATCCGTTGGACGGTTTTAATCTCAGACTGCACGCAAACCAACTTATGATATCATCTTTAAGAATATTGATTACACAGAAAAACTTTTTCAAGTTGATTATCTACCAATATATTCAACCGAAGACTTTAAAAAATTTTTCCACTAACTTTGAAGTTAATTTTCCACGTATATATATATATATATATATATATATAAGGCTGGCTGCTGAAAGGTCAAACGCCATTCCTACTGCTATTCCAAGTGAAGATGAATAGGTAGCTTTTGTATTGTAAAAAGCAAATTCGTATGTATATAAGACTTATCACTTTAGCTTGGTTAGTAAGGGAGCCACCTATAATTCCCTTGGTCTTGGTCTGAAGCCACAATAGGGGTTTGTTAATTTATACATCAGTTTGGTTTAACGTGATGTGATGGATAAACATTTTACTCCCCTAAATTAGGAGATGATTTGTTTTTGTTCATCTTGCTGTTAAAGGGGAAAAGGGTCAACCCTAACTTGGACTAGAGTTTAACAGTATACATAACTGATTAGAATATATGCAACCGATCCCTTGCATACGTCAGTGCATTAATCAGTTATTTGAGCCTTCATCTTCTTGCAGAGCTGTTTAGCTTAATTGCGAAAGCGATGCTACGTTGGAGCGAGAACTTATCGGTTACAGGTTCAATTCCTGTAGCTGCCTCATTTTCTCCAAGAGTAAACTATTCATGCTCTCAGGGCCAAGTGATACATTCACCGTGTATCATCGGTAGGTCTTTTTTGAAAGAGATTCAAAATTATATGGAATTATATATCCATTTCTTAATGTTAATAAATAACTCTGCAACCTGACACGTAGCTTTAGCTGAATTTTGCAATATATATATATATATATATATATATATATATATATATATTGATGAAAATGACAACTGGATGGTGAAAAGAAAAACTCAAGAGATAGGTGTTTGATTTCAAATTTTTTTCATCATTCCCTGGGCATGTCCCGATGCATTTCAACGGGAGCCAGCCATCTTTATCAGATGAAATATTTGCAGCGATTCACAGAACATTTTACGGTTTACATCTTCCGATGCTGAGACAGGGATATTTCTGTGTTGTTTGATTGCTTGGTAGGAGTGGGAGGAGGTGTTTGTATCAGTGCAGATGAGAGTGACGTTTAGCTTGGAATGAGATGAGTCTGGGTGAGGTACGATCAGATAGTGTTTGTTTCCTGTTTCTGTAGGTTTTTGGCTGGTCTTACATAAGAAAGAATCTACATCGTATTATATATTTTCAGCTCTACTCTAAAATAACTTGACTTTCGAAATATAAAGTTGAAAGTATCGAGCACTCTACGAAATAAATCTATCCCATATCGGACATTGCTTTATATTATGCTATATTGCTAACCTGATCTGTACCATATATATTATATATAAGATAAAGAAAGGATTTGCTACACAAGCTCCGCTTTAAGTCAACTCAATGTTTGATGTTGAATGTATTGAGCACTTTATGAAATAAACTCATTGCACATTGGATATTGTATTATATAATATCATATTCCTGATTTGTAACACACACACACACACACACACACACTCATATATATATATATATATATATATATATATATATATATATATATATATATATATATACAGATATATGCATGTATGTGTTTTAACAAAGCAAGTTGTCCATAACATCATTTCACACAAGGCCCGGTGCTGGACCAAATATTTCAATGACGTTGGCGAAAACAAATTTTAACTGGATTTTAGCCAACTGATGAAGAAATGTAACTATTGCTTTCTCCTTCCCCTATTGTTAGATGGGTAGCTGCAAGGGGGGTGCTATTTGAATTTGCCCCTAGTCTCCAATGGAAGGGGACCCAAAGATTTATAATAGTACATCACCTTCTACATTTCTACTGACATTATACAATAACAAATCCCACTAAATGTTGAAGGGAGACCCTCATTAAGCCAAGCTTACGAGACCCCAAAATCTCAAACTAGGCCTCCGTTTTTTTTGCCTTCTTCTTCTTTTTCTTCTTCTTCTTCTCATTTTCTTTTTTCCATTCTCCTCTTTTTTGTCTTTTTCTTCTTCTCTCCTTTCTTTAACTTTTCTTCCCTCTTTTCTCATTCATTTCATTTCTTTCTTTCCTTTTTCCTTTCGCTTTCTCTTCCCTACCTTCTGTCTTTTTCTTCCTGCTTCTGTTCTCTCCTCTCTTTCCCTTCTCATTTCTTCTTCTTCTTCTTCTTCTTCTTCTTCTTCTTCTTCTTCTTCTTCTTCTTCTTCTATATCGTGGACTAAGATTGCTTCCATTTTTAAAGACCCTTTTTGTTTTTACCTTTTCTTTCTTTCTTCCTTTCTTTTTTCTCTTTCTTTCTTTTTTCTCTCTTTCTTTCCCATTTTTTCTTGTCTTATCCCTTTTCTTCTCATCTTTTTTTTCTTCTCTCCGATATAATTCATCCCATTTACGAACTATCGGCTAGGAGGAAGCAATAGGAAAAGAAATAAAGAAAGAAAGTCAGAACGAACGGAAACGAGACAGAAAGAAAACCAAAAATAAAGAAAGAAAGAAATGAGACAATGGGGAAAGAAAGAAAGAAACTAAAGAGGCAAAAAGTCAGAAAGAAAGAAAGAAAGAAAGAAAGAAAGAAAGAAAGAAGACAGGAAAAGAAAGAAAGATAGATAGATAGATAGATAGATAGATAGGAAAGGAACCACAAGAAAGCCAGGAGGGCAGACGATAACCCCAAAATGGGCGGTCACTTCCCATCAACCATTGCACGTCGATAATTATTTTGCAATTGACATTTCTAATCAGAATCTAAAATCTGTTTACGTCGTCCGGTCAACATTTGCAGCGACCAACCCGCCGGATGTGAAGATGCCTACAACAGTCTTCCCCAACCATCGGCCTGCGGAACGGTACCGAGCTGAAGAACATGTGCTACCAGGTTACGAATAAAATATCAATATTCTTCCATTTTCTTTGTAAAATTACAACAAATCAACTCCCTTCGATCTTAATACCAAATTAATTTGATAAAATCTTTTTAAAACGAAATTGATTGTATTTGCCACTCATATGTAGAAATATGTACAACAAACTTTTCTGAGATTGTGAAAAGACAAACTCTAAATGTTACGTAAATAAATGACTCCTCGAAACAGATTTAAACTGTATTATTTTCAAACTTTTTGACTCCTTTAAACTAATTTTGTTAGTTGCTTTTCTTATAGCAACTTCTTACTAAGGCCGATTTTCCCCCACACACCTTGTTTAGCTTCACTTACTGAGCCATCAAGACTTCAACTGGACACAGAAGTTCAAATCGTCATCATCATCAGCCTTTTATCGATCATCGTTAGACATAGACCTTACCCGTGATTCGCCAGACCTCTCTATCATAGGCGTCACAGTACCAGTACTTTCTGAATTTGTGTAGCTCGTCACGCCATCATACTCTCAATCAGCAACGATTCTGCATGTGATTACTTGGAATGCATGTTTTGAGTCGTGACATCCAGCAGTTGTTTGACATTCTTGCAACATGACCAGCCCACTGCTATCTTCATGGTTTCTCTGATATCTCGGATTCTTGTCTCTTCTTTAATATACTGTGCCGTCGTATGATCTCTCCATGTAAAGTTGAATATGATTCTCTCATGTGCATCATGCATGGTTCTCAGTTTGCAGGTCAATCTCACTGGTTAGATTCCACGTCTCAACCCCATGTGTGTCTATGGGGAGGATGCCCTGCTTGACATTCGACAATATCATCAAGTTGACAATAAGGAAAATAATTGTATCAGGATCAAATTTCTTATAATGAAATTATTTTGATATAGCTGAGAGGTGAAACATTTTTTAATCATAAATTTGATCTAAATACTTCTATTTCCTTGAATGTCCACTCAATTATATATATATATATATATATATATATATATATATATATATATATATATATATATATATATATATATATATATATATATATATGTTTTACTGAGGATGTAAAGTGATCCGATAGAAAGTTCACGAAAGTGACAATTGGAAGCCGGAGAGAGAGACTTAAGAGAAAGCAAGTGTTAAATCTCGTTTTTTTTTATCATTCTGTTGGCATGTTTCGATGCACATAGACGTGTGCCAACCATCTCTTCCAGAGAAAAACTCTCAGCTGTTCACAGAAAAATTTGCTATTTACATGTTTAAGGTCGGGGAAAGAAATGGGGATGTTTCTGAGTTGTCAGGTTGTTTAGAGGGAGCAGGAAGGGAGCTGTTTGTATCTTTGTTTATATATATATGTGTGTGTGTGTGTGTATGTGCGTGTGGAATTTAAGCATATATATATTGGTAGGATATATATATATATGGGTAGAGTGAAAATATTTGAAAATCTTGCATTGGAATGGATTAAATGACCATAAAACATTAACGATTTATCGTTTAACCAGAAAACCCCATGTTTTGAATGAAGAAATGAAAAACTGGGGTCTCTCATTCAGGGACTCTTTCAGAATGGAGCCCAGGTAATTCTTTCGTGAAACACAGGAAACCAGAACAAAAGTAAATACAAAAAAATTACAATAAACCAAAACTACCACCCTGACTCAATTATCCAGCCCCATAAGAAATGATAAGTTTGAACTTGGGGATTTTTCCTTGAGAGGACGTCTGGACTTATACTAAGTCGAAACTGACCAAGGAGCCCTCACCATTTATTTTCGTTTTTAGACTTATGTTCCGGACCTGGGCCCCTGGCAGCTACACCGTGGGGTCACTACACTGAGGTATGGCAGACCTCTATTTTCAGTTCCCTGTTGGGGTGTCAGGGTTCTATGCTTAAAGTTGCTCGCAAGTATACTATCCTGAGTATCTGCCCTCGAAAATCACTAAGAGCTGTACTAACTGGAGGTTCGGGGCTTCAAGTTCCAGACAACTGTACT
>OY735224.1:22610566-22622932 GCA_963457665.1 Thysanoteuthis rhombus | reverse complement strand
AAATTTCTTGGAGTAGTGCACCAACCTGCTGCGTCAGAAGAAGTTTGGAACTGTAGATTTAAGCATCGTGTAAGTGAAAGTGTCAAACCGTTTAGAGATATGATAAAAAGAAAACACAGGCGTGGTTCCTGAAGAACTACCTTTCAATCATGAGTGATTTTGGTGGAGACTGGCTTCATTGGTTCAAGAAGCGTGTCTACACAGTACATTACTTCATTGGATTTTCCTTTGCTTCTCGTTCAATGTTTTTATTCCCTTATTATTTAACTTGATTTACATGATATTTCAATGGTATGACGAGGTCGTAGGCTATTGTAATGGGGAAATCCTACCGTGATTCAGCATTTCAACTGATCCAGCACACACCTCGGGTACAGATCGTCCCGAATTAGTGAATGTTTGCCGTACTCATTAAAATAGATAAAATATCATTGAATATTAAAACTCCAGGAGATATTATTAATAAAACTTATACATTGTGTTGTTATTAATCTTACCTGATTTAATCATCTAAAGATTGGATATAATCTTCAAATGTTGATATAGAAGGACAGGGGTAATTTTTGCTCGAATATGAAACCATTTTGCCGATAGTTAATGAGGGCGTTTCAGGATTTCCATACATACTACAAAATTTATTGTGCTTTCTTAATCCAAATGTAACAATCAATAGAGCTTTTACCGTTTTTACTCCAATTCTGTTGTACAAATTAGATTCAATTATGTTGATCTCACTGAATATTCTTTCAATTCCAGCATTTGAATTAGGCAATATCAAACCATTTTTGACAGATTTTTTTATCAGTTTAATCTTTTTTAAATCAGCTAAATCTAGCCGGAAACTGGCTAATTTGGCCAACTTAGCTGAGAGTCGTATTTGTGTCGGCATGTCCTTCGGGGGGTAAAAGAAGAAAAGAAAAGAATGTCCTCTGTCTACCAACTGTCGGGAATACATATATATATATATATATATATATATATATATATATATATATATATATATATATGTTTGTATGTATGTATCTTTGTTTTTCCTGCCAGGCAAGTGTACTCCACGTACACTCACGTGTCCAGCCCGGGACGGTGATATTCGGTACAAGAGGCCGGTAAGGTGAGGAGGGTATCAAGAAACAACAAAGAGAGAGCTAGGTAAGCGCACTTGATCGGTACGAACGGGCGACGAGATTCCCCTGAGGCAACTGGGGGAAAAAAGAATGGAGTGGTTTTAACAAAGGGGCCGCTTGGAAGTGGGAGAAAAGAGGATCTTAGAACAATGAAGGAAGAATGAGAGGGGGAGGGAGAGAGAGAGTGTGTGTGTGAGAGAGAAAGAGAGAGAGAGAATGGGGAAAACAAGAAAGTGATGAAGGCGGGAGGAGAGGTAAGAGGTGAGAAGGGATAGCGGCGGGGAGAGGACTAAGGAAGGAAGAAAGAAAGGAAGGGAGGAAGAAAAAGAAAGAAAGAAAGAGAGAAAAAAAAGAAAGATATGAAGAGAGAAAGAAGAAAGAAAAAAAAAGAAAGAAAGAAAGAAGGAAAGAAAGAAAGAAAGAGAGAAAGAAAGAAAGAAATAGGGAAGGGGACCAAAGGAAGTAAAAAGTGATGGAAGAAAAAAGAAAGTGATGGGGGAGGATAAAGGAAGTACGAAAGAAAAAAAGAGAATGAAGAAATGAAAAAGGTGATGAATAGGAAAGGAACTGAGATTGGAGAGTTCGGGAGGAGAAAGAAAGAGAGAAAGAAAGAAAGAAAGAAAGTAAGAAAGAAAGAACGTCAGAAAGAAAGAACGTCAGAAAAAGAAGAAATAATAAAAGGAATGAGAAAAGAAAGAAGAAGGAATGGTTAGATTTGAGAAAGAATAAGAGGGAAAGAAAGAAGAGAGTTGAAAATAATATGTATGGAGAGCATGCGCGTGTGCGTGCGTGCGTGTGTGCAAAGGCTCGCGTAAGCGTCAGGTGATGGTCAACAATCTAATGCAGTGACCAACAAACCTTTTTGGAAGCTAGCTGGATTTGAAGTGTTTTATGAGCCTTGCAGTCCAGCGAGGATTAAAAGAAAATGAAACAACGATCATATGAAGTTATATAAAGAGGGTTTTTTTTTTCCAAATCGATTCAATGCTTTTCATTATATGCGTATATATCTGCAGAGGTTTCTACGTACTATATCACTCAACAAGAATTTTTTTGAGACAATATTTTGTCGTTCAAATTTTATATATATATATATATATATATATATATGTGTGTGTGTGTGTGTGTGTGTGTGTGTGTGTATAATAATAATTAATAATTGTGTCACCCACAGACAGCTGTTTCGTTGTATTACACCTCCTCGGTGTGGCTATAGACAATCAAACATCCAGTACCACGAGGTAGGATCGATACCTTTGCTTCAGACCGAGAGGGAGACAATGGGACCGAACTAAACAATGTATATTTACTTGCACATAATTTCCCGTCAACCAAATTGCTATATTCCAGAATTTGGAAGAGCATTGCACATATATATATATATATATATATATATATATATATATATATATATATATATATATATGAGTGAAATGACTATATCAGTGGACAAGACAAATGACAATTCATTTCAACGTTTCGCTCATTTCGAACTTCGTCAGGAAATTAAGCTGTGACAAGAAACCAGGTGTTGACTGTGGACTGTAGGACTGTGAATTCATGGCGGGCGGGGGAGGTGGTGTATTGGCTCATGTTATGTGTGTCACAACCTTAGGGAAAAAACACCAGCTGGACTTTCAATCATTAGTACTGCTGAAATAATTAGGTGTTAGATGTACAAAGTTTAATACGGGATTGCTTTAGAAATCGATTAACAGGAGGATTTATGTAAAAAAAAAAAAAAAAAAGGACCAATTTACTGCCAACCCCTGATCTAATCTATACAGAAGAAAAAAACTTCTGGGTAGTTCAGCAAATCCCATAGGGGCTGCTATCACACCCTTGGGGCTCTGAAATACTCGATGGACGCTGGAAGGCAAGATGGGGTAAGGGCTTTAGGAGACGAGGGTTGGAGAGGAGTTAAACGAGCAAAGTATACAAATCGAACATTATGACGGATGAATTTGAGTATCTGAGAAGCTGATTTTACTTTTCGGTAGATTGGATTTCATATATTTTCCGTTTTTCTAATTTAAAGAATTCTTTCAACTTATTTAAATGAATTAATCATTACTAAATCGACTTATATTCATCGTTGACCAAAAAACCCACCATTGAATTTTGAATATTAATTAATCAAGTAATTTTAGATACTTTTGTACAATTATATGTTTGGTTATGAAAACAAATGCTGGATTTTTTCAAAATTTCTTGAAATTTGATTATCAAAGTATCATGGTTTCTTGTTTTATAAAGATAGCTGATAAAACATTACGTTGTTTGGGAAGTAATTCCGTATTTTTGTGTTCAGAAAATTACGTAATTTCAAAGAGGAGATGAACACAAACGTAAATGAAGTTTGAATAAATACTATAAACGACACACCGTCGGATAGGAGGAATGATGAACTAAAACAAGACGTCATTTCCTACCATTTAACCCTAGTCTTGCCTTGGTTGGATGGATTATAACATATTCTCTAAAAGTAGCCCTAAACTATTTTAGAAACCCAGGTGTACTTGGGTCATTGAGTAAAGGCAAGAACAATGCCACTTTCAGTGTTTGGGTTTCAGTCAGAAACCACCAACTAGATCTGCTGCCAAACAGTCTGCATAGTTGTTTTTTTTTCAGTTTTTAAGTTGGTCTGGCTGGCTATGCATGCATGTATGTATGTATGTATGTATGTATGTACGTATGTATGTATGTTGCTGGCTGAAAACTCAAACAGTTACTCTTTACTCAAGAAGAAATTTTTTTTTCTAAATTCTCTTCAAAAGAGATTTTTTGGGGGAAGGGTCATTTTCCAATGTAAATTTCTCTTTAATTTGTCCTCCAGTATATGTCCGGCTACATTCGAACCTTTTTAGTGATCACTGCCCAATAAAAGGATTTCCTTATTTTTCCATTTTTTATTGATCACTCCCAACACGACATGCTGCTGAAAGATATTGGTTGCAGAACGGTTTCTTCAAAAATTTTCCCATGTAAATTTCTCCTTAATTGATCCTCCAGCTTACGTCCGGTTACATTCGAACCTTTTTAGTGATCACTGCCCAACAAAAGGATTCCTTCATTTTTCCATTTTTTATTGATCACCCCTAACACGACATGCTGCCAAAAAACATTGGTTACAGAATGGTTTCTATAAAATGTCTAAGCATACATGTTTTTTTAATTTTTTTTTTCAGTTTTAGTGTTTTAAATTGTTTCTTTTTTTAATTTGCTGCGACAAGAGAATAAGTTATGTTACCGAACTTCGGCACTAAAAATTGGAGCGAGGTCGCCTTGTACTTGAGTAAATACGGTGATAAATATTAAATATTACATTAATGAAATTAAATATTAAACCAATAAATATTTTGGAATTGTAACCCATTGTATGCTTTTTTAATCCATCCGTAATTTGCTTGTCAAAGTGATCTACGATTTCCGGTTAAATGTTTTCGTTTTTTGTTTTTCTAGACATTTGCGCTGTTTTGATATCCAGTTTCCCCAACCCAATCTAACTGAATGACTATAATAATTCAGACCTGAAGTCCTAATTTCAGATCTGTAGCGATGGCTCATGTGAATGTTATCAGTCTACTAAGGAGGGGGGAGGGATCTTCAATCTACATTTTCACACAAGCAACCGATGGGAGAAAGACTAATGTAGTGTATCCAGAAGACCCGTCAAACTAATATATATATATATATATATATATGCATGTGTATATATATATGTATATGCATGTGTATATATATATATATATATGCATAAATATATGCATGTATATATATATATATATATATATATATATATACATACATATATACATATATATATATGCATGTATATATATATATATGCATGCACATATATGTATATATATGTATATATATATATGCATGTATATATATATATGCATATATATATATGTATGTATATATATGTGTATATATAAATGTATGTGTATATATATATGTATATAATATGAGACAAAGTACACACTAAGATATATATATATATATATATATGTATATATATATATATATATATATATATATATATATAAGAGACAATGTACACATTATACACATGACTTAGTACATGTAAAACAAGGAGAAAAAACACTGAAGAAAATTACATAAAGTACATTGATAGATATTGGGAAATAAGTGACTGAAGTGACACAATTAATGCTTAGTGCTTAAATCTGTAACTTTTTCTAGACTATACATATATATATATATATATATATATATATATATATATATATATATATATATATATATATATATATATGTGTGTGTGTGTGTGTGTGTGTGTGTGTGTGTGTATGTGACATAAAATGTGTAAAGATTTCTTCAATGGTTCATTACAGATTGTACATCCTGTTCCGCTTGAAAAAGATTTCCGAACTTCATTTGAAAATCAGTTATGAACCATTGAAAAAAACCTTTACTTGTTTTACAACTACTCTACTGGTTGTATTGAGCATTCTTTCCAAACAAAGATCCACTCATTGCATCAATACGTATACACGCACTTCTTGCATATTTTGTTATTGTTCTCCTATGTAATATATAACATTTATACTGATGAATACTCACAACAGATTTGTTTCACTATCCAATGATCTTTTGGGTGAGTTTTCTTCCTTTTAAATTTTATCTCTATTTGAAGACATGAAAATACCCTGTATTGAATAACAAACTGCAAGTATTATGATACAGTCCCTGAAATGATAAAATAAAGCTATACATTAAAATCATATTTTAAGCAAAGGTGATGATAGATCAACACTCCCGTGGAGACAGGTAAATATAACTGTTTCGTTTTTATATCTACAGAAGGATCACATGGTAAACAACCGATGAGCCCAATAAGAAAAATTCACACACAACACCATGATATCTAATTCTGTGTGAACATTCGAAAAAACACTGAAAAAATCACACAAATTACATTTAGAGCTTCCTTTCTCTCTCTCTCTCTCTCTATACATATATATCTATATGTGTGTGTATGTGCGTGTGTGTACAAATGTGCATAAACATTGAAAATAAACTCTTCATATATATATATATATATATATATATATATATATATATATATATATATATATATATATTGCCACACTGAAGAATTTTAATACAACGAAACAGCTGTCTGTGGATGACTCAAATATCAATTATATATATATATATATATATATATATATATATATATATATATATATATATATATATATATATATATACATATACATATATATGTGTGTGTGTGTGTGTATATATATTAGGAAGTAGATTCGCTACACAAATAAGTTTATGTTTCTGTCCTTTTTTCCTTCCAAAGAGGACAGAAACACTTACTACTTTGTGTAGCGAATCTACCTTCTAGTATATTTTTAGCTGCACTCTAAACCAACTCAACTCATATATATATATATATATATATATATATATATATATATATATATGTATATATATATATATACATATATATATATATATATAAGCAGGGATATGCAGTGCTGCCTGGGGGAATATAAATTAAAATATAAACAAAAAGTAGAAAAATGTTATTTGATAAATTTGTTCTTACACTTGAAAATGAACTCCTACTGAATATTTTTACATGTACTTACATAATGTACGTACAGTCTTAAAGGAATAACCCATATACTCTTTTCCTTAAATAACCTACCAATACACACACACAAGCATATGTGTGAATGTGTGTGTGTGTGTGTGTGTGTGTGTGTGTGTGTACGTATTTGCGGGGATACCCTGTGTAGCCCAGGGAAAAAATAACTTGAAATATAACCTACAGGTAGAAATATGTATTTTAATATACTTTTTTCACATCTGGATACTGCCGTAGAAATGACGTCTGTTGATGACCCCTGAGGCCAACCTCACATAGCCTATGTGATAAGTTGACATCTCCCCAGTCTACATAGAAAGAAATAGGTCGATATGCGTCGTAGTTTTAGCGGAGAAGAGACACGAATGAACAAGCAAACGGGCTCAAATGTTAGTATAGATACATATATGTTCACACACACTCACACACATATATATATATTTATGTATATATGTCTCCCTCAATAAGTCTGCATATTAATGGTGAAAAAAGCATTCATTTTACACAACGAATGTCTATGTTTCAACGTAACCACCTTTCTTGTCAATGCAGTTCTCCATTAATCACATGAATCACGCTTTATGCACTGACTATTTCAGATTTTAAAAAAAAGCAGAGTCAAACTACGGACTCACAGATGTATTCTAATACATATACATCAAAAAGTTACGCACGTTTCAGTCGTTGAGCCGGTCTTCCCGGGAGCTTTGAAAGCGAAGGTTCGTTTGGGGAAAATGTCGAAAACTACAGAGCTGCCCGGATGTTTGTTAGAATAGAGAAATCGTTGGGTATAGGTGGAGAAAAATGGGATTTTATCACTGTATATTAGAGATCCTCCAAGTTGTCTCAAATCTGATCGATATCCACTCTCCTAACACACACATACGCACACATACATACACACACACACACATATGTGTATATATATATATATATATATATATATATATATATATATATATATATATATATATGAAGAGGGGGGGAGAGAGAAAGAGGAAGAGATTTTGCTTCAAAAACAGGAACGATAGGCTAGAACAACCAATTTTTTTCTTCAATCAACACAGCAAGGCACCCATTTAGTCATGTTTTGTGGTTCTGGTTTCTGAAAATATTTTTATAATAGACTTGAATAATCAAATTTAAAAAAGTGATTTTTTTCTATCCTTTTGAAGTCTTGTTAAAAATGGACCGAGGAGATTGAAAAGGCGAACTCACATTGACTGCCACGTTGAAAACTTTCCGAACTGGTAAATTACTTCGGATACGCCCGGCTCTTAAATCCTCAACGGTCCCTGCTATCTTGAGCAATGAATATAGATTTTGTGCTTGTTCAAATACTTATGGGCAATACTTTTTCAATGAACGATAATTCTTTCTTTATTCGTGTACGTGGGTTAGGTACTTATGAATGTAATACTTCGGCAAGATTGATATGTTGGTAACAGAGAACCCGTTTGAGTTAGGCCGAAACAGAGAATGGATTACTTGTCAGGAAAAAAAAACCGTCTTTTATCTTTACGAATTTTATATTGATAAGCTGACTTCGGACGTGTCAGTAACGTTCGAGGCGGACCCCAACTCAGTAGGTAAGAAGACTCAAGTGTACATTTTGCCAAACGAAGGAAATAAACTAATATTAAATGACAAGAGCTAAAGATATGAATGTCTTTATTTTTGCTTGTGTAAATACACGGCATTTATCAACAAGAAATCTATCTAGAAAATAGCCTATATTGTTGCTTAGTTGGCAGGTTTCACTCTCTCTCTCTCTCTCTCTCTCTCTCTCTCTCTCTCTCTCTCTCTCTCTCTACATATATATATATATATATATATATATATATATATACAGTGTATAGAGTGTTCTTAAAGTTTTGAGCCAAACAGACTTATTGACATGACAACGGGTAAAAAGTTATTCGGGATCATTGTGATAGTCAGGCTCAAAACGTTTGGAATACCCCTTATATATATATATATATATATATATATATATATATATATATATATATATATATATATATATATATGGGATAATGGATAGTCTATAGCCACACTGAAGAGTTGTAGTACAACGAAACAGCTGTCTGTGGATGACACAATAATATATATATATATATATATATATATATATATGTGTGTGTTTGTGTGTGTGTGTGTGTGTGTATGTGTGTGTGTTATAAAACGGATGTAATCATTTTTTGACATCTTTTTAAATCTATTTTGAATCTAAACACTTTTTAAAGACAGAGATTAGAAAAAAATTACAAGAAGATACTAATTACATTTTGACTTAATCATTAGATGTTGAATTTTTTTTCTCTAACCTGCGTGCATATTTGTACTAGTTTCATTACCTGAACTTTCCATTACATAAGAAAACGACAGAGCTGAAGATAGGGGGGATGCTTGAATGAGGCTAACACATGATGCAATCATTTCAACGGCTAAATACTGTTGTCACTGATTACAGTGTTGTCACGTGACCGATATAATTTGATATAATTCACATGTTCCTAAATACTACCTTCTTATCATCAGGGTTGTGTGTTACGGCCCGGTCACCTACTCGCACGATCGTTGAAGTAAAGCAACGTTGAGCCAGGTCAGTACCTAGATGGTGACCGTTTGGGGGATACTAGGTGCTGTAACAAGCTTGCGTGGTACTTCTTGTAGTTGTGCAGATTTCCAAATTTTATTGAGCACCTGTTTTCTACGGGAGACTCGAGCTTGGTCGAGAGTGAGGAACTGGAATTTGGACACAACACTTCCACCATAATAAGCGCCCAGGCATAGCAGCTAAAAGTCAACTTTGAGGCTGTGTGTTTTATGAAACACCCATATATATATATATATATATATATATATATATATATATATATATATATATATATATATTCACAATATATATCTTAGATTTTGATTAATTTGGGCAGGACGGAAATAGAAACATCTGGACCAATTAGGAGGATTTCTATTAATTGAAGCAACATGTGAATAATTTGAATACGTGCGTTTTTAGTTTTAGAGTAAAGTATGTTTAATTTCTGTCTGAATATTTTAGACGGGGGATCATCATTACGCATAAGTGTTTTCAGATTGTGGTCCTCATCTTGGTTCATCTTCTGAACACAACGTCTCAGTCTTTGTATCCTACGCCCTTCTTCAGGTGGGTATCGTGGGTGGCAAACATCCTTGGATACAAACATATTTGAATCATGAAAAAAAAACGGCCAGCAACATTATTTTTACCTAACAATTGCTTCAAACGAAAAAGATTGACAGCGGAATGGGAACATTCCATCCTCAGTCCTTTGACGGCACCGACCTCTCGTCTTGGCCTCCTGAAACATCACCACCTACCATATCTATCTGGAGGAGGCTGTTCGATACAACGGCCGAAACGTTGTGATCAGAAGATGAAGAGAGATAGGGACAACAGTCCCAAAACACTTATACCTGAAATATGTTTTGTACAGAAGTTGGACGGGATGACCTAGCGGGAAACGGCATGAAGGACGGACCTTGCATGCCGGGTTCGAACCCCAGTTAGGTCAGTTCATGTTCAAAGTCTAATCCGCTTATCACGAACGGGTGGAGTAAGTCGTATTGTTATATGTCGAGCGCAAGCAGGGGCGGCTGAGGCCGAAACCGGTGTAAGGGCAGTAATTACTTAATCAGTTGAAAAAAACAAAACAATTCTGGTTAGTCACCCAATAGGAACTCTCACGTGATCAGTTGGGAGCGATTAATTAGAACATCGGGAAAAGGGGGTAATCAATGAATAAGTTAGTTCACTAGCCTTCCGTTAGGAAATGGTCACTAACACACATTGGGATTTTCAAAGAGCAAGACTGGGTGCTACTGGACACAAACTATGGGACCAATTTACCATAAACTTAGATCGGAAAATGAATCACTCACTAATAGCCTTTTGGGTGGGGATATTAAAAAAACAACGTATGACCACTTGGTCGGTCATTGTGAATGCAACGGTCTCGCACTACGCAACCTCACTTAATGGCGTCTTACTGCTGACTAAGAAATCCCACGGGAGATCTATGTGCACACATGCGCAGTGGGGTTCTCTTTGATCTGCTGCCAAGTTACATGAATGTCACGCAACCAATAATTGAGATGGTCAAAATAAAGCGACAAAGTGCTGACGTCATCTAAATATGCTATCTCAACTATCAGGGTTTTTTTCGGTGTTTTAACGTGTTAACATTGTCTGTTCGAACCTCAGATTGGGGAAAACGAATGATAAAAATCTTCGAAAAAAACTAAATGTTATCAATATTTCTAATTTCGGATAAACTGTAGTATACTCGAAATTTATGCAAAATTTCAATCAGAATAAGAAAAAGTCAGCGAAAAAAGAATAAAGTGTGATTTCCCCCATGTTATCTTAATGAATGAACTTCGTAACCGGATGGACGTTGATGACGTCAAACTTTACCAGTCTGTTGATTGGTTAATTCTGTACCGACCTGATATGTATTTTGAGACAGAGAAAGAATTGAATATTCATAAGATACATACATGAAATGCGCTTTGGAATAAAGGAGTGTGGAAAAAACAAAAATACTTTTTTATACACCTTGGTATTTTCAAACAAGGAAGAAAAAAAAAGACTGATAGTTGACCATTACTGAGATTTATTTCAAGAGCAAGTCACCGCCATTAAAACGCTCACGCCAGTTTGGGGAAGTACAGTCAAGTATTGTTCCATTTCCTTCCACACCCTGAATTTTGCACGCAGATTCAGAAGCTTGGTGTCCATCACAAAATAATGCCTCAGAAGTGCTAGAATACGAATATTAGTATCTTCCATCCTAACATCTGATACAAAGCAAACTGCAAGTTTTTATTGATAACGATATGGTGTATATAATGATATTAATAATGTAGTGAAATCATAGAAAGTCTTCAGATGTGTACATGAAATAAGCTTTGGGGGAAACGCCTGTAAAAAATGGAAATACTTTTGATACACTAATATTTTCCCAACTGTGCTGTCTGCCTCTCTCCTTCGAAAGAAAATATTACTTATTTCGCGTAAGCGTGTATTATAGATGATGTTATTACATACATTCATAAATCTTATCGGACATTGGAATTCTTGAAACCCTTGTCCAATTCCCAACCCCACCCCCTGCTCTGTCAGTTTTCCATTGTGAATGATTTAATTCGTTTTTATTTTTGATTTTATCGCATCCAATGTTTCTTCTTACGAATTCTTCCTCGCTCGTCAATATCTTCCCGTGGCTCACTCACACAAATAGCCACCATTTTCGCATGCGCTACCGCCACCATTCAGGGGGAGGTAATTTGTCTGCAGTTTGGTCATTTTTCATTCCTGGGTACATTTTTAAAATGAGAAGCACACATCCTTGCAAAATCGATACCATTTACACTAGCTAGTTACATGCTATTTGTAGGGCAGACTCATCTGTACCCCCGTCCCATCCCATTCCACCCCCCTCCCCAAAAAAAGCCTGTCGTGATCTCCAAACGTATTGAAAACTTCTATCCCTGACCAAACCGAAAGGTTAAAAATATATTTTTGAAATATTCAATCTAAATTAACACAGACTGATAGAATCATGG
>OY735224.1:22590566-22605566 GCA_963457665.1 Thysanoteuthis rhombus | reverse complement strand
ACGAGAACAAGACAGACGACATATTCATAGTCGGCCATCTTACCAAGTGTGACAGCCACAACTAATATATTATTAAATAAATATGGCGACGTTGGTTTTTCCCACAGCGACTGAGTGCTGCTCTCTCCAGCGTTTCGCCAGTTCATCTGTCAGCTTGTTTTTTATTCTATCTTCTTTTTTTTTTATTTTGTAAGGAATATAAATCGTTCTATGCAACAGACTTAATGGTTTCATTACTGAATAAATATAAATTGTGTTCTGAACGTTCAATTCAGCTATGCACTATAGTCGGTAAAATATCAAATCTTAAATATTTAGACTGGCGAGTTAACTTGGTGAATTCCAAATATAATAAATCAGTTTACCAGTTCACAGTGGTAAATCGGTCGATAATAATAGAGTACACTGTGTATAATAGATTGTAACACGTGAAAGGTTGGGTTTTTTTTACATCATGGAGAATAATGCTATAAGTTGAAGATTCGCTTATGTAATGGCATTTACTGTAGATTTGATGTGGACAGAGATATGAGCCGTTTTTATTGAAGGTTTCCAAACCCTCAACAGCGAGGGTGTCAATATTTATTTTCAAAAAAGAAAAATGCGACACAAGGTCATAATAAGGGGGTGGGGATTTTGGGTTGGTCTTCTCTTTCCTACCCTTATCTCAGCTAGTCTCATTTGCTGACTCAATCTCACTTTAATTTTTCATCCACCAAAATAACCCATTTTTACTGATTAATTCTAGACTACGTTCGCCACAATTCCGGACTTTCTCTTTGATAATCCTATCTAATCCAATTTTTACAATTTTTTTTTTAGCGGAGGGGGGGGACTAAAATATGATAGATACGTACAATTAAAATAAAAACCCTGATGCTCGATATATATTTACAAAAAGGGCTAGTATGTAAGTGTCTACTCACGAACTTAAACTAGTTTTCAAGAATCATTTCAAATTAAGACATGAAGCTGATAACGTCAACAAAACATTCGGAGTTGACACTTATACAATGCAAATCAACTTTGATCATAAAGACCGATTATCTCGGTGTGTACAAGAGCAGACTCTACATGAGTTTTGTCATGTTACGAAACGGATTGGAAATCGCTTCATTATCCAATATAAATCATTTTAACGGTATTGCACTAAGAAAAATATCGCTACGATGTGCCATTTCTGCTGTGTTGTGATAACTATTACACAGGCATGCGAACAAATCGGATTATTAGAATATATATAGGTGCAACTTCCGATGTCATTTTTTGGGGGGTGGGGTATCATTTTTTGCTGCTTGCAGCTGGGCCAGTCATGATTTCCGGGTTGGGATAGCAGAAAGAATGCCTTTGGCTTGCGTTTTTAAGCGTTATGTAGTGATCAGTTTCTTCAGTTGGATGATTAATGGGATCGCCTTGAAAGACTCTCTGGGTGAACTCACGGCTGTTCAGTGGCACCTGGCATTCCCAGACGGTCACCCATGTAGTTACTGACTTGGCTCGACGTTGCTTAACTTCGGCGATCATGCGAGAACAGGAGTATGCGCGCGCGTGTGTGTGTGTGTGATTTGCTGTCCCCGTTTGCTATACTAAGCAACAAACGTATTCAAAACAAAGTTTTCCCATTCGAAGTAATGTTTATGCCCTCGGGCCACACAAATGTCATAACATTCAAACGTCGTTGAAGATAGTTTACAATAACACGAAAGTTTCATTTTGATATTTGATATGCACTGGAACCGAGGACGGGGAGTTTGCGAAAAAAAAAAAAAAAAGAAAAAAAAGAAAGAGAAGAGACAAGTCTGGTTAGTCACTCAACGGTAACCGTCACGTGACCAACTTTTCTTTTTTTTTTGCAACATGCTGGGTTGGGTGGTGATTAATCAACAAAATTGGAATTATAAAGATTGATCAATGAATGAATCACTTCTCTCACCTTTTGTTGGTTGGTGATCACTGGAATTTTTTTTTTCAAATCAGCGTGAACCTTGTCGGGCACGAACTGAACGATCAGTTTTGTATAGAGTTTTATTGTAGATTGTACCACTAAATACCTGAGGAAGTGCTAAGTTTTATTGTATATTGAAACTACCTCTAAAAACCCCTTTTTTTGGAGGGTGCTGCTAAAACGTTTTTTTTTGGGGGGGGGGACTTACTAAGGAGTAAAAATTTAAATTTTCAGCCATCCAGTTCAATTGGTAAAGCCTGTACGTGCGACATATAGTAACATATATACCTACATTTTACGTACATAAATACATACACAGCTAGACAGGCAGACTTAGTAAGTGAAGAAACTCATGTTGACAATTGTCTTGTGTTAAGGCTAGCGCTTCGAGATTAATGCGTACTCCCACAAGAATGATTACATAACATCCCTTTCACTTGGACATTGGATAGAGATTAAGTGTTGAACACACTAAATGGAAAAGGAAATTGGTAAACGCTTGAACGGTCAATAAAAACTGTTAACATTAACATAGTCAACACTGCAATAAGCTTCTTCAGTTTCTAAGTGGGTCTACCTTGCTGGCTCTCTATCTATCCATGTGTTGCGTGTACATGCCCACGAACGAAGCTAAAGGACTAAAAATTCCAACATTTACTCATTATATCAAGAAGAACCGTTTTGTTTTTTTTAAAACCTCCTAATAGGTTATTGATGGGGATAAGGTTCACTTTACGATGTAAGTCTATGCTAAATTGGTCACCTTGTTTATGTCTGGCAGTGTAGATACTTGTTTTGTTTTTTTGTTTTGTTTTTTTTCAAATTTGGTCCCCTTGTTGATAATCACTGCCCAACAAAAGGCGAGAGAAGTAACTCATTCATTGATCGACCCCTTTTTTCCTATTTTTTTCAATTGATCACCCACATGCTGCCAAAGGACATTGGTCACGTGACAGTTTCTATCGAGCGATTAACCAGACCTGTTTTTGTTGATGTTATCTGTATTCTTGTATTTTTCCCTCGACGATTCACACTTTTTTACTATTTGAAAACATAGAAGAAAGAAAAGAAGTGAAAAGCTTGTCACTTTGTATTTCTCAAGAATTGGTACACGTATGATATATCTAGAGTGATGGAAATGTGTTTTGGGAACTAGGTACACTGTAATGTCTCCGTTGGTAGACATCGAACATTTGAAAAAAATGAACAGGAATTTGGAAGTGGGTATACTGTAATGTGTCCATTAGCTTATATCGAAAAAAAAATTTTTAAATGGAAATTGTGAAGTTGGCATACTATTATGTCTCCTTTGGTAGACATTGGGCATTTTTTTTTCAATGGAAATTAGGATCTGGGTATACTGTAATGTTCCCATTGGTAGACATTGCACTTATTTAAAAAAATGGGAATGGAGAAGTAGGCATACTGTAATGTCTCCTTTGGTGGACATTGGACATTTTGGGGTATACTGTAATGTTTCCATTGGTAGACATTGCACTTTTTTTTTTAATGAAAATTGAGAAGTAGGTATACAGTAATATCTCCATTGGAACACATTGGGCATTTTTTTAATGGAAATTGGGGTCTAGGTATACTGTGATGTCGCCAATGGTAGACATGGGGTATTTAAGGGAAAATAGAAATTGGAATCTATGTATACAGTAATGTCTCCTTTGGTAGACATGGGGTATTTAAAAGAAAATAGAAATTGGGATCTACGTATACTGTTATGTCTCCATAGGTAGACATTGAACATTTTTTAATGGAAATTGAGAACTTGGTATACTGTAATGTCTCCATAAGTAGACATTGAGAACTAAGTAAACTTTAATGTCTCCTTTAGTACATATTGAACATCTTTTTAAAAAAGGAAATTGGAAAGAGGGTATGCTGTAATGTCTCCATTGGTAGACATTGAAAAAGAAATGGAAATTTGAGAACTAAGTATAATATTATTTCTCCATTTGGGGATAGTGAACTTTTTTGTGGAAGTTGAGAAATAGGTATACTGTTATATCTCCATTAGTAGACATTGAATTTTTTTTTTAATTGGAAGTAGGTATACGCTGTACTCCCCATTTCCATCCCCGTTTGTCTGTGAGTGAAGAATGATGAGTGTAACAAATACTTTGTCACGGCTTAGCCAAGAAAAGATGTATGACGTGATTGCATGACCATCGGAATATCACTCTCAGTATTTGACGTGGTTGAAGTGATTTGACGACGCCAGGTCGATCGAAGGTGATACACGCGGACAAAACGGTTACGTGAGCAGTGGAAAACGGACCGCCGGGCAGTGTTGCTAATTTAGCGCTTTTCACGTTATATTCAGCGCGTTCCCGTATTTTTTGACAGAGCAGTAAAGCGATAGATTAAGACCGATGTGCTTGAAACTTTCGACCGTTTCACCATCTTTTCGGTGTATTTTTTGTTCGTTTTTTTTGGCCATTCTTGATGTTTTTTGGCTATTTTGCTTTGCTTTTTGTTTCTTTATTTTAGTGTTTCTGAGCACTTTTTCAAGCGGTTGAAAATATCAAAGTGTAAAGAAGGAACTCTCCACAGTGTTCAAAATCTCTCTCTCTCTCTCTCTCTCTCTCTCTCTCTCTCTCTCTCTCTCTCTCACACACACACACACACACACACACACACATACACGAACACACACACACCATTAGGCATTTTCTTTTTTGGGGATAATCCAAACAATGGGTTTTCTCTCTTATAAAGGAAAACAAATCGCGATATGTATTTCGGAAAACTTAACGCAAAGAAAAGAAGATCACAGGAAACTGAACAGAAGATAATAAGAACGAAAGAAGGAACGATAAAATCTAAGGCCCTGCCTTTGGTAATACAGGTGGCTATTAACAGCAAACCGATTATATAGCATAATTTAATATGCAAATCTATAGTGGGAAAACCAGGAATATGTTCTCTTGTAAAAAAAAAAAACGTTGGATTGGCTTTGCTCATAAAAAAATCATTGGCAATGTATTTTTTGTCAGAATCATTGGATATACTTTTCTCTTGTGAAAATCATTGGATTTACTTTTCTCTTGTGAAAATCATTGGCAATGGTTTTCTCTTGTGAAAATCATTGACAATGCTTTTCTCTTGTAAAAATCATTGCCAATGCTTTTCTCTTGTCAAAATCATTGCCAATGCTTTTCTCTTGTCAAAATCATTGGCAATGGTTTTCTCTTGTTAAAATCATTGGTAATGCTTTTCTTTGGTCAAAATCATTGGTAATGCTTTTCTCTGGTACAAATTATTAGCAATGCTTTTCTTTGGTGAAAAAAACATTGGCAATGCTTTTCTCTTGTTAAAATCATTGGCAATGCTTTTCTCTTGTTAAAATCATTGGCAATGCTTTTCTTTGGTCAAAATCATTGGTAATGCTTTCCTCTGGTACAAATTATTAGCAATGCTTTTCTTTGGTGAAAAAAACATTGGCAATGTTTTTCTCTTGTTAAAATCATTGGCAATGCTTTTCTCTTGTTAAAATCATTGGCAATACTTTTCTCTTGTCAAAATCATTGGCAATACTTTTCTCTTGTTAAAATCATTGGTAATGCTTTTCTTTGGTCAAAATCATTGGTAATGCTTTTCTCTGGTACAAATTATTGGCAATGCTTTTCTTTGGTGAAAAAAACATTGGCAATTCTTTTCTCTTGTTAAAATCATTGGCAATGCTTTTCTCTGGTAAAATCATTGGCAATGCTTTTCTCTGGTAAAAATCATTTGCAATGCTTTTTTCTTGTCTGAATCACTTGCAATGCTTTTCTCATGTAGTGAAAATCGTTGATGATTCTTTCTTCGTGTAAGCATTATTGTCAATGATTTTCTCTGGTAAAAATCATCGGTTATGCATTTCTTTTATCAAAATCATAGGCAATACTTTTCTATTGTGAAAGCAATAGAAATGCTTTTTATGTATTAAAACTCTCCAACATAGTTAAATAACTAGTCAAAATCATTGGCAATGCCTTTCTCATAATTGAGATTTTTAGCAATACTTTTCTTTTGTAAAAATCATTGGCAATGCATTTCACTTATACAAATCATTAGAAATGTTTTGTTTTTTTCTAATAAAAAAATCATTGGTATTTCTTTCATATCGGAAATCATTGGCAATGTTTGTTTTTTTCTATGTAAAAATCATTGGCAAGGCTCTTTCATAGCCAAAATCGTTGGCAATACTTCTTACTTTGGTAAAAAAAAAAATCGTTTGGCAAAGCGTTTGCAGATGAATACCCCGAAGCCCACAAACATCAGCTCCTAAAATCATCCAGGATTCCAGCATCATACTTAACGTACGGAAGTGGACATTACAAACAGATGTTGTTTTCAGCCACAGTACAATGAGCACATCTTTTACACCTGATAACGAATCTGAAATTAGTACGAGGAAGCCTTGCAAGATACGTAATCGCATGGATTGGTTAATCAACTTACCCGCTTCGCCACTTCGAATGTGATGAAAATTATAAGTCTTTTTTTTTTTTTCATTTCTTTAATCTCTTTTTTTTTCAGGCTAGGAGGACGTTTGGTACGTGGGTGCTAATGCTGTGGGGTCATGTCTGAATGGATTGCTTCCTTCGAATTGAACTTTGTCCATTCTTCGTGCATCCACGTTTCCTAAGATTAATTCAATCTGACACATAGATAGATAGACGGATAGACAGATGGTTTGATAGATAGATAGATAGATAGATAGATATGAACAGGCTGAGATATATAGATAGATAGACAGACAGATAGACAGATATGAACAGGCTGAGATAGATAAATAGATAGATAGATGGATAGATATGAACAGGCTGAGATAGATAAGCCTGGTAAGTCATTCAATAGAAAAAAAACATCACGTTACCAACATTCTTTGGCTGCATGCCCTGTTGGGAAGGGGGTGATCAATGTTACTTCTCTCGCCTTCTCTTTGGGCAGTGATCACTAAAAAGTCTGAATTTTCAAAAACGAGCTGAAATTTAATAATCAATTTAGCATAAATTCGCATGGCAAATCATCCCTCTGCTACAAACCTTTTCAGAGGAGTAATTTTATTTAAAACTGTTTTTTAGACGTAATAAATAGTGGATGTTCAGAATTTCATCCCTCTTGCTCCATTGGTTTGGCTTGTATGCATGATACATACATAGCCATCCAGCCAGACCAACATGAAAAGTGAGCAAACCTATGTTGATAGTTTTGGTTGATTGTTTCCAATAGATAGACAGATAGATAGATAGATAGATGAGAACAGAATGGACTGGACAGACTGATAAATAGACGGGTCTGATTAGTCATTCAATAGAAACCGTCTCATGACCAATATCCTTTGGCAGCATTAGGGGTGAACAATAAAAAAAATTGAAGAAGGAGTGATCAAAGAATAAGTTACTTTCTATCCATTTTGTTGGGCATTAATCACTAAAAATGTCTGAATCTTCTGAAAACAAACGTGAAGGGTGCTGGACTCAAACTAGTGATCAATTCAGTATAAATTAAATTGCAAATTGAACCCCCACTAAAAACCTATTACCACTTTGTACATATACTAACATACATAGCCAGCCCGCCAAACCTGATGCTACTCATTTGGTCATGATCCTCTTGTCTTGAAGATTGGTTCTTCAACCTTAGTCCTTGCGCTGGGCGAAGAGGCATTGAGTACCATTTTTAAAGTTTCAGTCATAACTCCTTGGTGGATTGAACCACAGCCTTCCAAATCGGAGTCTAACATCTATCACTGGCCCACGGTGATCGGTACTACGAAAATCAATGTAAATTAATAAAATGGACATCTTTTGGAGAAGGCTAAAGTATGATGTAAAAAAAAAACTTTTCAAAGAAATGGCCATCGAACCTTCCTCAAACAATCCCGTCTTTCTCTCGTACCTGGTAGAGAATCCCTTTTTCTTCAATTCCTCAAAAGAAACAGATATTTTTTAAAACTCCATTTTAACGCCATTGAAGCATATTTAATATCACCAAGTGATTCTTCGACGAGCGATACAAAAATAAACAGGGGTGAATATTTTTCCTTCCGGTCCGCTGGTCGCCATCTTGCTTTTATTCACGCGAATATTTGGATGAATCCACTGAACTTGAAATGTTCGGATTTTGGGCTGTGAGCCAGACACCAGGAGGAAGACAGCTGAATCAACTGATATGATACCACATACACACACACAAATGCATATATACATATATACACTCACACACACACATATATATGTGCGTTTGTGCATGCGTATGTGTGTATGTTTACGTGTGTTTTTATTATGTCAATATATAGATATATACACACACTCACACACACACATATATATATATGTATATATAACGTTTTATATACCTCCAATACATACATAGACATATCATTAAGTGTACGTCCTAACAAAGAAAAAACAATAATTTTACAGTGAAGTCCTTTTTTGGATCGCCATTAGTTGCTTTGTTGCACTGTACTTAATCTCGTCCACGGTCTGAAATCTCTTCAGGAAAATCCAGGAGTTGCAGGGAGCCAGATATCGACCTGGGTGATACAATGCTAAAATACAATCTCACTCAAATGCGACTCACTGACGACTGAGCTACTCCATATGAGAGTTCAGTAATAACCCTTCCAATTCGTTGCTAGTCGGAGCAACTGGTTCTCGAGATATCCAAAATGGCAGGATATTATCCAGACCGAATTCAGAAAATACTGGCTCCTCGACGCCCATGATAGAAAAATGTGGCGGATGCTGGGGAAGGTCTATGTCTAACGACGGACGATAGAAGACCGATGATGATGATGATGATGATGATGATGATGATGATGATGATGATGACGACGACGACAACGATCATGATGACGATGATGATGACGACAACGACGATGATGATGATGATGATGATGATGATGATGATGATGATGATGATGATGATGATGATTACGAACTCGAAAAGAAAACAAGGAAAAAACGGAAAGATTTACTAAAATCCCATAAATAGATGATATTTTATTATTCAAAAATACCAAGGTGTGTCGGTGCGTTTGGGTTTCCGCAATTTTTTTTTTTTTGAAAATCATTGCAACAACAGGCGCTTCATTTGTTCATTCACGAAATTTTTTGCCCAGAATAACGTGCTGTTTCTTTTAAATATCTTCGATTCGACAACTTGTACACGAATTGTGCGTTAATTTTTTTTTCCATGTTTTCTGTTCGAGTTCGTATTAACACTGCAGTTTAAATCAGTGGTTCAACTACAAGTCCCAGAATCCAATACGCACAAAAAAAAAATATATAAAAAGAGAGACCATATATTGCTTCGTCTTATGTATGTATTGGAAAAGGAGAAACCTTAAGGAGATTTTGCAGCATGGCCATGTCTTTCCTTGTTTTGCAATTGTGGTGCAGGTAACGTTCAGGGAGCTGGAATGGAAAATTCTCTTACGTGTAGCGAAGTGTCAATGCCTATAAACCTCAGACTATCTGCTCTACGCAACGCTTCTCGTATGGTAAACGGTTTTAACATGTTCAAAATATCTCCTTGGAGAATACGTTCAGTTAGAACCGGCTTTGTTGTTATATGATGGAATAAAGGCCGCCAGCGCTTGGTTTTTAAATTCAGATTTATTTGCTGTTTGTTTTTTTTGTTTTTTGGGTGGGGGGGGGGCCATACATGTCAGGGTCCTTGGTTTTTATTTCAAGATTTGATGAAATCCAAGTTTTTCCATACATAACAGTTTCTCAAGTTTTTACTACTTGAATCTGTCGAGCAGTTACCTTTATTTGAATCAAAAACTAATAAAGTTGAGGGAAGGAATTTCAAATCGACCCTGGGGCCCCAGTTGAGATCCCCCCAAACTCTTAAAATATTAATTCACCAAAGGCATTTCTAATAACATTATGCAACAATAAATCTCACTAAATATCAAAAAAAGGCCCCTGAAGGAGCCAAGTCCTCTCTATATACTTACACACCGGGCCTTCAAATTTCTACTCACGTCACTGCCTTTTGAACGGTTTGCCCACGGTCTTCAGTTTGAGAACTGCTGAATTAGATGTTGACTGAAGGAAACAAGCCTACAGGTCTCCCAAATCTCTACCTAATCCCCTGATCAAAAGTCAGTAACATTTATTCATAACACTGTGTTGTAACTAACTAGTAATTGTTAATAAATGATTTATTTTGAAACTGCCTAATAGAATTTGTATGTGTTAGTGATGATAGCGCCAATCTTAACGGTTCTGTTAGGACTCTGAAAGTGATTTCTTTAAGAATATCCCTTCGTAGAAATTTAGTATATTTGGGTCAACATTGAAATGAAGGCTTGTTTATAGAGAAATGTATGCATTTAGTTTTGGACTCTTTAGTCTAATATAACAGTAGAATACATGTGAAAGAAATACAAACCAAGACAGATATTTTTCTATGAGATAAAAGAATTTAATCATAAACAAAAGGAAGCATTTGAGAAATGAAAAAAACATGTTACAGAACATTCGTAAAACAAAATAATTGACAGTGAACACAATAATGAACATATGCAATTAAATCATGTTGAATGAGAGTAGAAGATTAAAGATATGCACAATGGGAAATTAGCTTGGAAGCAAATTTAAATGATATTTTCTTGAAAGTTTCACGTCTCCCTACTGCAGACGGGCTAGTGTGCACTTGAACATTGGTGGGCCTGCTTTTAAACATAAACAACGGACGTAGTACAGAACAATAACGCTAAAAGCTCTGAGCTAGGAATGGTTATCTGTGTTAGTTTTCTATTTTAAACCTTGCACGAAAGCATATTTCAAGAGTTATCTTGTCATAGCTTTGTGTAAAGATGAGTTTACGTTGATGCTAAAATTAATGTAAATTTCGTATTTCTAAACTTAATGGGAAATCTATAAATCATATTTTTTTGTTCATTTTAGACACGGTAAAAAGTTATCCAAAAGTGTATATCATTGTTACATGTGTTATCTGGAGGGGGGGGGATATGTAGAGTCTATGGATTTATTTGAGCGGGATATCTCGTTTCTTTTTTAAGATACGGGCAGAACACATAATCTAGCTGAATAGTGGCGTGAGTTCATCAAACGCTTTGATGTTTGAATAATAACGCAACGAATTTATAAGAATATATAAAAATTATTTGACAGATAGTTTGATAACTGGATAATGATGCTGTAAGTTCATATAAATAAAATATTTTGTAAAAAAAAGATATACTGGGAATTTTTACATCAGCTGAATATAATTGAATTAATCTTTTTTTTCAGTAAAAGCTAACGATATGATCGAATAAAGATATCTGGCTAAATTGGCTGCATCAGAAGTGATACTTTGAGCACAATGTTGATGAGCACATGGTCTATATCCTCTTCGCCCTGATAAGAGTAGAACTCGTCGGGTGCCCTCAGTCCACTATCTATTGCTTACCTCTACCGAAGGATTCGAGAGAGGTATATGTATTATTATATGTTTTCCTGTTTGTCCACACAGTATACGCAAAGTTTCTGAATGGATTTTTCAATGGAGTTGACAGAGATATGTTCCATGAATTAAAACAATAATCGAATGTATTCACTCATTTTTGTCTGTTTGCCCGCGCAACATCTTCAAAAGTTCAGATTTAATTTCAATGAAATTTTGTGGATGGGTTGGCCATTAGCTGGGGATTTATCGTCTAAATTTGGGCGGAGGTTCAGAGATATTTTTTTCATACATCAAGATTAGTTTCGAAGTATGGAAAATCGAAACTTACACAGATACGTCGTCTGTATCGTAGCTGTGTATGAATTGGCTTTCATTCAGTTTCTCAGTGACAATGTCGTGAGAAGAGGTACGGGATCTCTGAGTGCTTTCCAGTTTGACATGTTTCCCACGACTATGACATTCTCCGTGACTTCTACAGCATTATTGTTATTTGAATCGACCTTCGCAGAAATCTCGCTAGTCAGACAAAGACGAATGCTGCTCTGACTGCTCAGTGCAAACTAACTTTCAACCCGATTGTATTGTGTACTCTGCCGTCTAAAACAACTCTGCGCGCGAGGCGAAAAAGAGTTAACCAGCTAGTCCAGCAGACCTACTCGATAGTGAAGTGAGTTCGAGCCACATTACGTGCCCCATTTTTTTTTGTGGGTTTGGAACTAGTATTTACTTGAGATCAGTGAGTATTTGGGCGTGCCTTCCAAAGCTACAAAACAAACGCTGACCGCTATTTTTGCTTTCCGCCTTTTTTTTTTTTTTAGTAAAAACGGAAGTGTTTTGTTATAAAGCACTCTATCCATTTCGCGTTGAAAGAAGTGAATAGACCGAGAAAAAAAACGAGATGGGAATTTGGGTTGAAAGCAGTTATTTGGGCCTTTGCATTGCCGGCGGTTGTTTACCTCAATGGTAAGAGCATCGCTACGTTGAAACGGCTACCCTATCGGTGACAGGCTCGTTTCCTGCAGCAGCCCCATTTTCTGTAAATGTTTATTCTATTTACGGTGTCTACGGTGAGAGGTACATTAACCGTGTAATGACTGGTGATTATTTCAAATAAATTTCTGTATAACATAACGCAATTTTCTGTAGTTGTTTATTCTACTTACAGTGTCTAGAGCGAGTGATACTTTAACCGTGTAATGACGGGAGATCATTTGAAATGAGTTTCTGTGTAATATATAAACACTTATAACGATATATATATATATATATATATATATATATATATATATATATATATATATAAGTGAAGATTTTTCCAATTGTACATTGTTACACTTGAAAAAGATTTTCTAATAGAAAATCTCTTCCAAGTGAAACAGAAAGTACAATCTGTCATGAGCCATCGAAAAAAATCATCACTCATTTTAGAACTGCCATACTAATGGTATTGGACGCCTCTCTGGACTATGATCTACTTAACACATCAATACATATGAACACGCAAGAAAGACACTACAAACCATGCATTATGTCATTTTTGGAATGCTATATTCGAGGACAATGTTCTTTTGAATAGAATTGGAGTGTCAAATGAAAGGAGAAAACTATCCTTCTAATATCTCGGAATAAAATCTCATCGGCAATAATTTTCATGTAAGCAACGGTTTGTTTATACAGAAAGTAATGATCATAGATATTTGAACGAGCACCAAAGCTGTTTTTTAATGGCCCAGATTGCCAAGGCCACTAGGCAACTCCCCCAAATAGCAAAGTGAGTTCGCTTCTCCAATTTTCACGATCGATTCTGAGCGAGAAAGTACAAGGATAGAAAAAATGTGATTTTCTTTCGTACAACAATTTAATTCTATCAAAAAAAATAACGACATTGTCCTGAAATTTAACATTCAGAACCACTGGTCCTGCTTGTAAGATGAACGTTTCTGACCTCAGGTCAGCGTATTCAGCTTTGATTAATCCAGACAATCAGTCACCAAACACCATCCGATTTAACACGCCGTATAGAATGGATCCCTTTTGACCTAAAAAGTATACATCAGTCAATTATAATTAACTCACACACATAGTTAAACATCGCAAAATATCCTCGTTCTTTCTCTGCTCTCTTGTGTGTGTCCCACTAGTGTTTTTTATAGTCTACTCAACACAATCTTCCGTTTTGATGAAGCTTCTGCATCCTTCAGTCTTTCAGCACTAATTCCTTATTACGTTTGCTTTTCGTTATACATATTTATTAGTATTACAGCTTGCATGATATTCCTTATAATAGAAAAACTAAGGTCCTTAGCGATATACTTCGAACAACAGTGCAGTCGTGCTACGTTCCTATTCACTGTATGACATCCTTGAACCATCACCCTTCTTCTTTTCCCCTTACACATAGTCCAACAGCATTCATCTCTTTCTCTTTATAATATTTTTAGTAGTGGTAGTATTATATACATCAAATTCTTTCTAGTAAAAAGGAGTCTACTGTGATATACTTCGAACAGCGGAGAGATCGTGTCTCGTCCTCATTCGTTATATGACATCCTTGAAAGACGTGACGGTAAATCAGTATTTTGTGTGTGTCACAAGCAAGTTCCTAATTATATGTTTTTAGATTATATACATTAGAATATGGACGTCGCTTTTTTTTTTTTATTATCTGTTTTTTCAATGGACATTATTCTTTCTTTTTCTTATCTATATTTTCTATGACTTAAATATATAAAAGAAATTAGAACTAAGGCATAACAAAACGTGAGGAGTAAAAGAAAAGCTGTTTTACAATTTTTATAAGTCCTGCCCCCATATTTTAGCGTTGATGAATAATGATGGGGGAGACATCGACGAGGCAATCTAGCTTCCCTCCCATAATTATCACTCTCTTTCTTCTTCTTCTTCTTCTTCTTCTTCTTCTTCTTCTTCTTCTTCTTCTTCTTCTTCTTCTTCTTCTTCTTCTTCTTCTTCTTCTTCTTCTTCTTCTTCTTCTTCTTCTTCTTCTTCTTCTTCTTCTTCTTCTTCTTCTTCTTCTTCTTCTTCTTCTTCTTCTTCTTCTTCTTCTTCTTCTTCTTCTTCTTCTTCTTAAACCACTCGATCCTATCTTTTTCTTTCTTCTTATAAATTCCTTTATTAACTCCCCGTCTTCTTCTTCTTCTTCTTCTTCTTCTTCTTCTTCTTCTTCTTCTTCTTCTTCTTCTTCTTCTTATTATTATTATTATTATTATTATTATTATTATTATTATTATTATTATTCTTTTTCCTCAATCACTTATTCCGATCTTTTTTCTTTTTTCTTATAACTTTCTTTATTAACTCTCTGTTGTCATCTTCTCCTTCTCCTCCTCCTCCTTCTTCTTCTTCTTCTTCTTCTTTATCGTTTCACTTCTTCTCCTTTTTTTTCTTCTGTCGTAATGCCCTTCTTTCTTTTCCTCTTCTTTCCCTTTCTTCTTTTACCTCTATTTTTTTCTTTCGTTGCTCTCTTTCCCCCTCCCTCATTTCATCATCTTTTCTTCATTTATCTCTATCTCTTTCTCCTTCTGCCTTTTCATCTTCTTACCCCTTTGTTTCTTTCATCTTATAAAACCTGCCTCAACATTCCTTCCATTTCCCTACGCTCTTCCTCA
>OY735224.1:22570566-22588066 GCA_963457665.1 Thysanoteuthis rhombus | reverse complement strand
AAACAGCACAAAATTTTCTCTGCACCGCTCAAAGTTTCTGCGAAAAAGATGGTTGGCAACCATCGGAATGCATCGAAACAGGAACTGTGCACCTCCCAATCGTCATTTTCATCAACATTCGGTCGGATCACCTCACATACAATACAATATATATATATATATATATATATATATATATATATATATATATATATATATATATCGATTCTTAGATAGATAGAAACACAGATAGATAGATAGATAGATAGATAGATAGATAGATAGATAAGAAATTAGCTGAGAAAGAATAAAAAGATAATTACGGTTTTCACTAAACGGGAAATTCTCAATCGTCTTTGCATAAGAATGTGGCTCTTTGAGCATTTTGAAAGGTGATTTCGGAGAATTTTGTCTCCAGATGTCTTCCATAAAGAATCGATCGCATCTCACTATCCAGTGAATCGTGTACTTCAACAACTCGAATGCATCGTAACAAGCCCCATGAACCCCGTATCTGTCAAGTGATATCAGATCATTTAGTGGTAAGCCCCTCGCTCTAACGACGAGGCTCTATCCGTAAGTACAGAACATCATGAAATTGTTGATCATAAAAGCGTTACGTACGACGAGACATTAAGGCGCGAACTTGACGTTGTTTGTATTGAAGGATACAAGAAAAAAAAACATGCCTGGTTAGTTGCTATGTAGAAACCATCACGTGACCTATCTATATTTGCAGATGCCGTGTTGGGGGTGATCAATGAAAATTGAAAAATTGCGGAAAAGGTTGATCAATGAACAAGTTGTTTTTCTCGCTCTGAAATTAAAAACAAATAGTATGAATGCTAGCGCAAACTGAAGATTGTTTTAGCATAAACTTACACTGCAAGAAAACCTTATTCGGAGGGAGATGTTCAAAGAATAACAAAGATCTTTTTTGTTGATATGATGAATAAATGTTGAACGTTTCAGCCCTCTAGCTTCTATGGTACGGTCTGTAGGCATGATATATACATATATACAAACAAAGCCGGCCAGACAGACCAACTTGAAAACTGGAGAAACCTTTGTTGACAGTCTTGGTGACAGTCTTGTTTGACTGTTTCTAATGGTGTGGAGTTTTTGTTTTATTTTCCTGTGGTTGTTGTTGTCGTTGTTGTTTGGTCGTGGAATCAAAGTAAACAAATGTCGGGAAATGAAAGAAAAATCCATGGAAATAAAAGAAGAAGAAAGAAGGAAAGAATGAAAGAAAAAAATGAATAAATAAATAACTGGCCATAAAAAAAAAAAGATAATGCTACAAAAAAAAAATAAAGTAGAATCGAGAAGGAGAATCTTTTTTTTTTAAGAAAGAAAGAAAGAAAGAAAGGAAGAAAGAAAGAAAAAAAGAAAGAAAGAAAGAAAGAAAGAAATGGCTAGAAAACACGAGAGGATAAAAAAGACAGGGAGAAGAAAATTATGAAAAAGATAAGAAAGGGGATGAAAGACTGGAAGGAGGAGAGAATGAAAGCAGAATCGAAAGGAATGGTTGAAAACGTGAGAATTTCAGAAAAAGAATGGAGAAGACGTATATCAAAAAATTTACTCAGAAAATACAGGAAGAAATATAGCAACAGATGAAGAAGAAGAAGAAGAATAAGAAGAAGAAGAAGAAGAAGAAGAGGAGGAGGAGAAGAAGAAGAAGAGAGTGATGAGAAGGAAAAATGAAAAAATATCAAACAAAACAATAGATGGATGGAATGTCGTTTGAGGCGATATTTAGCTAACGATCAGATCGTATAATTTGTGCTCGTTGACTTCAGAACGTGGCTTGTTGCAGAGAATATGGGAGAAAATCAAGATCATCGAATTGGTTGGGGGTTAATCACCAGGGGATGGAAGTACAAACCTCAAAACGGGGCGGAAACCGACAAATTATTTCTAAGGCCCAAGCCAGAGGGTGAAAAACAGAAATGGCTTCAAAAGGCAGCGAAGATGCAAGTGTCGTCTTAGAAGGCAATGGGCGGTAAGGGTTGTGGCAGGAGATCACATGAAAGGGCAGAAAAACAGGTGAGAATTATCTCTAAAACTGGTTGCGGACAGTGTGAAGGAGAGACAAGGGAAACCCTTGTTATGTTTGACAGGTGAAGGCTTAAGCCTTGGAGGTGAGACTTTGCGATAGTTCGGGACTTGAGGACCCTAATATCCATGACCCTAAGATCTAAGAAGTGGGCGGCGTATGGAATAAAAGAGGTGTTAAATATTCCTGCCGTTATTACGATTAGCCCCGGGTTCCAAGGTGTCAACTGTGGGATTTGTTGAAGAGATTATCTTTGAGATGAAGATTACGTTTGAGAACAGATTAAAGAAGAAGAAGAAGAAGAAGAAGAAGAAGAAGAAGAAGAAGAAGAAGAAGAAGAAGAAGAAGAAGAAGAAGAAGAAGATGATGATGAAAAGAAAGAAAGAAAAAAACGGAAGTTGAGGAAGAAGAAAAAGATGAAGAAGATGAAGAAGGAGGAAAAAAAGAAAAAGATGGAAGATGATAAATGTGGAGACGACGAAGGAACAAAAGGTGAAAGAAGGACTAATGCAGGGTGAGAAACATTGAAAAAAAGTATCAAAAAAAGATAATTCAGAAAGAAGATATATTGGGCTAGGATGATGATGATGATGAGAAGGAGGAGGAGGCGGAGGGAGAGGAAGAAGAAGAAGAGAAAGTGGGGGGATTGAAGGGGGGAGGAGAAAACCAAAACTAAGAAGATAAGAAAAGGAAGAAGAAAAGAGGGGGAAGAAGAATGAAAAATAATACAAAATGAATGAAACGAAATGAAAATCAAAAAGAAATAAGTGATGGAAAAAAAGGAGAAATGATGGAAGAAGAAGAAGAAGAAGAAGACGAAGAAGAAGAAGAAGAAGAAGAAGAAGAAGAAGAAGAAGAAGAAGAAGAAGAAGAAGAAGAAGAAGAAGAAGGGGAGGAGGAGGAGGAGGAAGACGAGGGGGGTAGATGAGGAAGATTGGGAAATTTAAAGAAAACAAAAAATTCAAGCAACAAAGAAGAAGAAGAAGAAGAAGAAAAAGAAGAAGAAGAAAGAGGAGAGGAATTTAGATAAAAAGAAAAATTCAAACAACAAGGAATGAAAAGAAGAAGAAGAAGAAGAAGAAGAAGAAGAAAAACAAGAAGACCATGGACATGAAAGAAAAGAGAAAACAAGACAAAGAATGACAGATGAAAAGGAAAAAAAAAGTGATATGAAAAGATCAATAAAAGAAGATGAAGTAAAAACCCTTTGAATAAGAAAAAAAACAAACGCTTCTTTTTATTCAAACAGGCACAGAAGAGAATCGTCGTGAAAAGCCGTTGGCGATGATATGTCGTCTGTGTTCGTACGTTGACAGCGACTCTAAAGTTCAGGTTAACAAATAATAGAGTGTGACTAATTGAAAATAACCATGGAAAACTGATAATTGCCCACTAATTAGATTATAGCAATTTAAGTGTACAGCCATAGCAAGGCTCATAAAAGGGTGTATAATTGGCATTTGATGCCTGTCGCTTTAAATTCATGAGCTTTCAGGCGCCCGCTCTCGAGCAATGCCTGGCTAACTGGTCTCCTGAATAATCACCCAAAGAGTTTTTCGGACGATCTTACGGGGGATGAGTGAAAAATTGTTGGACTAAGTTACGAAAACATATTAGGAACGAAAATAGCGTTAGAAGTTTTAAAATGGATAGAATAGATTCCAATGAAATAGGATTTTAAATTAACTGAAAGGTCAGTTTTGAGAACAAGTCGATGAAATTTTCAAAAGATTATAATTTTATACGAAAAAAAACTTGATAATTTCCATGGAGCTGAATTTCTTTGAAGTTGCATTATTCAAAAGAACATTGGTCTCTCCTTGTGTGATTTCAGCCTGACCGGAACTTTCATGGTCAGGTATGGGGTAGAAATTAATTAAAGTAAAATGTCAACCGGTTCATGGGGACTGAGGTCGCTCCAGGGATATTCAAACTCAATCGGAACCTTCATTGTTATGTGCCGAATAAACCCGAGTGTTGACCGCATGATATTTAAGATTTTTTCTCTTAGTATTTTCACAAATATTTCACTAATCTCACTAATCGACTAAAAGTAAATATTGTATTTTATGTATTTTTTTTTTTCAGTATTGACTGGGGAATTGGAAGTGAAATAAATTAATCAATCGAAATTCTTGTTATTTGTGTTGTACAGACGATGTTTCGGCCGATCTATTTTACGGCTCTTTTTGCGTTTACCATCCATTTATAAAGAGGGGCACCTTTTCCGGTAGTGTCAGGTAACAGTAACAAACAAAATTTTTTTAAAGAAATTAAGCCATGCTTATGACGTAAGTTGGGTTGTTTTGCATTGTTTTGGTTTTTTTACGTATTTCTTTGTTAGACCAGAATTTCCATGTTTCGTCTCTGTTGAACAGCAAGTCACATCGAGTTGAACAACTTGAAATCCACACTGGACTGACTAATCCAATAAGCCAATACGTTGATGTATGCCGCTTCTTTGAATTTTCTTGCTCTCCAACGGCATTCCTTGCCTATAATCCGGACTTCTTCCCAGAGAGAGTAGTATTCACCGTTCTCTGATATAAAATCACTTGAAGTCTCATCCGTTTGAGGTGACGGTTATCGTTGTTCGGAAAAGAGAGTTCAGGTAACATAAGACCCTAAATAGTTTGTTCAGAGAAAGGAATAATAATGAAAAAAATGGTTATTATTCCTTGCTGGAGCGATTTCAAAAGTTGTGTGAAATGTCCGGCGAGACATGGGAAATGTTGTGTAAGTTGACAGGTGAACATATTGAACAATCTGTTCAAATTCACCGAACTTTTGGGTAACATCTAGCGTACATATGTCTGTGTTGGTGTGTGGGGTGTTTGTGTACGCACGCATGTGTGTTTCTTTGTAAGTGGAAAGATTTTCCCGACAATATGTATTTTATTAATCAATACATTGCACGCAAAGACACACACACACACATAAATAATATTTGGAAGGAAAAGTTACGTCCGACATAATGGTGAAAATTCATAGATAATTAGTGTTTGAGCTAGCATGTATGTGCACACCCACGTGCACACACATTCAGGATACAGATCCCCCCTCACCCAGAGAAGCAGCAGGAACACTCTCTAAAGTCCCTTACACACATACATATCCTCTACCCGACATAGATAATTGAGGGCAGGTATACGAACACCCTGATCCAAAGTGTCTTCTCGCACAATTTTGACCATGCCACCCGCTGACGACTTCAAACACGTTTCCACTTACGACAAATATAACTCCACCACCGCTGAATCTTCCCGTCTTCGTTTTCCTGCTCACATTGAAGATGTAGTGTCATTACAAAGAGACAACTGTGAATAAATACCTATTCACCCAACGAGTGTCTTTCCTTATTGTCTATAAATTTTTCACTGTGTATTTATTTATGAGTAAAGATTGTTCAATGGTCCATTACAGATTATTCATTCTGTTTCACTTCAGACAGATTTTTCTTTCTACTGATGGTGTTGGACACTTTTTTGATCTAAAATCTACTTAATACACGCGCTTGTTGTATATTTCGTTATTGTTCTCTTATATATATATATATATATTTGTATTTGAAAATAGAAATTTTGCTAGAAATCGCTTGGTTTTGAGAGTTAAAAGCAGGAACATTGCTCTTAGAGAATCAAAATGTATTGCGATCAACATAAAAAAAGATTGCATTTAGTCAATGTTAATGGTTCTGAATGCTAATTCCTGGAAAATGTTTGTAATATTGTTCAGTTGAAAAACAAAATTTTTTTCTATACTTCTGAAATCTTGTCTAGAATCGATCAATGAAATAAACAAGGCGAACTGGCATTACTATTTGGAATTTGCCAAACTAGTAAGTTAATTTGGATCCCCATCAAAGCCCAAAATCTGAGGCAATAAAAACAGATTCCATGCTTGGGTCCCCTATATATAGGCAAGGTTCCTTCTTCAATTTCTATCTATTATACTAGATCAACTAATCTTTTTCTTGCACCTGATACGGAAACTGTACGATCATCTACCCTTTTCTCTCCTATTTTCCTCCTGCTTTCTTACATTTCTCACAACGCTAAGCTTACTGCTTATCCCTTACTTCTGTCACTAGAATCCTTATAAACCATCCCATTGAATCATATATATATATATATATATATATATATATATATATATATATTACAGCTCATAAGTATGTATACAGTTAGACGAAAGGAAGTCAAACAAAAGAAAAATCTAATATTGATTCTAAATCAAATATCAATGTTAAATACAGGTGTGGAGGTTTTGGCCGATCAATACCGCTAGGAGATGCTATGATGAAATTCTGTACTGTGTTAAATACACGAAACAGGTCTATGGCAAAACAGCCAATGATACCCTCAGTAATATTTAACGTACAGCATTAGAATAGAAATATATTAAGAGGGATTGGAAAGTAACTGACTTGCACGACATGACAGCGTTAGATGATTTGGAGAACTGTTGGTATTAAAAAAAATCATGATATCTCTAAGCTAAAATTCTTTTCTAGTTTTCTTTTTAGGTTTTGTCCAAGCCAAGTCATGCATTGACCGTTTAATGACGGGGGATCATTTCAAAGTTTTTTATATGTTATAACACAATTCATGATAATTCTGTCGAATCATACATCCATTTCTTAATATACATATATATATATATATATATATATATATATATATATATATATATATATATATATATATATATACATATATATATTGAGAGAGAGAGAGAGAGGGAGGGCAGATGGGATACCATTTTTTGCTCGCAAAGCAAAGCTCCTGATGGTGGACTTATATTCCACAGCAAACCTATAACCTCTAAAAGGTACCCACACACAGCACACACTACTGAAGATGGGAATACCTCCCGGAACATGTCTGGACCATCAATGAAAAAATATACAGATAAATAAACGTCCATACACTTTCACTCCTGAATCTGTCTCACTCCATATATATATATATATATATATATATATGGTACATATCAGGTTAGCAATATAGTATAATATAATATAATATAAGGCAACATCTGATATGTGATGGATGTATCTCATAGAGTGCTCGATACATTCAATTTATACTTTGAAAGTCAAGTTGTTTAAGGGTAGGCACAGAGAGGGCAGAAACAGGAACTAGTTCGTGTAGAGAATCCACATCCTATTATTTATATATATATATATATATATATATATATACACACACACAAACACACACGCACACACACACACACATATGTATATATATATATATATATATATATATATATATATATATATATATATATATATATATATATATATATTCGTTCTAATTAAGTGGAAAGAAGGCAAAATAAAAAAAAGTAGATTCATGTTTTAGAAAATAAAGCCCATGAATATGATATATAGTCTTTTCTGTCATTAACTAAGGTCAGCTTAGTGCAGCACAAGGCCACTGTAAGTGTTTCTTTGTCATAGTTATAGTTCGAACCAAAACGTTGTTGAGAACGCTATCAACGATGCCTGGCAATGTTGAAATCCTCAGGGGAAGTTTTCATCAAGGTAGGATTGTAAGAAGAGAAAACAGACAATACGTCTCCAGTAATCCGAGACTGGATTGGATTGATAATGACAGTGTCAAATCACTGGCGATGACTTGTTGAATGATGACAATGGCACATCTTATGATTTTCGAACAATATTCAATCAATAAATTAGTATTTACAAAAGGTGAAGGATCCATAATACCGTTGCTCAGTGATTATTGCACTTTTCTATTTTGGTCGATACCATTTCGTCGGTAGGATGCAAGTCCAACAGTGCGATTCCTCCAACCTTAACACATGGCTTAGGGTGTACTCAATTAGCTGCCGAGTGCATAGAAAAATTTGTACCTCTGAAAAGTTTACCACACTCTCTACTCATGCAAATCGAACCCTCAACCGTCTGTGCGTGAGGTAAAACCATGCTAACCATTATTTTTTCCGTGCAGACAATGGATATTGAAAATCTTTAAAAAAGTTGATATTATAAAATAATTGTATTTACTATGATATTGCAGGTGTGAACAACGACTCGAAGATTGCCCGTGAGAAAGGCATGAATCCATATCTCAACCTAGTTGTTGGTAAAACATCACAGGATAAGGTGAGTGACGCTACTTCGGACGCTTGTCGCCAATTCATATATCTCAAACAGTAATGGGATTTGTAGAGCTCGGGCAGATCAGGTCGTATCCAGCGTAAGGGCACCACTATGATGTTTTGTCATTAGAGAGACTTGGAACTTCTCTGTGAACTCTCTTATAGCTGATAACGAGAGTTTACAGAAAAGTTCCTAGCATAACATATGGTTATTTTGAGCGCCTTAAAAGACTTGCTGACGGCCTCAGTTCAAGTTAAAGTTGAAATCGGGTGTTTCAACTCTTCCAAATTATACGATTAAGTGCCAGCCAACTTAGCTTCTGGCAGTTTTGAGAAGTTTGGAATCTGGAATTAAGGAAAAGTTGAAACTCAAACGAGACCGAAATGTCTTCGGGAATATAGAAAAAGCCCCTTTTTCCTCGCCTGGATTTGGCCGGGCTCATTTGAAAACGGGTCGTAGAAGACAAATCAGTCAGTCTACGGTTACCCCGAGGGTGGATTTCTTAAAAAGAGGCTTTCAGCTGAGTTCGGCAAATTCAGCTGTTAGCGTTGCTGGATTTGAATATGATTAAAGGATTGAAGAAAAAGACGGCGCTTTTGGGTGTGGCTTTGAGGTCCAAAAAGAAAATATTCCGATCTGAATATTGCCCAAATCAAAGGGTAAGAATAACTTCATTCTAACGTCTTTCTTTTCATCTTCTCTTTTTATTTTTATTTTCCTCATTCTCTTTCCTTTTCTCTGTCTTTTTTCTATTTTCTTTTGTCTTTCCTCTTTTTTTTCTTTGCCTCTTCTCTCTTTCTGTCCTCTTTTTCTCTTTCTTTTTCTCTGTCATTTTTCTCTTCTCGTTTTGTCTTTCTTTTTCTTTTCTTCTCTTTTTTCTTTCCCTTCCTTTCCTTTCTTTTTGCCTTTCTTTTCATCTTCCCTTTTCTCTGTTTATTCTCTTTCTTTTTTTCTTTCTTTCTTTTTCTCTCATCTCTTTCTATCTCCCTTTTCTCTTTCTTTTCCTCCTGTTTCTCCTTTCTTTTCCTCTTTCTCTTCTTTTTCCTTCATCGACTTTCTTTTCGATTTGGTTTTACTGTCTCTTATCTCCCCCCCCTCTCTCTCTCTCTCTCTCTGACGCATCTTCTCTGCCTTCCTCTCCCTTACTCTTTAATTTTCTGCTGTCCTCCATCTTTCTTCTTTCTCTCTGTCTCTCTCTTTACAATCATACTGATACCATATTCCACTATGTATTAAGCGCATTTTCCTCAAAATTCTAATCTGAAAAATCCAAGTGCGTATTATCTATGGAAACATAACTGTTACACACAGGATAATATATCTTTATTCGAAATTAAAGCTCGATGCAGGCGGCTTATTTATGGGTGCGGATTATATCAGGTGAAATATTTATATTTTAGAATATTTATCAAGCATAGTTTAGTACAGCACCAGGCCAAATAAAAAGAGACAGTGTTGCGCCAATCTTCCAAGCGGGAACAACCTCGCTGTAAAATATTGATAACTAGTCAATTCTTGTTAAAAATGCATCTCAGATACATAGATATACCCCGCTATCCGAAAGTAGTGTTCCTATTAAAGTCTTTCGTAAGCTGCAAAGACGTAAAGCAAAGAAGCAATCACCATTAACTTATATAAATAAGAGAGCGTACGCTACCTCTATAAATGTTCACTGAAAAACAAAAGCGGAATGCTATTTTCATTGCTCGCCTTTTTTTTTTCGGAAGAATAACAAAAATGGCGTAAAGCAAATTTTCGAAAAGCGGGTAATATCTGTATTTGAATTCTTTTGAATGATCATTTTTAGAAAAATTACGAAAAGCTCATTTCAGAGGAAGAGTCCATTGTTTCAAATGGTAGCGGGGAGATATTTATAAGTGGAAGAGTCCATGGTTACTGACAGAGAACCAAGAAAATCTCACTGTTCATTACATGGATAGATTTCATTCTGTCTTCAAATAACGTCACAAAGTCATTCTTGGAAGTCAATCAAAGTATATTTTGTTATTTATAGCCTGAAACTGTCTTTAAAGTGGCTAAATTGGGCCAATTTTCCTATTTCCGGCCAATTTAATGTTGAAATGTTATATATATTCATTAAAAGCCCACTTATCAAATAACTAACAACGCACTAAGACCCCAAAACTAATTCAAATAAAAATTGGACATCTACTTTTAAATTATATTCAGTAATTACTTTTCTTTTTTTTTTTTTCTGATTGGCCAGTGCTAAGATGTACATTTTTATCTCCTAAATTTGAAAAAATTGCCCGGTAATGGAGAAAAGTGGCTAATTTGGCAACTCTACAACTCTCTCATAAGCCTGTAAGCCATATTTCCCCTCTCTCTTTTCATCTGTATGCCTTTTCTGTCATCTCCCAACTTTTCTCTCTACTCGCCCTGTCTCTCTGCATTTCCTCTCCATATTTCTCTCTTCCATTGGCCAATTTTTGTCTCCACAATTGAAGCTACGCTGCTAAAGATTATTCTTCAACGAGCAAGCCAAGCAGCACAGATGGACGACCGTTTTCTTCCTATGATCCTTCTCTTGGGCAAATAGATCTCTGGCTGTTGTTATAGGATTGGGGCTCCACAGATGATGTACAAGATCTCTTTAAAGAAAAAAAGACCTTTGTTTACCGAGGTATCCACTTCAAACAGTTGACAACAGAGGCTGCTGACAGTTATATATAGTGACATAAGGTCTTCAAAACATACCTCCCAAAGCTAACAGAAGAACAAAAACAGAGGGAAAGATGTGTTGTCGTAAAACCGGAGTTCCCTCCGACCGCCAGACATTCTCTTGCAGCCACTGGAGAAAAACATACCTCTTCTGTATCAACCTCGCTGGCCATCAGAGAACCTTCAATAGACCCTCTTAAACTCACTGGAATATAGGATTAATCCGTGTAGAGAATTGATAACATAACGTATGTAATAATTCCTAAATTGCTTGGATCGTTGACGTACAATAATCTGCGGATCACAGGCTTAACTTCAAGCTTGACCTTCACTTTGTATGTATCCATCTATCTATCATAGTCTATCTTTATCTATCTATCTATCTATCTATTCTTGCATCTATCTGCTGATCTCGGCTAGGCTTTGAAAAGACGAGGTTCACCAGCTCATAGGGAGTTACAAATCGTCTAGACATACGTGTGCAGCGGTACTGCAGAGATCAAAATCAAAGGTTGCTGTCTTCGATTGAGAAGACACGAGACAAAAACCTGTACAAACGAAGAGAGAAACAAACCAAGAACAGCGTATAGAGTTTAGTCAGCGGATATGAAAAGCACTTTGATGAAAATGAGGCAACTCACAGAAGAACATGCTGAGGAGGAAATGTTTATGGCTGAAAATGGACCAATTTTTCTCTGAGATTGGGAGTGCGTTTGACGCTTATTCCAGGCATCACAGTAAGAAGCAGGATGTTTGGTGGCATTTCACTGTCGGCGAGGACATAAGAACGTACACAGAGGATAGCGAAGAAAAAGAATGAAGTATGAGAAATTTAAACTATCTCTTTATCTATTCGTACAAAAGTCATCAATGCAAATTAGTATATTCAATTGTATGATGGATTGCATGGTTGTCCTATACGATTTCTGTTATAACACTAAAACTTTCGGTGGATTGGTCCGTGTGAAAAACAAGAGAATCGCTTCAAAATCTCTGAATGTGCACTAATTTCGTATATAATATTCTAATAGATCCTCAAAACCGAAGAAACAAAAGAAATATATATATATATATATATATATATATATCCCCGTCCATGCCTCGAATAGGGCTTGACTGGCCATAAAAAAAATCAGATTAGATTGAAGACAGACACATACTAGTAGTAAATTCTTATTGAGAAACGGACATGAACTATCTAGCAAAGAAAGATGAAAAATTCAAACTTTTTCAACCGCTAGAAGTCCCCAAAATCCCAAAGCTGCTGCAAGAACCGGATGAGTACAATTGAATTTGCTGTATTTTATTTATTTATCTATTTATCTATTTACTTGCAGTTCTTGCATCAGCATTTGGATTTTGGGGACTTCTAGCAGTTGAAAAAGTTTGAGTTTTTCATCTTTTATTGCTAAATATTTCATGTCTGTCTGTCTTCAATCTAATCCAACAGTTGAATGGTTTGTTTTTATTTACTTGTCCTTTACTTCAATGCCTTGTTCATTCATCCAGCTCTGTATTGCTCGATTGTAATATCCCCAGCCCCTAAACCGCTGTCAAAAATATAAACTAGAGTATAGCTTCAAAATCTCTGAATGTGCACTAATTTCGTATATAATATTACAAATAGAAGAATTGAAGGGTTGTTGAAAAATATATATTGGATCGTCTCTTGTGATATATCAGTGGAGGTTTATTCATACAAACCCTAAAAGACTCTATGTCTGATAACGCATTAAAACAGCTGAGTTGGGTTGAAACTTCAAAAGCACATTTTTTCCAAGTCATTCACCTGCAAACACGGTAGTTTTAATAGCAATCACTTCGAACCGTGTCAGAAAACACTGAAAGATTGCATTTAAGATGTAACCATATAATGAGTCAATGCGCAGATCTTTCTGGTTATTTGTTTGTTTATTTGCACTTGGATGATATCATTAGCCGATTTACCTTCCAATCATGACATAACAATGAAAACTAGAGAAACTCTGAAATTTTCGTGTCTGATCATCACACATCAAAACAGCTTGAGATGAGTTTAAACTTACAAAATCAAAAAAAAAAAAAAAGAAAATTGGGATATTTGAATTGTTAAAAATAAATAGCCTGATAGAATAGTTCTAGGCTCCGTATTGCTGATCCATACATTTTTACGGGTATATTCTTGTAGATAGATTAACATTGAATGCAAAAAGTCTTATTCTTGCTGGTTGATTGATTCGAAAATTCCTGTTAAAAATAATGCGCAAATTTTGTGCCATTAACGAAATTTTTAGCATAAGCATCTGGAAGCTACACTTAGTCAGAATTCTGTGTCACAAGGCACAAAATCACTTCATCACAATCTGGCTCACTTAATTCAAATCTCCGTCTATTCTTATCCATTTACCCTCCAAGCTATCTTTCTATCTATCTGTCCATTTTGCTGTCTTGCCTACCATAGTTTCTCCCTTTCTTTCTCTCTCTACTTTTCTATCTATCTATCTATCTATCTATTTATCTACCCATCTATATATATATATATATATATATATATATATATATATATATATATATATATATATATATATATATATATATGTCTATTTATTTATTTATCTATTTATTTCATCTTTTCTCATGCACAGTTTTCCATGTCTAAAAACGACATTTTTTTTCTCCTTTTGATATCATCTGACGAGATTTCGGTCAGTGATCCAGGTTGGGAGGCAAAGGGAGAAATATTCTAACCATCTTGTGAGGTGTGAAATCCTCCCTTAAGGCTTGCAGTCTCACCACATCGCATTATTAGTCTCTTGACAGTTCAACCAAGGCACATATGGCAATTATTAACGCTTATCGTCATCGAATTTAACTAAAACCTTCTTTTTCGCCTGTTCGTGAACCTTGTAAAAAGACCATATTCCACCATGTATAAATACGTATTTCCCCCGAAAATTATGAGAGTCCAGGTACGTGTTATCTATAAAAACATAATAGTTATAAATATTTGTATAAATATTTGCATAAACGGGATGAATTATAAATTGCGTTATATCATATAAAAACTTATTTGAAATGCTTTCCCACCATTGCACCGTTGATATATCACTCACCTTAGACAGCATGAGTAGAATAAACAATTCAAGAAAATGGGGATACTGGTGGAATCGAACCTGCCTACGATGGGGTCGCCGCTTTCACGTAGTGATACACAGGATGATAATTTTTTCATTCAAAATTGAGGCTCAGTGGCGGGTTACGCATTACACATGATGAAATACAATAGTTTCATTGCAATTGTTTTTTTTTACCAGTTGAAATATGGGTTTATAATGTTTACGTCTGATTTCATAATCTTAAAATTGTAACAACATCATAATTAGGTTTCATCAAATATTACAAATCATATATTTATCATCTGCCTATAGTAATACGCTGTGTGGATTTATTTGTTAGTATATATATTTATGTGTATGTGTGTGTATGCACGTGTGTGTGTGTGTGTGTGTGTGTGCGTGTGTGTGCTATCTTGTGGTCTCTCTACCACAAGACATCAAAGTACATCCAGAAGAAGACAAGAGCCGGGGACACCATAGAATCCATTAAAAATCTCAAATGGCAAAGAGCTGGGCATGTTGCAAGAATGGCAGACAACCGATGGACATCACGACTCACAACATGGATCCCCCGAGACCACGTGCGCAACTGAGGTTGGCAGAGTGCTAGATGGAGAAACGAGCTAGACAAATTCAGAAAGTACTGGCTCTGCGTCGCCCACGATAGAGAAGTGTGGCGAATCCTAGAGGAAGGTCTATGTCCGACGACGGACTTTAAAAGACTGAAGATGATGATGATGATATCTGTCCTTTGTCGGGCTAAGGACTGCAACGAAGTCGAAATTTATGTTCTGATGACGTATTTAAATGCTGGATTTAAAGACTAAAATCATAAATACTAATAAAAACAAAAAGTTATAAAAATCTGTTCATGGTCAACAGAACGCTATTCTCACCGAATTGCAAATCCCAATTAGACACGTATATGAAATGCCATGAATATCAATATACTTATTTCAAATGTGCTGTTATTTTTTCCGCGCAAGTAAACTAGTGAAATATACAATACGTTAGGCATGGCATTTTCGAATCATTTTACAAGAAATTTAATTATTTACTAGAATAGACTCGTCAGGAATGACAGGTTTATTTATGTATGGATCGGCACAAAGGCGCCTAAAGCTATTTCATGAGGTAATAATTCAAGTATCCTAATTTCATTTTTTTTCTCAAAGTCTCAAATCAATTAAAGCAGTTTTAATTTGTGCTCAGACACGAAGTTTCAAAAGTTTCTACGAGATATTTTTTTATTGTAATGTCATAATGCCATAAAAATGGTAACAACCAATGAGATCATTTGAACACATACTACCGAACAAATAAACAGAAAGATTTGTATTTAAGCTCATTACGTGGTTAGGTATATTTATGAGTGTGTGTGTATAAATGCACGATTATGTATGTATATATATATATGTTTGTGTGTGCGCGTTGTAGAAAATTAAATAATGTAGAAAAGGAAAAAGACGTAAGACTACTTAGTAAAGATAAAATGCGACCGATAATGTAGCCACTTCACCGTAGCGTTGTTCTGACCATTGAGCAAAATAGCCACCGGTAATGCATAGTCCCAAATAATTGTTTTAACTCCAGATTTTCTTCTTGTTTATTCAAGGTCTATGGTTGTGTATATATTGTGTGCTGTAGAAAATTTGATAATGTGGAAAGGGAAAAACACGTGAAACTACTTAGTACAGATAAAATCGAACCTACGAGCGATAGTGTAGCCTCTTCGACGTAGCGTTGTTCAGACCACTGAGCCAAATAGCCATCGGTAATGCAAAGGCCCAGATAACCGTTTCCACTCCAGATTCTCATCTTGTTTATCCACGGTCTATATCTACTGTATTTGTTTCTTTCAACGCGACAATCAAGTTATTAAGAAATGGATGTATGATCTGATAGAATGATCATAAGTTGTGGTATATTATTTTGAAACACTTTATTGGTCGTAGGTTCGATTCCTGCAGCAGCCCCGATTTCTTTAATTGTCTATCCTATCAACATTGTCTAGACCAAACAATACACTAACCGAGTAATAACGAGAGATCATTTTAAATAAGAGTTTCGAGATAATATAGCGCATTCTACCAGATCATATATCCATTTCTTAATAACATATATATATCAGAGATTACTCCTTGCTAAAAATACCATGTAACCCAGTACAATCTGTCATATGATACTTGGGTATCGCTTAGTAATCTCCATTACCCGGAGAAATACTATAGAAGACTTAGCATGGCATTCCTGCGAACTTCTGTGTTAAGATCTCATCTGGTTTTGGTTTTCATATTATGTATGTTTACATATTATCATAAATTAAAGACCATCAACCAAAACTATCGACAGATTTCTTCAGATAAGTAAGTTTCTCTGACTATGTAAGTATCACGCGCTCAGACTGCAGCTAGAGAGCTAGAGGGATGATAGTTTTAGCATCTAATCCTTATTATAGAAAGGTGTATAACCAATGCATCCTCCCGATATTCATTTATGGAGCTGAAACATGGAATCTAATCGAGAGACAGATTTGCAAATTGAGAACCATGCAACGTGCACATGAAAAGATCAAGCTGGGCCGCACATGGAGAGACCACAAGACAGCACAGTACATCCGGGAAGAGACAAGAGTCAGGGACATCATAGAATCTATTAAAAATCTCAAATGGCACTGGGCTGGCCATGTTGCAAGAATGGCAGACAACCGATGGACATCACGACTCACAACATGGATCCCAAAAGATCACATGTGCAACCGAGGCCGGCAGAATATTAGATGGAGAGACAAGCTAGACAAATTCAGAATGTACAGGCTCCGGGAAGCCCATGATAGAGAAGTGTGACAAATCCTGGGGAAGGTCTATGTCCAACGACGGATGATAGAAGACTTATGATGATGATGATGTCTAAGGAGAGAAGATTTTTCAAAATCCCCCTCCCAAATAGGTTTTTACTCACAGGTTCATTTTACAGAGTAAGTGTATTGTAAATTGGTCTGGCAACATTCACGCTTCTTGTATTTTTTTTTATTCGGACCTTATTGGTCATCATCATCATCATCATTATTCACGCATATAAACACATACACACATAAACAAACAAAGAGAGAAGAAATCTGTTGCCCTCTTGGCTGATTGGTCGAGCCAGCCACTTGTAGGGCAACGGTGATTCGGTTATTGTACAATTTTGACACAAACCTCCCCAGACCCTGCTTTTGCGCAATGTAAGGGAATGCTACAAGTGTCTCTTGAAGTTTTCTCAACTCTTTATTGAGTGATGCAACTGGTCAACTGTTGTACTTCGTTTACAAGCCTTATGAAATTCAGAAACGAGGAAAACGTTGTTTTCTATATGAATGCAAGGAGACGAACATCGATCAACCTTTAAGCATGTATCTTCCTCGTCTTGTCCAACTCAGAAAAAAATCATTTTCTGTACCAGATAGACACGAGCGATAAAAATAGATTTAAGAGTGAATAAAACGAAGAAAATCAAGGGTAGAACCAGGACAAGACTTCAACGTTCCATTCAAAGCAGAATCTATAGTGAAAA
>OY735224.1:22525566-22568066 GCA_963457665.1 Thysanoteuthis rhombus | reverse complement strand
CTTCCAATTACAAACAAAACAGTGTTGGGGATGATCAATTAAAACACTGGAAGGAGGGGTGACTTAAGGATAAGTTACTTTTCTCGTCTCTTGTAACAACTAAAGTGACTAAATTTTCAAAAAAAAAAAAAAAAAAAGAAATAAAACAAGCGGGTACAAACCAGGGACCAATTTAGCATAAATTTACATTGTAAACTGAAACCTCACTAAAAACGTATTTGGGAAGTATTTTTGTAAAACAAAACCAAAAACGCTCTTTGAAGACATAATGAAGAGTAAATGTTTAAATTTTCAGCCCTCTGACTCCATTGGAGCGGCCTGCGTTCAAACGTACTTACATACAATGTGAATAGTGATAAATCTACAGCAAGCATTTGTACATGTACTGAGTAGATCTTTAATACAAAATTTTGCTTAGTACCAACGCTAGAGCGGTTATAACAAGAGTAGAGATTTCTTACTAGTTCATAACAGATTGTACATTCTGTTTCACATACGTGCAAATATACATTTATAGCAATCTGGACCGATTTGAAAACTGAAGAAACCTATTTCGACAGTTTGGGTTTACGGTTTCTAACTTGAAAGATTTCGACTAATTATAGGTATGTTAAATTATTTAGTCTATTGTGTTTAAAAAACATTCAACCTTTGTAACAGTAATATTGGGAGCCGTCAACCAAAGCTGCCAACATAGGTTTCTTTAGTTTGCAAGTGAATCTGGCTATGAATGCATCGCGTGCACAGGCTACACTAATGGAGCTAGAGGGCTGAATAATGCGAAATTTACTCCTTTTAAAGATAATAAAAGAGCTGTTTTCTCTCAAAATCACCCTCAATAGATTTTAGTGGGGATTTCGACTTACAACGTGAGTTTATGCTAAAGTGGATCCTTAGTTTGTACCTAGTAGCGTTCATGTTTGTTTTTTGAAAATTCGGTTTTTCTTCTCTCTTGATGACAACCAAACAAAAAGCGAGAGAAGTTATTTATTCGTTGATCACTCTTTTTCGAATTTTCGTTTTTTTTTATTAACCATTCCACAACGCAAAGCTAAAAGACATTGGTCATCCGACAGTCTCTATAGAGTGACTAACCAAACCTGTTACCATTTTGCTTAAACTCTACGAACTACTTCACTCAGAGAGATTGCCCAGGTTATTCTGTTCCCCAGAATGACCCGGGCAATCTATACGCTCGTTGAATAACAAAAATATCGAAATTTTCCCCATTACCATTATAGAAACATTATCGCCATTATGCCAAAAGTAAAAGAACACCCAGTTGACCCTAGAGACAAGATTGTTCAAGAATATTTGGCAGGTAAAGGTTATAAAGTACTCGGTAAACAATCTAATATTCATGTTGCCACAATTGGACAAGAAGGGCGAGCGCCTCCATTAGGATATTCTTGAACGCCGAAGCCAAGGAACATATAACAAGAACATGATGTGAGGTTATATTTTTGGGGTCTGGTTCGTGAAAATGAATCATAGAACTATCGTGAATCTCAAAAGAAAAAAACCACTCGCTTCTAGATCTTAAGGTAAAATTAATTACTGTGTAAATACACATTGATTTAGAAAAAAAGCAACTTTTCTAAGAATGTGAATAAGACTGAGCGAATTCACCAGTTGGGAAAAGGTAATTTTTTTGAAAAATCACTGATTTGGTCACAAAAGCAAAGTTTGTAGTGGGGTGGGTAATAGCCATTTTCTTTACTTATTACGTATAAAAAATTTGGAAAATACCACACATTATCCGGGGGCGAAAATTGCGTTGCATGGTGTGATATGAATAACTTGATATTCCATTTCGAATTTGCAAAGCAGTAATGTTTGAAGGGGATCGATTTACGATGTAAGTTTATGAAAACCTATTATGGGTGGGGGGAAGTACTAAGTAGATCTTTACATATTCATCCCTTTAGTTCTACTAGTGATGCTATGTACGTGCCATACATACATATCCACTTAAAAACTGAAGAAAACTATATTTATTTCGACTATGTTGATGTTGACAGTTTGGGTTGACGGTTTCTAATTACCGTGGTCAGACTGCTGTAGCATTGTGGCTTTACAAATCATTGACTAGGTAAGTGGGGGGGGGTGATAGGAGCATTCAAAATAATCAATGGGATTTCAAAATATGGGACATTTTTTTTATATCTCCCCTTACTGGAAATCTATTGGCAAGCCAGATCCGCAAGAAAAATAAGTCTACTAAACAAATAGATCTTTCTTTTTTTTCTGATAGGGTAATTATTTCGAAACTCGGACCCATGGACCCCTGCGTGGATCCGGTGAATAATTCATGGGATCGATCGCAGTGCTCCCTCGAAACCTGGCACTGCGAATATTGTGTCAGAAAAAACGACGCCCTCCATGGCAAAACTATCAACAACAGAAAAAAAAATTGTACGCAAACCTGTACCATTTATGAGAATTCAAATAAATGTTATGTATTTAGAATAAGTATTATTTTCAAAGGTTGCCTAGTGTAGTTATTGTAGTCTAAAAACCAAATGTTGAAAATAGAGATAGCCAGAATATTTCTTTTATTGATGGGACTCAATGTGATAAAGTAATACACTTTTCGAATTAGTTGCATGGTCTCGAAAAAAGTAGCTCTAGTGTAGAGATTATTGAAAATAAAGTAGATAAGTTTAGAAAAAAAGGAATGAACAGGAGCTTACAAGGTTGTTTTTGAGATCTATCTGACGAAATTTCCGAAAGAATTTGATCTTTACATTCTGCTAAATCTTTCCCTCGTAACAACGAAAACAATCTTCACCAAATTTCGGGGAGTAAACTCTAACTGTTTGACTATGTTACGTTAAATAAAATCACTAACATTTCGCTACTGTGGTTTGAAATCACGAAATGGGGAATTGCAAGACAACTCTCTTACCAACTGGGCTAAACTGATGGCTTTCATTAACACGTGACTCTATTTATCATGTACATACAATATAAAAGTTCCAATAGTCATCTCAGAGTTGCTAATTCAGATATGATTTCTCAATATTCCGATTCTGGAAGTTACTCTTAAATTCAATTTAAGAAAAAAAAAACTCAATTGGCAAAGCTGAGATTCATGGAATTTTTTTAAAACGTCTAAATATTGTCAAAACTGGATCCACAAATTCGAGGAAAAAAACATCTAAATTGGCAACCCTGAATCATCTTCAGTTGGGATAGAAATAGGATAAGAGTTTGACCCCAAGGTAACCAGACTTGTTTATATCTATAATCATTTCGTGAATTTTATTTAGTTATCATATATTAGAGAAAGTAATGAACTGGTCTCGGTGTGGACTAGCTGCCTTCTATAAACGTATTTGTATAAACTGTTGAGTTCACGTGTAAATATTGTATATAATTGGAGATGCCCGAAGAGGCATAATCAAATAATAAATGTACTCTTATCTTGTAGCCTTTTGCCTGACTGCAATGATTAGGAAATATTTGCATCAGCTGTAACAGTTTGTTAACCTCAGCAGTGAGTTAGTTCAGTAGTAGTTCTATAAAAAGTATTCTCTTGATTGAGATCGTAAGAAAAAAAAATGTTTTTTAAACAAACACGAGCACTAATTAATTAATTAAGAAAGTTAATTAAAGAAGCTAATTAATTGATGGAGCAAGCTAATTAGGTAAAATTTACAAATAATGGCGTAGACAAAAACAGAAAAGTCGGTGACACCCATATGGTTCGCTTGTTGATGAACTAGTTGCGTACATCTTCGCGTTATGAGCTAGCGACGTCTTTCTTCGGTGTTCGGGTCCTGGCGAGAACCATGATTTTGAATTCCGAGTTTCAAGGTATGATGCCATGCTGACACCTGACGATAATCGCTGCAACATGATACGAGTACAGTGGCTCTTAGGAGAGCATACTGTCAGGTGTCCTCCACGGAGTACCGTCTGCGTGAGAAAGGACCGGTTGCAGGGGTCCAGTCCAACTTGGCAACAGGCTCTGCTAATCGACAGTGGAGGGTAGACAGAGACGACCTCAGATCAATTTTTTTGCTGTATACGGCAAGACTTCGGTAGAGTAAGCTCAACTTTCAAAAACCAAGCGATCCTAATAATCCTAAAAAGAAGAGTATGCAACCAATGCATTCTCCTGATAATCACTTATGGAGCTGGAACATGGAACCTTACCAAGAGACAGATCCATAAACTGAGAAGCATGCAACGCGCACATGAGAGAATCATACTCAACCTCACATGGAGAGATCACAAGACAACACAATACACCAGGAAGAAAACGGGAGTTCGAGACATCATAGAATCTATTAGAAAACTTACATGGCAATGGGCAGGCCATGTTGCGAGAATGGCAGACAACCGATGGACATCACGACTCACAACATGGATCCTCAGAGATCACATACAAAACAGAGGCCGACAGAATACAAGATGGAGAGATGAACTAGACAAAGTCAGAAAATACTGGCTCTGCGACACCCATGATGGAGAATAATGGCAGATCCTAGGGAAGGTCTATGTCCAACGACGGACGCTGAAAGACCGATAATGATGAGGAGGAGAGTAATGATGATGATGATGTGATTGATCAAAGGGTCTTACCTGACTGATGATGATGATGATGATACGGCACTTGATACTCCAAGACAGTCACCCATCAGGGTAATTAATTATCTCGATCTTGCTCAACTTCGATAGAGGCCAAAATAAGTCATGTGAAAGCTTGGATCTTGAATGTTTATTTTTCAAGATACGGGGATACTCTCTGCTTGGGAGATCAGCGAAACATAACAAATATCTTTATTTTTTTGTGGGTCGTTAAGAACCGCTTGTGATCCTGTTTTCAATTCCATGACTATTCCATCGATATAACAAGAAAGTATAGCCTTGCCAATGCCATGGTCAGAGGAAGAAATTTGTGCATAGATTCACCCTAAGATATAATCACTTTTTTTGTAGCCCATTATCCAACCTTCCATGGAATTAGATTGAAATTCGTGGAGTTCTTTTGAAGATAGTGAGTGGATAGTCGTGTACGTATATATGAATGTATGGAAAAGAATGATCCTGGATGTGCCTCAAAATTTACCTGTTCTACCTTACACCATCACCCCCCCCCCCTAATACGAAATTTCATTGAAAGTCACCGAGAAGTTTTAGAAATATCTTGTTGACGGATGGGTAGGCAGACAGACGGACAGAGTCGAATACACATACCTCTCTGACCCCGTTGACAGAAGTAACTGTATTTTCAATTCAACACAATGAACAGATCAGATTCGCTAGGAAATTGCATCGAACAGTTCCCCAATATGTTCTTGTGAGTTCAAGCTTTTTTCATAATTTCTAACCTTATTCAAATCATTTTTTTTAAACCTCTACATTAGGTCTATTCTTCACTTTTTTTCTTAGCCCGTTACCCTCCTTTCCACAAAATTTCATTGAAACTCATTGGGTATTTTTGGAGATACCGTGTGGACAGACAGACGGAGAGGTGCGACCGAATGCGTGTCCAACTTCGGTGGCAGAAGTAAACAACGGTTCAATTTCCCAATTACTTGTTCCTCAAGTTTTGTCGATTCAAAGTCATTCGATAAGAATGCAGTCCAATTTCCCTGCTAGCTAATGACTTGAACAGGAATGAGGATTGGTGTAACGTTTGCTTGAACGGAAAACGGAATTGGCGGATCGATTTCGATTCTCGGTTGAGGTTGCGTGCTTTAGATTCGTGCTAATGTCTCTTGGGAAGGTATGAATCCACTTCTCCCCTAGCTGTTGGTATATAACATGGCAGCTCAAGCCTTCTGTCCCAGTAAAGCAGGACTTCCAAGAAAAAAAAGATACTCTGGAGAAAACTACCAGTAGCTTTGGCAAAGGACTACCAATTTTACCCGTAGAGTTTAGTTGCTACTGAAACATCAAAGTTGCCCTATGTATCTCTACAAGTTTACAAAATGACTTGAACACTATTGGATAGTTGCATGAAGACTACTCTAGGTGTTATGTCACATCTTGCCACTACTGCTCGGCTGAGGGCCAGTGTGTATAAATAGTTGACAGCTGAGTCACGTCAAGTGGTCAATTTGGCGGGTCGTAGTGAAGGGCAGGAGTTACAGTTCAAGTCACCAGAAGTTGTTTATTTCTTTGTTTTTTTACATTGTCCTTTGTATACAAATACGCTTATGGGAAGCAAGTAGTGTTCAATCCATACAGAGAACAGTTTATTACATTCTCCCATATATAACAACTGGAGACTAAAAGAACTGAAGTACACCTATACAACAAACACATTTATAACAAACACTCATCTCAAGCTGTTTCAAAGAGTGATGATCAGACATAGAGTCTAAAGAGTTTCTATGACGTAATTTCTATAGTTATAAAATAATAGGAAGCTAATGCAACCAATTAGTCCATCCCATTTGAGCGCAATCAGACAAATAGATTTTGCATATAATCTCATCATATGGCTAGATTGTAAATACAGTTCGAGGTGATTGGTACTAACACAGCCGTGTTGGCAATTGAATGACCGCAGATTTAAAATATAAAACTTTCATCCAGCGAACGATCCCAGACTACTCAACAACTAGCCCATCCTACACACCAGCAGACAGATTTTATAATTATAGATGTGAATATAGTGTGTGCGCTTGGGTGACAGAAGAGATTTAGCGAAAGGTCGAGCGGATGTCGAAGATGATGAACGTGGTGGACTATTTCTGCAATCATTCTAGAGTCGAGTCATCAATCATTTCAGGCGACGTATTCGATCTTTTTGCATTTTAGCTAGGGGGGAGGGGTTCTTACGTGCGTAGGCGCCTACAACGTTCATTATTTTCGACATCCTCTCGACTTTTGCACAATATCTCATGCCACTAGAACACACCTACAATGACGTGCATTCTTCCCTCCAAACGTAAGTTAGCTTACGAAAAGATTCGGTGGCCAGTCGTTCGATTTTACTGAAGATTTCAAATTAATGTCTTGCTCGATTTTTTTTTTTTTTTGACTGACCGTTTTGACGTCTCGTCGGGAAACACGTCTAATCCAACCGATGCGTAATAGCAGACTGACGATGTGAACAGATTGAAACATTCAGGGGTTGTTTGCGTTCGCTCATTGGTCAATGTAAACCACGTGGTTCGCGCATGCAGGTTGTGTTTCGTCTTACATAAGTGCAGCCTCCTTATTTAACAAGACTGACCGTTTCAAAGCTATACTCCACTGTCACTGAAGCCTAAATTACTTAGCTTATGGGTTTGGGAAATAATTGTAAAAGCAATTTTCGTTTAACTAAAAATTCGGCCATAGAGGGAACTTGATAGTGTCCAGATATTTGTCTAGATAAATCTAGATAATTCAAGATATGATTGAAATGATTCTAGATATAAACTGGAGAGAAAATAAGCTGGCCTGTGGGGGAAAGATGGTCAGGTGACCCCAATCTTCTGGTGAGGTTGACAAGAGGTTGCATGTCGAATTCCAGTATCCTCAGAACCCTTGAAGAGTTCTGATTTTTTGAGGGCCGTCGTGGTTGATATCTCCGACTTCTGACTTTTTTCTAATATATTGTGTTGTTTTCTGATCTCTCCATGGGGTTTTGCATGATTCTCTCACACACACGTTGGATGGTTCTCAGTTCGAGGATTAATCTCATTGGTTAGGTTGTATGTTTCAGCTCCATGGGTGACTATCGGGAGTATGCATTGTTTGTTGACCCTTCCGACCATTCACAGCAACATTGCATTTATTCTGAAAAAAATCAAAATGTCTCGTATAATCCTATATATACCTTCCACTGATTGTAATATTTATGTTTTTTAATGCACGAGTGTAATTTCTACACTCTTGCACAGGTCCGACTAAGAAAGTTTTCATTTTTGCTTCTTTTCTTTCGTTTTTTTAATCTAGAACCTTAACTTTTATATTAACATGGCTTTTTTTATATCACGTATTCTGGTCGTATGTACGAATGGTCCCAAGTCGGGTAGGTCGTAAGTCAGGGATCAGGTTTACTTGAAAAATATCAAAAAACTTTATTGCTCTGTATTTTCTTGTTCATGTTCAACCAAAATGATCTTGTTCGTTTATGCAATTGCAAAAGATCAAGAATATATATATATATATATATATATATATATATATATATATATATATATATATATATATATAAGGGAGGGTATTCAACAATTAGCATTTAATGGTTATCACCCTTGACAAATGTTACTGCAGAAAATATAGTTCATTGCGTTGCGTATTATATAATAAGTAGATTATATGCAGCTATTCCCGGTAAGCCATTTTTGTCTCAGATCACTTCAGTAGACCGCCTCCCTCGAACACCATCTCTACTGGGCTTCTTTTTTCTTCTTTTTTTTTTTCACTCATTATTGCATGCTGTCATTTTTGCAATTAAAAATATATTTCTCTCTTCTCGGTCTATCTTCGAACAGAAATATGCCAAGTCCATTATTTTGTCGAAATCCATGCAAGATATTTACGATATTTTTACCAGCAACGAACGAATGTTAACGACCTTCTTACCATGACACCTCTCTGCCGGAAGTATGCAGGCAATGATATAACACTACCCATAATTCCAAGTTAGATGTCAGCGTACTTTTACAGCGATTCTTTTCTTTTGTTTTTTTTTTGTGATATCTATATGTATATATATATATTTTTTTTTTTTCCTTACATTTTCTTTCTTCTTACTTTTTTTTTCTTGCAATTACGTTCCGACATTTTGTCACCAATTTGAGACCACTGCCGGATTTAGAGAATGAACGTATTCAGCCCGGATGAACTAGCTGTTATAATTCACTCCGTCATTCGAGTGTCGCTTTCTTCGTTCCCCAACGTCATTTCATTTCCCAATTTTTCTTCCACTTTATTCATTTTTTTTTCTTTCACATCATTTTTCGCCCGGTTAACTTACGATTCTGCCATGTTAGATTATTGGAAGAACCAATACTAACATTTTTTTTTTTTTTTTTGTAGATATAATTCATACCATCGAATCATTGGGGAGCCTTTTTTGAACTGTATATAAAAATCATCAACTTACCCAGCCCCAACAAAAAATTGTTGATATGGGATTAGGTATGATTTTCTCGTGTTTTGTTTTTTTGTTTTTGTTTTTGTTTTTTGGTGATCGTAGTGTGAAATAAATTTTCTGCGATGTTGTGGTGAATAGACAATGAAAAGTTTGGGTCAGTGAATGTGACCAGCTAAGTTAAAATCAAGACAGAGAAGGCTATGTTAAGATAGAAAAGCTCGTCTCTCATTCCTCAATTTTCAACTTGAGTCATGTTTTTCTGTGGTATATTTTTGTAAAGATATCAATGAGAATTTTGAAAAAACAAAAAAAACAGGTCTGCTTGGTTACTCACGCAATTGGAAACCGTCACGTGACCAACGTCTTTTGGCAGCATGCTGTGTTGGGGTGAGCAATGAAAAAGAAAATAGAAAAAAAAGGGTGATTGATGAATAAGTCACTTCTCTAACCTTTTACTAGGTGATGATTAACCTCCCCCCCCCAAAAAAAAATCTCAATAAAAAAAAAAAAAAACTAGAGAGAATCGCAAGGGATTACTTTAGCATGAACTTACATAGTGAACTGAACCTCCTACTAAAAAAAAACGAACATCAGGGGTGGTTTTCAAAATATAAAGGAAAATGTTTTTGTTTTTGCTTTTTTCTGAACATGGTGAGGGGTAAATGTTTGAATTTTCAGCCCTCTAGCTCCATTTGTGCGACCTATACGTGCAACGCATACACATATACATACATACATGGCCAGACAGACCAACTTGAAGACAAAAGAGACCTATGTCGACGATGACTGTGTTGGTGCTGATTTCCAGCCCTCTAGCTCTATTGACACTGCCTGTGCGCAGGACATATACATACATACATACATACATACATACATACACAGGCATACATACATACGTAGCCAACCAGCAAGTAAGCCAGTCTAACCTAAAAACTGAAGAAACCTATGTTGACGGTGAGTATGTTGGTGTTGATTTCCAGCCCTCTTGCTCCATTGGCACAGCCTGTGTGTGAGACATCTACATACATGTACATACATACATACATACAGAGGCGTATGGGATCACTTTGCTTGAAGGGGCAAAAAGGATTGATTAGCCCGAAAATTCGCACGGGTTAGCCCAAATTACACCGATTTGACGGAAATTTCACACGTTTGCCCAATTTGGGGAGTGCAGTTGATCCCTTTGGACCCTGGCTCGTACGCCCATACATACATACATAGCTAGCCAGCAAGTAAGCCAGTCCGACCTAAATACTGAAGAAACCTATGTTGACAGTTACGGTTGACGTTTTTTTTTTTTTTTTTAAACTGGCTGTTTATAATCTGCTTCGTCATTCGCGTGTCGTTTTCTCTTCCTCTACCCCCCCTCCCCAACGCCATTCCCCCACCCCCTGCCAGATCGTCTTCCTCTTCAGATTTTATTTTCTTTGTTTCTCGCAAATTAGGCCGTCATTTTCTTTTTCTCTTTTTTTTTTTTCGTTCGAATTCCTTTTTCACTTAATCCGAGCGGTACAATTATTTCCACTATTAGAAAATGTCAACCAGCACTGTCAGCGTGGGTTTCTTTGGTTTTGTAGTTGGTCGGTCTGAATATCTGGACACATATGTATGTATGTATGTATGTATGTATGTATGTATGTATGTATGTATGTATGTGTACGTACGTATATATATGCACGTACGTATGTATGTATGTTTATATGTATGTGTATATGTACGTATATATGCATGTATATATGTATGTATGTACATATGTATGTATATGTGTACGTACGTACGTACGTATGTATGTACATATGTATGTATGTATGTATATATATATATATATGTGTGTATATATATATATGCATGTACGTATGTATGCATGTTTGTATGAATGTATATATATGTATATATGTATGTACGTATGTATGTTTTTATGCATATATGTATGCACGTATGTATTTATGTATGTTTGTATGTATGTATAAATGTATGTACGTACGTATGTGTGTATATATGTACGTACGTATGTATTTATGTATGTATATATGTATGTATATATATATGTATGTACGTATGTATTTATGTATGTATATATGTATGTATATATATATATATATGTATGTATATATGTATGTACGTACGTATGTATATATATATGTATGTATATATGTATGTATATATGTATGTACGTACGTATGTATATATGTACGTATGTATCATGCAAATCGGTCGCACCAATCGAAATATACACGGTGGACATTTTCAACATTCACTCCTTACAACGTCTAGAAAAAGAGTTTCCTTTTTTTTTTCTTCTCCTTCAAAATTCACACCCAAATATTTGTTGTTGTTTTTTTTTGTGTGGGGTTTATTTACGATGTAAACTTAAAAATGCAAAATGGATCCCTAGTTCATGCCCGCTTATTTGGTTGTTGTTTTTGTTGTGGTTGTGTCTGTGTGTGTTTTTTAATTTGGAATTTTTAATGATCCAACAGAAGGTGAGAGCATTAACTTGATCATTGACCTTTCTCTTTTTCCCTAATTTTTTATTGATCACCCCAAACACAACACGCTGGGAAAAAAAAGTTGGTCACGTGACAGTTTCTATTGAGTGACCTAGCTGACCTGTTTTTAAATATAATACGATGTGCATATGCGTGTGTGTGTGTGTGTGTGTGTGTGAAAAAATTGTTTTCCGATCAAGTGAAAGGAAGAGAAAAAAGAAAAAGGTGAACATCTGGCTGAGAGGTTGGTTAGCAGCTCAGAAAAAGGTAATCGGTGAACCGAGTTCAAACCCCGACTTGAGGCAATATGCATTCACTACGCACTAGTGCTCTTGGTAAAGGCATTAATCCATCCCAACCACAGGTAAAATGGTGGTGCTTACAGTGTTGACGTCAATTGTTGCTTATCTCAAAACCTCCAGCCGAGCGTGTGATTTCAAGTTGGCTTGCAGGAATAACTGAGAATTTTCCCAACAATCGTTTACCCAATATCGCGATGAACACGATGTATTCAATGAATAATTATTTCACATTATTTCAAACTGATCATTTGGTTGAAGATAAATAAAATCCTATATCAGGATTATATAGGATTCTTTTTTTTTTTCTGTGTCTACTCCAGAGCTTGGCCAGGATTCCGAATGCTGATTGTCAAGGTAGAAAGACAATCCCTACTTGGGAGATTAACGCAATACAAGTTTTATACTCCATTTGGTCTCCTGTCGGACTTATTCAAGTTTCATAAGTAGGCTTAGAAGGAGATTACTAGGCATCATCCGTCTTCTTTAAAGACTAACATACACGCTTTTGATCTCCCAGTGTCGGAGTCAAATAAGGTACTATAAAACAGGCCTGGTTAGTCACATGATAGAAACCATAACATGACCAACGTCTCAAGGCAAGGTGATCAATTTTAAAAAATTGACGAAAAGGGTGATCAATGAATAAGTTCTCGCCTGTTTTTGAGTAGTAATCACAATTTTTTTTTTTAAAGCAAACACAAAATATTTATCTATTTAGCATAAACTTACATTGTAAATTCAATCCCACTGAAACCTATCTGGGGGTAAGTTAAAAAAAAAACTATCTTTCAAAACATAATAAGGAGTGATTGTTGAAAATTTCAGCCTTGTAGCTCGATTCGTGCGGTCCGTACGCGTGTTACATACATACATACATACATACATACATACATAGCCAGCCGAACCAACTTCAAAACTGAAAAAACCTGTTTGATAGTTTTGGTTGACGGTTTCTGTCGAGGATAGATAGATAGATAGATAGATAGATAGATAGATATATAGATAGATATGAACAAACTTAGATAGTAGATAGATTATGAAAAGATAGTGATTTTCACTCAACAAGGTAGTGGCCTGTCTGTCCCCCTTCCTTTAGGCTACCTTGGATTTTATTAGCATCATTATGCAGTATAGAATAAGTAAGTTTTCTTGTATTAATTTCAATTTGGTAAGCAAGTATAAAGGAACTCTTCTGGGCGGTGTTGCCAAATCAAAAAATATTTTCACGCTAGTTTGATTGCCCTAGAAGTGCTAAAAAGTGCTAGACTAAAAGATTTTCTAGAAGCGCTAAAAAGCGTTAAACTAAAGGAAATGGCCAGAAAAACGCAAAAATGGTCAAAACACACCAAAATGATAATAAAAATGATCAAAAATACGCCAAAAAACGGCAGAAATGTTAAAGCATGCCTGCGCTAATTAAGTGTTTTCACCACCGCCAAAACAAGAAACGCGCTGAATTCAACACAAAAAGTGCTAAATTAGCAACGCTGCTTCTTAGGTATGAATGAATGGTGGCGAGGGGGTTATAGAAAACAAGAAGAGAAATAAGATAGGGTAGAATTTTACCGTCCTAGAATTTAACCTGCTTACCCTCACATGGGGAGATCACAAGACAGCACAGTATATCAGGAAGAAAATGGTAGTCCGAGACATCATAGAATCCATTAAAAAAACATAATTGGCAATGGGTAGGCCATATTGCAAGAATGAAAGACAACCGATGGACATCATGTCTCACAACATGGATCCCCAGAGATCACATGTGAAACAGAAGCTGACAGAATACAAGATGGAGAGATAAACTAGACAAGTTCAGAAAAATACTGGCTCTGCAACGCCCATGAGAGAGAAATGTGGCAGGTCCTGGGTAAGGTCTATGTCCTACGACGGACGATAAAAGACTGATGATGATGATGATGATGATGATGATGATGATGATGATGATGATGGTGTGACTGGTCAAAGGGCCTTACCTGTTGTTACTAAGGCATATATGGGATTTTGGTTGACTGAAGACTCCGGTAACACCAATTCCTCGTTAGCTAACGAATTATGAGAAAATGTATTGTTCTGAGTCTGTTTGACCCAAGACGGCCGTCCCACTAACTGGACATGTTTTTTCTGACCCCTCTCCCGTGGATATGGGGGCCCTGAAAATAGAGTAATGTTAAGTAGAAGGTGGACAACCGATGGACATCGCAACTCACGACATGGATCCCCCGAGATCACATGCGCAACCGAGGCCGGCTGAATATTAGATTGAGAGACGAGCCAGACAAATTCAGAATGTACTGGCTCCGCGACACCCATGATAGAGAAGTGTGGTGAATCCAAGGAACGGTCTATGTCCAACGACAGACATTAAAAACATGATGATGATGATGATGGTGATGATGATGATGATGATGATGATGATGATGATGATGATGATGATGATGATGATGATGATGTAGAAGGCAAGCGATCTCGGAAAGCTTTAGTTGATTATAGTAGCATCTTGCAGTGGACATAATAGCGAAGATATCTTCCTTGTCATCTTTCCTTGTTGGCTGAGCCTCAAACGAGCTAATGTTGGGGGGGGGGGTAAAAAATAACACCACCACCCCGCCAAAAAAAACGTATATAGCCCTTCGGATATGAATCAATAAAATTCATATCTTTTGGACACGACGGTTTGTTTGTTTGTCGGTTAGTTTTTATTGTTGTGCGCGATGTGAAATTTCAATTCGCAGGAAACATAAGACCACCGACAGCGTGGAATGCAATCAACCAGCAAGGATCACGGTCTGATAGGATCACTGCAGGTGAAATTGCACATGTATATGATAAGTGGCACGCATATATACTGTCACAGTCACTCTTGCACTTCCTTCGGTTTTAATGAGCAACTGGGTGTTTAAGGTTAGTGATTTTAGTCAATTATCACTTTTAATCGGAGTTAATATTTTAACTGTAATTAATGGGGGTGTGGTATCTATGTGATACGCCTACGGAGATATTTCATGGTGGCTGCACTAAAATCAAAACGAAATCGAGGCACAGTAATACCATGACTGAAAATGCCATACATATCTGTTGTATTATTTCGATGTATAGCGAATGGAGAGAAAAAAAAAACTATGCTCGCCATTACATTCAATAATTGAACAAAATATCAAAATATGAAGTCATGTAAAAAAAAAAACTAAAAGAAACAAATTTCCATCGAAGAATAAATATGGTCAGAATAAAATTCTATTTATGACATTACTGGCATTTTCAATTGGAACATATCTAAAAAAAAAACAAAAAAAAAACGGGGTTGGGGGTTGGAAAAATCATCTAGAAACATCACCGGAGAATCTAGATGTTATTAATAAACCCGTCAAAATATGCTCCCAAAAAATTCCTTTGAAAAAAAATTTTTTTAAAAATTTTTTCCAAAACAAATGTGGAGTACTGATGCTAATTTTCAAGTTTGTAGACAAAACGGAACGACCAGGAGCACTTGAACACACAGACACACGCACATCTAAATAATGATAGAAGTCTTTGCCAGCTTTGGTGGCTACGGAGGTTCACCTGTGTAAAAAAAAAAGATAAATAAATAAAATGTTTTAATATTAGAAACCGTCAAATTAAACTGACACCTGAACTGTAAATAGGTTACTTCAGTTTTCAATTTAGGCTGGCTGACTGGCTATGTATATATGTATCTATCTTAGTCTGTATCTCAAGCCGTACCAAAGGAGCAAGAGAGTTGAAACTTTCAACATTTAATCGTTATTATGTCCATGAAGAGGAATTCGTTTTGTTTTTTGAAAACCTCCCCTATATACGGTTTTTAGCGGGGTGGGTCCAATTTGCAGTCCAAGTTTTAGCTAAATTGATCCCCAGCTTGTGCCAGCATACCAGTTTGTTTCTTTTACGAAAATTCAGAATTTCTTTGTGATCACTGCCCGACTAAAAGCGCCAGAAGTAACTTATTCATTGATCACTTCTTTTTCAATCTTTTTTAATTGATTACGTCTAACACGATATGCTGCGAAACTCTATGTTAGTGTGTGTGTGTGTTTGTGTGTGTGTGTGTGTGTGTGTGTGTGTGTGTGTGTGTGTGTGTGTGTGTGTTTAATTTCAGGCCCCTTTACAACATATGTTACAGACCCCGCACTAGCTTGATTTAACCCTGCGCACAGCTGTGACGACCAAGAACTTGCACCCTCTTCCCTCCAATTTCGGCACCAATTATTGTCCAAATTCAATACATTTTATGGACGTGTATCCTCCTTTTTAATATTTTTTACACAATGTCAGGTAGTTACGTTTTTCAGCCTTATTCACTCGTATATTGTATCGGACAGTCTTCAGAAGTCGTTCAACTTGTTTACTGCGACAGACGTGATAACGCGTCTTGGCAAGTTGGCAGTCCATTCATACAGACGAGGCAGCTCGTCTTGCGATAGACTTTTATCCTTCGTTTTTCTCATTAACTACATTTATGCATCAACTATATTCATTAGATATTTGTTTATCCCTATGAGAAAAATGACTGATGAATTAATATTTCTATCAGATGATTTTTTTTGGGGGGGGGGGGAATCTACCAAACTTTGTTCGGTTGAAGAATCCATTTTTTGTTGGTGGTTGATAGATACGTTTAGTGAGAAAATTGTTACCGTCATATGGAAGAGTCTGTGGTTATGGACACAGAAACGGAGAATCGCACTGTTCATTGTATAAGTAGATTCTGTTGTACGTATTAGTTTTATTTGTATGAAAATACAATGAAGATTTTGATTTTGATTTCTGCGTGTAAAAAGTCAGCACAAGAATTATAACCTTATACCAGAATACACAATGTTCAGAACCTGCGCCGTTGTGAGATCAGAATAAATGTTTCAATGACATCACAGTGTTCGATTACAACGTCATGAAAAATGGGTTAAAGGTGTGAATATTGTAAATCTTTCTATCTGTTTGTTTGTCTGTTTCTCTCTCTCTCTCTCTCTCTCTCTTTCTCTTTCTTTCTCTCTCTCTCTTTCCTTCATTCTCTCTGTCTCTCTATCTTTCTCTGTCTCTCTTTCTCTCCCTCTCTCTGTATGCTTTTGACCTTTTTTTCCAAAGTGGTCCGAAAGATAGTGAAGAGAACGGTGGCTTAAATCCTTCCGCCCAGCAACCGAGTGAGGGCAGCCAGTCTTGTGCTCCCTCACTTAATTTTTTAGAACAATACCACGTCGTCCTTTGCTAGTATATGAATGAGGCCACAGACCTCTCGGTCACCAACCTCTTAGTTTACCCACTTTTCCACCTTTTTAAGACGTCAGTTTTTACAGCCGATTAATTCACGACATTAATTTGCATGCACCATTCTAATTGATGCGTTTCCCACAAAATAACAGCAAAGGAAACGATTTACGACAGCGTATTTCAGGCTTCGGGACATTTGACGGGACATGAACGAGAATATGCGTGATTTAAGACGTGATTTGAAAACCTGCGGAAAGCGGACGTGTTTTTGCGTTAATTTTGTGAACGTCTGAGGCTAGAGGAAATGAGATTTTATCCTTTTTTTCATAGGTTAACCTCCCCACTTTTTCTCTCACCGAGTTTCTTCGGAAGCGTCCTCAGTGCTGGATTAACTACGTATCAAAATTAGAATATGTCAGGGGCCCCGCAATTTCAAGGGCCCTGCGCTAAATGCTTGTAAGCCATCAATTCTGATTCAATGATTTTTCACATGATCTATTATCATAAGTTATAGATGTTATACATTGAATTTAGTTTCTCACATCGAAGAGAATAATATATAAAGTGGGAGGTTCACAAATGTTATTACAAGTTTTGGTGAATTCAATATAAATACAGACATAATTCGTTATTATTAAAGGTTTTTGCATCCTTTACAGCAGGGTTGTCTACGGGAAATACCTAATTTTAAAGTGCAAATTCATGTTGGTGATTAAGTCTTACTATTACTGAAATGTTGGACATATTTGTTGAATTAGAGGGAGCTCGACTTTCATGAAGAAGAAAATCCCACTGGTCTTGAAAAAGAGGGTCTGCAAACAATACATCCTCCCGATAGTCACCGATGGAAGTGAAACATGGAACCTAACCAAAAGATTGACCCTCAGGCTGAGAACCATGTAACGTGCACATAAGATAAGCGTGCTAAATCTCATGTGGAGGGATCGTAAGATAGCACAGTACATTAGAGAAAAGATAGGGGTCAGGGATACCAGAGTATCTATTAGAATGGGCCGGACTTGATGAAAGAATGGCCGACAATCGCTTTCCCAGAGATCATATGTGACATTGTAGCTGACAGAAAGTAAGATTGTGTGATGAGCTAGATAAATTCAGGAAATACTGGCTCTGCAACGTCTATCATAGAGAGATATGGTGAATCTTGACCGACGCAAAAAGGATTATGATTATAATAATCATAGCAAATTTTAAAAAATGGATTGGTTTACTATACAAACCAAAAAATTCTGTTCTGATATTTATGTTTATTTTTTAAAATTCAGGGTCTCTTTATAAATATATTCTACAGACCTCACACTACTTCCATTCGATCCTGGTTTTTACACCTGTTTTTTTTTTGGGGGGGGGGTTCTTCTTGTTTTTTCTTTCATAAAATATCCCTCCACCACACTTCTTACTCAGAGTTCCGTCTAATGAGTCTGGCAGAACAAGAACGAACCCAAAGATTTCTTGATTCCCGCTTCGTAAGTATACCAGCTTTCCAAGTTTCAGGATATCTAACGAGACAAGAACGAGAATATGCGTGACTCAAGACGTGATTTAAATACCGTGTTTTTTTTTTGTTGTTGTTGTTTTGTTTTTGTCGTTTTTTGTTTTTGTTTTTTGCTCAATTTATTTAACAGTTATTTATTACTCGCGAAAACATTCTCGATTATATCAAATTTTCTATAAGGCGATTTATTTTTAGAAAAAAACTATACAGGGAAAATTATTCTCACAGTAGGAAACGTCTTCTGACAGCATGTTGCGTGGGGATAATCAATTAAAAAATTGGAAAAATTGGTGATCAATAAAAAAAAAACTTTTCTCGCATTTCTGGTGGGGGGAGGATGATCACTAAAAAGTTTTGATTTTTCTAAAAAGCTGGCAAGTAAATCCCATCAGTCCTAAGAGGAAGAGTGTAAAACCAATGCATCCTCCCGAAAGTCACTTATGGAGTTGTAACATGGAACCTAACCATTGACCTACACACTGAGACGCATGCAACGTGCACATGAGAGAATTATGCTCAAAATTACACGAAGAGACCACAATAGAGCACGGTATATCGGGGGGAAAATAGGAGTTCGAGACATCGTAGAATCCATAAGGGAAACTCAAATGGCAACGGACTGGTCATGTAGTAAGAATGGCAGATGACCGATGGCTATCACGACTCACAACATGGATCCTCAGAGATGAAAGATGCAACTGAGGCCGACAGAATATGAGATGGCGAGATGAATTCGACTGGTTCAGGTAATATTGGCTCTGTGATGTCCACGATAGAGAGGTGTAGGGAAAGTCTATGTCCAACGACGGACAATAAACGGCTGGTGATGATGATGATGATGATGATGATGATGATGATATGTATAGAAATATTTATGTATTGGTATGGAATTATGGTGATTTTCATATATATACATGTATGATTATAAGTTGTATTATGTTATATAGAAACTCTTATTTGAAATGATTACCTGCCATTACACGGTTAATGTCTCACTTGGCTTGAGCAACTTGCATTACCGGCAGCTGTTCAGCGACGTTGAAGCGGCTACCCCATCGGTCACTGGTTCGATTCCTGCAACAGTCCCATTTTCTTCAATTGTTCATTCTATTTACGTTATCTAAGCCAACTGATGCATTAACTGCGTAATAATGGGAAATCAATTCAAATAAGAGTTCGTATATAATATAGCACAATTTATAATAATTTCGTATGATCATATATATATATCCATTGCTTATTACATAAAATAGATAAAACGGTAAAAAAAACACTGAAGGGAATTACATCAATTGCATTGACAGATATTGGGAAATAAGTGACTGAAGTGACACGAAAAGTCTTTTGATGTAGTGTTTAAAGCTGTAAATCTTTCTAGACTCTCTCTCTCTCTCTCTCTCTCTCTCTCTCTCTATATATATATATATATATATATATATATATATATATATATATATATAGCATAGTACCCATAGAAAAATGATGGGATTTTTATGCTATGTATGGATATACTGAAATTTCAGAGCATTTTTTAATTTTTAAAACGATGTTTCAAAAATCAAACCAAGAATTTCTTTTCAACAATGCTCAGACTGCAATAGCAATAGCAGTAGTCAGATGACTATTTATAACTTTCTCGACGGATAGTACGCTGGTTAAATTAATAAGTATTACATTCCTGAAATCAAGTATTAGATTAACGGATGTTTGTTGATTTTGGCCCATTGGGAGCTTTCAATCCTTCTGTAATTATTTTTCGGTGATTGTTTTCACCAAATAAAAAAAGAAAAAAAAGAACGACATAGCTCCGATTGGCAGTCGTTAGATTATTTTTATTTAAATTATTTCTCTCTTCTAGGCACCAACTGAGTTGAAATCTTGTGAGAAGGAGCAAGATCATTTTTTAAAAATATATTACAATTGTGAAACGGTGTTTGAAAAAATAATTGGTTGATTTTAAATACATCCCTTTTCGATTGGAAAATCCAATTCCCACATAACGTTAAAAACACCATTGTTTATAGAAACTATGCTTGTATATCTATTACATATATATATATATATATATATATATATATATATATATATATATATATATATATATATATATATATATATATATATTATTATTATTATTATTATTATTATTAACAAATAGAAATGTAATACAACAGACGTAATTATGAATTGCGTTGTATTACATTGAGACTATTTGAAATGATCTCCTTTCATTACAAAGTAAATACATCATTTGGCCTCGACTACATGGATAGAATAAACAATCAATGGAAAAGGGGCTGCTGTAGGAATTGAACTTGCAATCGGTATGGTAGCTGCTTTTATCGTAGCGTAGCATTTACCATGGAGGTAAACAGCCGTCAGTAATGCTGGGACCCAAATGTTTACTATTATACTTATTTTGAGTTTTTGCATTACTGGCAAGAAACTATCAATATAGGTTTCTTTTCAGTTTTTGAATTGATCCAGCTTGCTTGCTGGCTATGTATATACGTGTGTTTGTGCGTAACGCATCCAGATTGCACAAACGGAGCTGAAGGGCAGGATATTTTATGAGAACCGACAAGCAAAACCGTTAGCATCAATATAGTAAACATCAACATTAGTTTTTTTTTTTCAGTTTTCAAGTTAGTCTGGCTGGGTATATATATGTATAGATGGATGGAAGGATCACTCACGCGTACAAGCTGCCCCTATGACGCTAATAGGCTGAAAATTAAAGCGTCTGCTCCTTAATATCATCATCATCAGTCTTTTGACGTCCGTTGTTGGATATAGACCTTCCCCTGGCGGGGGGAGGGATGTTATTCCCCCCCCCCAACATTAGCTCGTTTGAGGCTCAGCCAACAAGGAAAGATGACAAGGAAGATATCTTCGCTATTATGTCCACTGCAAGATGCTACTATAATCAACTAAAGCTTTCCGAGATCGCTTGCCTTCTACATCATCATCATCATCATCACCACCACCATCATCATCATCATCATCATCATCATCATCATCATGTTTTTAATGTCCGTCGTTGGACATAGACCGTTCCTTGGATTCTCTACACTTCTCTATCATGGGTGTCGCGGAGCCAGTACATTCTGAATTTGTCTAGCTCGTCTCTCCATCTAATATTCTGCCGGCCTTGGTTTTGCATGTGATCTCGGGGGATCCATGTCGTGAGTCACGATGTCCATCAGTTGTCCGCCATTCTTGCAACATGGCCAGCTGGCTGCCATTTGAGATTTTTAATGGATTCTATGATGTCCCTGACTCCTGTCTTTTCCCGAATATAGTGTGCATTCTTGTGGTCTCTTGGTCCCCTTCCAAAACATGCACCCTTGGAACTGGCAGTGCCCTAATTTATTGCTATTCACTTCATTACTCAGTTGCCAGCTTGTCACTTCGTTGGATGCGAGGTTGAGCTTTACCCGGATTGAATTCAGAGGTGCCCGTCTCCCAGATTGGTTATCCAAAATATACAGAAAGTACAAACGAAACATCAGGTGATTTATCGATACTTATTACATAAACCAATTCTGACACAAGGCCAGTCTTTTTAAGTGCCGTTTGGAGATCGAGGTTATTTCCAGTTTTTCTCAGTCCATAATCTCGAAACTCTGTACGGGGTCGTTGGGGTACCCATTCCTCTTCAGACTACCCCAATCCGATTCTTTACGCTGAGTGCTTAGCAGAGAGACATTGGAGACCATTTGCCATGACTAAGCTATGGATTGAACTCGTGACCTAACAACCGGAGGCGAGCTCCTTACCACGGAGCTCACGGTGATTGGTCTCCACGGGTACGGCTCAGTGTCAATCAGCAGGGTAAGAGCGAGAGATACAGTCAAAGGGAGAGAATAGAGAGAAAGAGAGAGATTGAGTGAGAAATAAAATGGAGCAGAGAGAGAGAGAGTGAGAGATTGGAAGAGGAACAGAAAGTAAGACATAAAAACATCTATCAGAGCAGGAAAGAGAGAGAGAGAGAGAGACAAAGAAAAGGGGAATGGAGAGAGATATTGTCCGATGGGGGATGGAGAGAGAAAGAGCAAAACATTAAAACCCTGTGATTATGTCAATCAGTAGAGCAAGATAGAGGGACGGGTCCAGAGAGGGAGAGAGACAGAGAGGGAGAGAGACAGAGAGAGAGAGAAAGAGAGGGGGTAGAGGGGGAGATGTAACAACAAGGAAGAGAGATTGAAAGAGAGAGAGAGAGAGAGAATGTAAAACATTGAAACCCAGTGTTTATATCAATCAGTTGAGCGAGATAGAGGGACAGGTCTAGAGAGGGAGAGAGAGAGAGAAAGAGAGAGAGAGGAGGAATAGAGGGTGGGGATCTAGCAGCAAGGTAGAAAAGTCGAGAGAGAGAGAGAGTGGGCAGAGAGAGAATGTAAAACATTAAAACCCTGTGTTTATGTCGCCTCTGCAATATTTTTTCCAAATCGGCGCACGCGTGTCCCTGTGATACCCAGAACCGATACTTAAGGACTTCATTATCCACACGATTTCCACGTCTCCTCTTATTACTGAAACGGCCGAATCACTTGAACAGGAAGTGTCTGCAATCCGGATCACGTGACAGGCGTAAGAGTACGACTTCCGGTCCGGCCTGTCATTAGAACCTGACGACGGAAACGCCACCTGCCGCTGATCACAGAAACTTCGTTCATAATGGTGTCCGCTTACCAAAGACCACTCCGCCATTTACACCGTCGCTCGGTGGATATGAAGGAAGAATAGGTGGCTCTTATGTGAAGCTGGTTTGATATCGGCTGTCGATACTCTCCCACCCACCACATAGACACGAAAGAAAAAAAAGGAAAAACAAAAAAGCAGATAGCAGAATGGACAGGAGGCGGCTCATGTTAGTTTGTAAGGACATTTTAAAGCAGTGTCCACCTCAGCAATCAATTCAATCACTATATATATATATATATATATATATATATATATATATATATATATATATATACATGTTTGTGTGTGTGTTTGTATATATATATATATATATATATATATATATATATATATATATATATATATATATATATGTATATATATAATTAGAAAACACTCAAACAAGGCCAAATTTTTCGCCTCGTGTATTGTTCGGCAATCAATTCAATCGCTATATATATATATGTGTGTGTGTGTGTGTGTGTGTGTGTATATATATATATATAGTAGAATGTAGATTCGCTACACAAACTAGCTCATGTTTCTGCCCTCTCCGGGCCTCATCAGGCGAATATGTATATATATATATATATATATATATATAGAGAGAGAGAGAGAGAGAGAGAGAGAGAGAGGGAGAGAGAGAGGGGCCATTTTCCTCGGATGATGACCGAAAGGGTGGAAACTAGTTAGGATACAAAAAAATGGAATGAACTGATTTTTACACTCACTCTTATCCGTGCATTTTCCATATCTTCACGTATTGCCGGTTGCTGAAGAGAACGTTAGCTGTTGACATCCATCGGGTTTAAATCTTTGTGAATCTTATTTTTTACATCAATAACTCTATATTTACTTTCATAAATATTGAGCATTTATTGATATCATATGATTGAATATCATCAACAACGGGAAAAACCTGTTTGTTTTTTTTCTCTTTCGAATATATATATACATATATATATATATATATATATATGTGATAATTAAATGATTGTATTCTTCACAGACAGCTGTTGTATTACAACTCTTCAGTGTGGCTATAGACTATGCATTATTCTATCCAGTACTACGAGGTAGGATGGAACCTTTGCTTCAGACCCAGAGGCCGGTATCTTATCTCTGCCCCACGTTGAACTGGCCGGTTAGCAAGGTTGAATTTAAGCGATATATTTTTTCACACAGAATTCCTCATCCACCAGAGTGCTCTATTCCAGAGTTGGAAGAGCATTGCATAAGTTTATAATGATTGGGTTACTTAACTTAAAGAGTGCTCCACCCTGAATAATGAAGCGTTAATTATAATCGTCTCTCGCTCTCATATATATATATATATATAAGAGCGAGAGATTAGTGCCTAGTGTAGTACAAAAGTTATGATTAACCTACTCAGTGATCCATTTTCATGGCCTTGTATCAAACTATGCCAAGTTAAGTGAATGCATACATATTTACAGATGGATAGTATGCATATATTCAGGAATGAGTGTCTACCGTAGCGCAATTGTGGCGTATTGATGGGCAGGTTACCTAGCAGAATATTTCAACTGAAGTGAGTTCAATCCGCACCGGGTACCTACCTCAATCTTGTGACCTCATGCTTGACTAGACTCCGGTCAAAAACATTTTTAATACATATTTTATGTATAGGATGACTTCAGATACAGAAAACTATACCTGATAATTTTTTGTCTTATCTTTTGAATTAAACATCAAACATTCTGTCACTTGATTTAAATTAGACTTTTAATATTTTTGAAAATCAGGTCATGCATCCTCGTCAACGGTCGAGTGCACCATCTGACATCTGGATAACACAATGGGTCGCACTTGCTTGTACTACAAATGGCGGTTGAAATGCCCATCGAGTTAACAGGATTACCACTAGGATATATTCCAAATATACCTTTTTAATCCCCCAACCACGGAATAATTTATTCTCCCTTCCTTGAAATATATGCATTTGCACCCAGCCCTCAGAAAAATGGCAGTGGACGCCCATGGTTATTGGTTTCCAAGTTGCATCTAGGCCAGACATCCGGTTCGAGAGATATCCAAAATCATTGGTTCTTTTACGGATAGATTCCGTGCGTAGTTCTGAAGGGACAAAACTTGAATGCATGTGAATCAATATAATCGAGTCGACTGCGTGAATAGAAGATTGTCCTATGGCGTAAAGGCGATTGTAGAAACGTCATTTTCGGCTTCTTGAAACCGGGCGAAGCGTTTCAAATTCGGTTTTGTTTTGGTTTGGTCTACTTGCTGGCTCCACGACCCACTCCAAACACGTCGACGGGCAAGCACCAGCGGTGGGGAATAAGGGATGTGTTTACATGATTTCCTACAGGGGAAGGGGGCTTACAATGGCCCCTGGAACCTCAAGTTACGCGGTTTCACTCTTCACTAATCCCTAGTGGACCCATCAATGGTTCCCGATTATAAATCCTTGATGCAGACTTATCGTGTATCTAACAAGTGTACGTTAAGGCAGAATTAGGATTCTAGCAGAACATCCCATCACTCATCATCATCATCATCATCATCATTATAACCATCATCATCATCATCATCAGTCTTTTAACGTCCGTCATTGGACATAGACCTTCCCCAGGATTCGCCACAATTCTCTATCATGGGCGTCGCGGAGCCAATATTTCCTGAATCTGTCCAGTTCATCTCTCCATCTTGTGTTCTGTCTGCAACTAATGGATTTTCCTCAGAGATTTCACCCCATGAACTAGATTAAAGAGAAGACAACGAGTTAATCAATGTCGACCCCGGAAGAGGAATTTGCGAGACGTGAAGAGGACAATCGCACAGTCATTGCAAATGCAACGGTCACGCAGTACGCAAGCTCACTCAGGCTATTCTAAGCTTACACGTAGTCACTTCAATTTGTACAGCAATACCTTTACCGTACATCAAAAGCCATTTCCATCACTGGCAAGCACTCACAGTCATCTCAGGTCCGTGTGTTCGGGGGAAAAGAAAACTGACAGACAGATAGACACTTTTCTTTGAGTTCTTTTACGGCAATCTTTCCTGTCGATATCGATTAGTTGAGTCGCCATTTGACAGCAGACGATGAGTCTGACCAGATAGAAAGCGCTTCAGATCAGTCGGTGCTAAAACCTGTCTTCCTGTACACCTCCGATTCGCCTCACCACCCTCCAGCCCGTCACAACCACTGGTAAACGAATGACTCAAACTCTATCCATTCACATCTCCGTTTCGGGGTGTGGGGGGAGGGGGAGGGGAGAGAAGAGAAAAAAGAAGCCTAGCCCTCCTTTCTGCCAAACCCCTTACCTGAATTTTTTCTGAAAAATCGTTTTGAATAAAAAGAGACAATCTAACAAATGGCCGACTTCGATTGAATCTGTTTTATGCTTAGGAGACAAATAGTGCAGAATTGTGACGTCACTTGACTAACCCGAAACAATCATCGGTTTCGCAGTGGTTGGGTTGGGTTGGGTTGGCGAGGGCGGGGGATGGGGGAGGCAATTGAAAATATCGTTGTGGTAGTGGGGAGGAAGGGGGAGATTAAAACACAGTGACCCACTTATCGAAAATATCGTACGCACGGAAAGCCCGGCAGATTTTACGCGTTCCGTACGTGGCACTATTTTATGCTTACGAGTCAGAAAGTGCACGAATATGACGTCAATTGACTATCCTGAAACAATGTTCGGTTTTGCAGCGGCGGCGGCGGTGAATGGAGGTACCGTCCGCGGGGATGGGAGATGGGGGATGGGAAAGCACAATGACCCACTAACTTAAAATCGAACACTTGGCGAACATCACAGATTTTACACGTCTCGTACGTATCCAGGGAGTCGAGATGAGTTGAGGGGGTGGGTAAGAGTGAGGGTAGGAGTGCCAATTCCTAAGGAGCAACAATCGAACGTGGGCTCGCAAACAGATATAAGATATGCCACAGGGCTGCTTGGCTTGGACTTTTATAACACCGCACAACGCGATTTTTGTTCACGGATAGCGAATGTTATTTTCTGATTACTTGGGCTTTAAAAATATATACATAAAATGACTATAATTCCCTGAAAGCTATGCTTTTGTGGCCAAGAGAGTGATATTAATTAGTAATTGTTTTTCTTACTTGATGCGATCAAAAAAGTACCAAATTTGCTCGTTGTCCAATTGATATTAAGTATCTTTCAAATTATCAAGAACTCGATGATCCCAATAATCCTAAAAAGAAGAGTATATAACCAATGCATCCTCCCGATAGTCATTTATGGAGCTGAAACATGGAACCTAACCAAGAGACAGACCAACAAACTGAGAAGTATGCAACGTGCACATGAGAGAATCATACTCAACCTCACATGGAGAGATCACAAGACAGCAGAGTATATAAGGAAGAAAACGGGTGTCCGTGACATCTTAGAAACTATCAAAAAACTCAAATGGCAATGGGCTGGCCATGTTGCAAGAATGAAAGACAACCGATGGACATCGCGTCTCACAACATGGATCCCTAGAGATCACATGAGAAACCGAGGCCGACAGAACACAAGATGGAGAGATGAACTGGACAGATTTAGGAAATACTGGCTCTGCGACACCCATGATAGAGAATTGTGGCGAATCCTGGCGAAGGTCTATGTCCAATGACAGACGTTAAAAGACAGATGATGATGATGGTGATGATGATGGTGATGATGAGTGATGATGATGATGATGATGATGACGATGACGACGACGACGACGATGATGAAATTATCACTGTCCTGGTCTCAAAGGTAAAGTTTGAGGGGAATGTTAGTCATTTTCATACGATATTTTCTGTACGTTTTAGACATAATTAATCAGACAGCAACAATTCTAATCCAGCAAAGAAGTGAAAAGAGGTTGCACTGTGTAATTCCAGGTCACGCTTCCAGGAGAAACGGCGAGTCTTCGCCGTCCTGTCGTCTGTCCGATAGATTAGGACGATTTAAAACCAGTTCGGTAAAATGGAAGACGATCCTGAAACACGCAGAAAAAGATCAAACATAGGATCACTTGAAGATCCCCCCGCCCCCACCTACCTTACGCTGGTTCTTGGGGGGGGGCGGGGGGAGCGGGGGGTCTTCAAGTGATCCCTTTCATCATGATGAAAGAGATTGGAACGTTTAAAAAGTCCACAATTAACGAGATGCGCGGCTTTAAGTGCGTCTTTTCCGAAGATTATCTGAAAAGATTTATGAGACGAGACAGATTCCCCGATAACGCATTTAACAATCAACGTATTCCTATGAGCGGACAATATATCCTTTATTAATAAACCAAATTTCTATGCCATTCCTAGTTTCCTAAATTACGACAATTTACAATTGAACTTTCTTACCCTTAGACTGCTCTAAGGGGAGGGGGATGTTCAACTGACAAAACATAGTGTAAAGATGTTCAAATGATAAAAATTGGGTGGGGAAAATGTTCAAATGACCACCACACTAGGGAGGGTGTGTGAAATTGATCTATGATATGTAATAAAAAATAACTGAGTTCTCTTGTTTTTATTTTCTAATATAACGTTCATTCCCCCAAACAGTATAAGTTGCGCTTAACAGAAGCAAAGAAATAGACTTAATGTTGAATACAACAGCGAAATTGTTCTGTGGTTTCCTAAGGGTTCGTGGTAATTTATAAATTTAATTAATAGATTAAAAAGTTGACTTGATTTCTTGATGATCCGGTACTTTTCTCTAAACCGAGCAGATACTCGAATTTCTCGCAGGTATCACAACCGAATATTCGATTTTCTTGCAGCTATCACACTAGTTCACTGAGTAGCAACTGGTGATACTGTGATGATAGTTACTGTTACATCGATTTTACAAAATTCCCAGGCTAATTTGCAAACATTTACCCATAATGAAGTCCTCCAAGCAATGTGCAGGTGTTGGCGATAATACAAAAGCGTGAACACCAGTTCATATCGCTGCAAGAAAAGATAGAAGTGTTTAGAAAACTCGACGGCGATGTTTCAGTACAGAAAGTGTGTGAGACCTGTGCTTTAGGTTCATCATCTGTATAGGATATTTGTATTTCTCCAATCGATAAACGTGTATCTCTTTGATTTATATTAATAAAAAAACAGGTATCATTTATATTGATGTACTGCATTTAACCATTTAATTCATATGTAACATTTGTTTAAATAAATCAATTAATACAAAAAATACACTATGCTTGTAATAATTCAAAGGTTTTAAGGTTTTTGAAATTTCAAATATTTAGAATTCAAGAATTCTTTTTAAATAAATGTTCAAGAACACTGAAGCAAAAAGAAAAAAAATATTTATATTTTCATAACTTATGGCGATATTTGTTTGATTTATGTTCTTACCTGTTCTGATTCTTCAAAGAAATGAAATGTGCATAATTAGTGAGACAGAGGTGTATCATATAATTACCATTACGTGACCTCTGTTGGTTCGGCAAAATGGACCACTGGAAACGGTTCCGGAATCGAAGTGCCGGAAAATTGGAGGTCATCTGCATTTATCCCAGACAATGAATAATTTGTAAAAAAAATCACCATCAAACATATTCTAAATTTACATACAGACTGATAACAGCTGAGTTAAAATAGCGAAAATGTGTCTGTTATTGTGATAAGACGATACCTTGGGGAGACTGAATTAGAGAGAAGGAGAGTGAATGAGAGTAAACGAGGGAGAAGAGGGAAAGAGAATAAGAGAGACGGAGAGAGAGAGGGGATAAGAGAGAGGAATTCAAAGATGATGGAAAATCAGTGGTCTATATTATAGTATGAGTATTATACTTTTACATAATCGGATATTCCCGGTAACGGTCGCATTTTCGTTCTTCGAATAGCGAAATCTGATTCAACTTCTTTGCTTTGAATTTTAAATTCTAACCTGTCTCATCTTTGTTGTTGCATTTGCATACGTGAATATATATATATATATATATATATATATATATATATATATATATATATATATATATATAAATTCATCTCGACGTAGCAATCAATAATTGAACAACCGTTGCATCAACATTTGAAGTCAGGCAAAAGTCAAAAAAGAGTTTAAATAGAAACATCTAGATTCTTTTTCAGCATCTAGATGTTATTAATAAACAAGCCAAAATACGGTAAAAAAAAACATTTCCAAAAATTGAAAAAATTCTTTAGGAGGGATCTGGTGCAGTACTAATTCCAATGCTCAAGTCTATAGACAAAATGGTATGGCCAGGAGCGCTGGAACACACAAACACACCAACACGTACGTATAAAAAAAGGATAAAACCCTTAGCCACTTTTGCTAGCTACGGTCGTTCAACACTTATTATGGGACGGACGTCGTATTATTTGAATTGAGAAACCGTAAACTAAAACTGTCACAAATACTGGGAAAATAGGTTCCTTCAGTTTTCAAGTTGGTCAGGCTGGTTATGAACGTATAAGCTGCACCAACGTAGCTAAAGGGCTGAAAATCTAAACATTCATTTCTTCTTATGTCTACAGAAAACTCATTCTTTTAATCCCCCTCCCAATGTTTTTAGTGGGGAGTAGTTTGCAATGTAAGCTTATGCTAAATGGGTCCCTAGTTAGCACTGCTTTTTTTTTTTTTTAAGGGACAGATCCGCAAACTGGGAACTATGCAACGTGCACATGAGAGAATTATGCTGAGCCTCACATGGAGAGAACCCAAGACAGCACAGTACATCCGGGAAAAGACAGGAGTCAGGGACATCATAAAAATCCATGAAAAATCTCAAATGGCAGTGGGCTGGCTATGTTGCAAGAATGGCGGACAACCGATAGACATCAGGACTAACAACATGGATCCCCCGAGATCACATGCACAACCGAGGTCGGCAGAATATTAGATGAAGAGACGAGCTAGACAAATTCAGAAAGTACTGGCTCTGCGACGCCCATGATAGAGAAGTGTGTGTGTGTATATATACATATATATATATATATATATATATATATATAGAGAGAGAGAGAGAGAGAGAGAGAGAAGCAGCAGCAGTAGTAGTAGTAGTAGTAGTAGTAGTAGTGACGAGTTGTTGAGAAAGAGGGGATCGCAGGCATCAAGAAGACGAGATGAGAGAGAAATAGAGAGGGGCAAAGAGAGTCGGAGCGGTGAGAGGAGATGGCCTAATAGACTTGTCCGGAATAGTGGCGCTTTTTAGCGGATATATGGGACTCTTGTTGATCACTGACGACGTCAGAGGAAATGCTTCCACAGTAATGAAGAGGGTAGGAGGAGAGGGGGTTGCACGCGCCTCTCAATCGCAGACAATATGGCGCTCTCACTTGAAGCTTATGTAGATTTTATTTATTCATTCCTCTTTTTATTTGTTTTTCTGTTAAACCTGAGATTCTGTGGTTTATTTCTTTAATTTATTTGATCCTATTTATTGTATCTTCACATCTGATAATTATTATTATTATTATCATTATTATTATTATTATCATTATTATCATTATTATTATTATTATCATCAATAATGTTATTATTATTATTATCATTTATCTATTCATTATAATCATTATTATCATTATTATCAGTATTCATTAATTTATCGTCATTACTATTATCATTATCAATATCATTCATTTATTTCTTATGGTCTATCATCGTTATTTATTTATTATTATCATCATTATCCTCATTATTATCACTTATTTATTTATTCATTCATCGTCAGAATTGTAATCATAATTATTATTTATTCATCATTATTATTATTATCATTATTATTATTATTTATAATTAACATTATTACTACTATCATTTGTCAGTATTATTATCTATCATTATTATTATTTATTACTATTCTTGCTACAATTACTGCTTTTATTATTATTATTATTATTATTTTTATTATTCGCAATCTCACACCAGTTGCCTGGTGGTTACCGCTGGAGCCTGAGTGACAGCAAGTCTCCTCAAGTCTCCAGCCCTTCTCTCCCAATACTCATAGGTCGCAGTAATACTGCGATCTACAGTTTCACACCGGTTGCCCAGTGGTTATCGCTGAAGGCTGAGTGACAATAAGTCTCCTCAGGTCTTCAACAAACGTCTCCTCTCTCTTTCACCTATCATATCAGAGCTACAATTCGTTGCAGTCCTTATATCTCTAGCACCTTCCTCAGTATCCGTGCAGTTCCCAGTAGTGCTGTGGTCTGTACGATCTCAATCCTTCCCCTAATCCCGATTTCCTCCAGTCTCATCCTCAGCGTTTTGGGGACAGTTCCTAGTATTGGAAATGATCGATAACGCCTTGCTTGTTGATAATTCAAAAGAGAGACAAGACTGTCTCACATTCTGAAAAACATAATATAATATAGTATTACTAAGCGATATATAATATGATATAACATGATATACAATATATTTTTGATGCGTGACGTTCAGATTCGTTTTGGGATTTCATTGCATAACGGACCATCTATGTTTTTGAAAGTTTTTTTTTTGCTTGTGAATCTGTCAAAGACGCGCAATATGTCGGATGTTTTCAGATTTGTCTCTCTTCGTTTTCTTCTTCCATCGAGCAAAGCACATCAACCCTTACACAAATATCATGATCATTATCATCATCATTATCATTTTTATTATCATTGCAATCATCATCATTACCATCATCATAATTATTACCATCACCACCATCATCATCATTACTATAAACATCATTATCATCATCATTATTATCTTTATTTTTAACATTGCAATCATCATCATTACCATTGTCATAATTATCATTCCCATCATCATTATCAATATCATTATTGCTATCATCATCATTAATTTCGTCATCACTATCATCGTTATTATTATTATTATTATTATTATTATTATTATTATTATTATTATTATTATTCATCCATCCACTTTTACTGCCTATTTTCCTTTCGTTAATGGCTTTAATTGGTATAATTATGATTTCTCAACGGAACTTTTCTTCGTGTTTTTAGTTTCAGGAAGGTGTAGACGAATGCAGAAAGGAAACCGGGTGATTTTTGGCACGTGTGTCATTGTACGCTCTCAAGGTTGTGCGTATATGTGGCACTTGTGATAACCTACTAAGTGTCCTTCTGTCTGGGTGCACGGAAATGTTTCTGTAAATCATAGCCAGTGTACACTTAACATAAATGGGTTGGCGTATATATATATATATATATATATATATATATATATATATATATATATATATTCAAAATGTATTATCCAGTTAGTAAATATTTAATCATGTATCAACAATGGTACCTTTGTTGATATCAGGAGTATCCGGTAAGTGAGCTGGCATATCTATCAATCTATCTCTCACTCTTATATATATATATATATATATATATATATATATATATATATATATATATATATATATATATATATATATATATATATATATCATACATTTATGCATCAATCTACAAAATAAACATATCAGCATATATCAATTTGATTGTCATTTTCAAATGTATATGTGAGGAATGAAAAGGATGAGATAGAGTTAGCCATTCAAATATTGAAAGGTAAAGGTGTATGTGAGCTTGTGTAAGTGTGTTCTGTACGTGTGTGTGTGTGTATGTGTGTGTGTGTGTAAGTGTGTGTGGGTGAACAGACTGAAGCAGATAAAATATTTGTCTTTATATACTATGAAGCTTTTACGTTATGATTACTGTTGAAAAACCAACTCATACATATACATTAGAAAATGGACATCGGACTGTATATCCAATGATAAAATATCAAGTTGGGGCAAAAATAATTGCGGTTTTTCATTATCAACTGTGAAACAGCGTATACCTCAGCTTAGAATAAAAATCATTAATCGAAATAAGAACCTTCAGAATCTATACATTTTTATCTCTTAAAGACAAATAATAAAATCGTGGAACCAATGAATTCTTCAAAGGCATGGGAGCTTTGTCGCTTTCCATTCAGCGAAATTTGCATGAATCCATCGGTATTCAATGAACATAGTTGAATAATACTCTAATTGAAAATAAGCGTCAAAGATTGAAATAACAAAAATTGCAATTATTTTTGCTCCGACAAAATATATATATTTACATTCACAGAAAAATATAGATATATGTATATGTGCGAGTACACATCTCCCATTTTCTCTCCTTCTGTCTCGGAGGGTGAACTGTTATCAAGTTGGCTACCAAGGCTGCAGAAGTTGCTTCAAGGTGGCTATAGTTTAATGGAGGCGTGATAAGGGTGAAGTAGCGCTACCTCGACACAAGCCGGAATTACATTACCCTCTTACGAATAGGTCACCTTGGTGGGGGTATCTTTTATTATTGAAAGACCAAAAAACACCCAATGACCTCTCTTCCCCGGGAAACATCATTGATAATGTGTCTACAAGACTAACACAATTGAACAACACTAGTGACCTCACCAGGATGTAAGGCGAAGAGTTTGGAGTCGACAAAATCTCACTGAAAGGACCGTAGATCAATACGTTCGGCATCAGCGTAGCTGCAGGAGCTGCCAGTAGGTCGTCAAAGTTGGCATCCAACCGCCTTGAGTGGACTCCACTCATTTGTTTGGATTTGAGTTGTCTTCATCCTAAACTGGTTGCCTTCTCAAGGCTAGAGAGTGCAGTCTGCCCTGCGATTTCACCCATGTATTTATATTTTATATTCACATGGGTGAACATTCAATAGAAATGTCACGAACTGCAAGTCATGTCTGTTGTTACACTTACTGATACCTCATTGTTGAATACGTTTTTAGGGTAACCTACGTAAGTGAGCCCTGTTTTAAGAAATTAGTATGATGTACAGGATGATATCAATAAATTATACACATAAACCTTATATAAAATGACAAGTTACATATATGACATCAACTATAAAATGAGAAAGGTAGGACGTGTTCAATCTACACTACTAGGGTGCCATGTTAATGAAACTGTTTTGTTTCTAAAATCCCCGAAACGGTTACATGGTAAACAAATGATGATCCCAACAAAAGACAATTCATGCATTGTACCATATTGAGAATGTATATGTGAAACAGGAAAAAAAAAACACTAAAGAAAATTACATAAATTGCATTGACAGATATTGGAAAATAGGTGAATTAAGTGACATGAAAGAATCTTTTGAAAGAGTTTTTTTAATGTTTAGTGTCCAAAGCTGTGAAGCATTCTAGATTATATATATACATGAATTTTCAATTTTTAATCTTGAGGAGAAGAAGACTATAGTCTGTGCCGTTAACTGCTACGCCACTTGCACCCTTATCACAAGGCAACATACAGTGAGTGCAAATTTTCCGATACATACATACAATATACTTATACCAATTCAAAATTGATAGAATTTGAACTGAAGATTCCCGATTTCGATACATAGTTTTTCGATGTTCAAACTTGTTTCATCATCATCAGTCTTTTATTGTCCGCCGTTGGACATAGACCATTCCCCGGATTCGCCACACCTCTCTATCGTGGGCGTCGCTGAGCGAATATTTTCTGAACCTGTCGTGTTCGTCTCGCAATCTCATATTTTGCTGGTGTCTGTGGACCCGTATTGTGAGTCGTGATGTCCATCAGTTGTCTATCATTCATGCAACATAGCCAGCCCATTGCCTTTTGAGTTTCCTAATGGTTTTTATGATATCTCAGACTCGAATTTTTCATGGTCCTTCCTTGTAATGTTGAGCATGATTCTCTCACGTGTACGTTGCATGGTTCTCAGTTTGCAGGTGAGTCTCTTTGCTGGGTTCCATGTGACAGGTCCATAGGTGACTATCGGGAGGATACATTGGATACTCTTCTTTCCCCATGGCTCACATAATCAAAAAACTTGTTTCTATATTTTTTATGTTTCTATGAGTTTTAATCTTCATTCCAAATTCTGTTAATTTTAGAGCTGTGTATGTTTTGAGATGTAACGAATGCTTTTACACTCTCATTATATTTATGTATATATGTATGTATGTATGTATAAGAATATAAATCCCTATATTCTTATATCAATATTTAACCCAATATTGTAGACTTTGGCGATTCTTCATCAAATACAAATAGCATTGAGATGAAATGTAGAAGATTTGCAGACCAATCACTCAACGGGGTCTGCAACGCGTTGGGTGCCTTCGTTTCCCTGCGTGTTATCAAATTAGCTACTGAAACAGCAGAAGTTGCTCAAAGGTAGCTGTAGATCAATGGAGGATGTCCCGGGGGTGAGATAGCGTAATCTGGACACAAGACATAGACTTAGTGCAAAATTATCCGATACATCGCAAAGAGTTAATTTTAACATACTCACGACCCTTTAAAATCCACAGAATTTGAACTAAAGGTTCCTGATTTGTACATAACATAACTTCCCGATATCCAATCTCGTGTCAATATTCTCATAGTTTGTTTTTTTTTAATGAGTTTTAGTCCTTGGTCAAAATTTTGTTAATTTTGAAACGGGATAAGGATGTTAAAATGAACTTTTCGAGTTGTTTCGGGTACTTTTGAGCTCACAGTATATGAAAGAGCTTTCGGCAAAACAAGCTTAATCTTCAAAAAACAAGACGATCTCAATAATCCTTAAAAGAAGAGGATACAACCTATGCATTCTCCCGATAGTAGATTATGGAGCTGCAACATGGAACCTAACCAAAAGACAGCAGACCTATAAACTGAGAAGCATGCAACGTGCGCATGAGAGAACCATGCTCAATCTCACATGGAGAGGTCACAAGACAGGACAATATATCAGAAATAAAACGGGGATCAGAGACGTCATAGAATCCATTAGGAAACCCAAATGGCAATGGACAGGACATGTTGCAAGAATGACAGACAATCGATGAACATCACGACTCACAAAATGGATCCCCAGAGACAACATACGAAACTGAGGCCGACAAAAGAAACAAGATGGAGAGATGCACAAGACAGATTCAGAAAAAATACTGGCTCTGCGACGCCCATGATAGAGAAATGTGGCAGATCCTGGGGAAGGTCTATCCCCAACAAACGACGTTAAAAGTCTGATGATGATGATGATGATGATGATGATGATGATGAATTCACATCACATTTACAGGTAAGTGATTCCCAGGAAGGGTCAGCCCCACTCGCTGCGGACGGGCCTGAATGCGTACTATCGATAAGGATTCGGCAGATACTAGTTGAAAAAAAAATCACTACCTGGCAGTCAATATTTACCACGATGGACAGATAGTAGTGTGTGTGTATATATGTGCATATATTGTGTGGAAGCGAGGTGATTCGGCTGAATGTTGGTAAGATGACAATTGGGGGAGGCCCATGCCCAACGAGGAACGTTACAAGACCGAAGATGATGATGATGATGATGACGATGATGATGATGATGATGATGATGGTGGTGGTGGTGGTGGTGGTGGTGGTGGTGATGATGATAATGATGATGATATAGACTTCCACGATTCTAGTTCCCTATAGATTTCCAACTCAATATATTAAGCTTTAATGCATTTCTTGGCGATTTTGACTTCTTCACGATTGAAATATGAGAAAAAAAAGGAGAAGAAAAAAGTTACTCTACTTAATCCGTGTGAATCTCGTTGATTTCGGGATCTTCGATTCCCTGATACAAAATAAATCAATCATTTGCTCAATATTTTCTGATTGAGTTGTGTTCGGGATTTCCTTTCGATTAAATTCCCACCTTTTTTGCGGAGGAAGGCTGGAAATGACTGGGGGGGAGAAGAAAAAAAGAAAGAAAATGACCAAGAAAAAAGTCAGAAAGAGAGAAAATGATTGAGAAATAAAGAAGAAAAGAAATAAAATTCCTAAGAAAGAAATAGAATGAAATAAAAGAGGACCGAAGGAAAATGATTACGAAAGAAGAATAGGATTAAGAAAGAAAGAAAGAAAGAAAGAAAGAAAGAAAGAAAGAAAGAAATAGAATGACTAAGGAAGAAAGTAAGAGAGAAAATGATCAAGAAAGAAATGTCTAAGAAAGAAGAAAGAAAGAAAGAAAGAAAGAAAGAAAGAAAGGGAGAGAATGACTAAGAAAGAGAGTAAGAGAGAAAATAATCAAGAAAAAAAACAACTAAGAAAGAAAGGATGAAAGAAAGAAAAGAAGAAAATTATTGAGAAAGAAGGAAAGAGAAGAAATAACTTGAAAAGAAAGAAAGAGAGCAAGAAAATAATTACCGACGGATACAGAAACTGAAACAGAGAGACAGAGAGAGTGAGACAATTATTAAGCTCACTGATAGATAAATTGATAGATATTTTGGCCTGAGAGAAAACGATATAGTAACATCATGTTGCGCCAATGTTCCAAGTGGGAACGGCCACTTGGCATTGAATACCAGCATTCGAAATACGCCACAATATCAATCATCTTGATAATGAGACTCTCTGTATCCCTATAGGAAGGACGAGGTCGTCTTTGCTATCGGTGATAGGAAGGTACAGTCTGGGAGACGGACACACGGTGCCAAGAGTAAAATTGTCATGACAACAGACTCGTGACCAATTGGAAACCATCAACCAAAACTGTCACCAAGACTGTTTCTCCAGTTTTCAAGTTGGTCCAACTGGCTGGATATATATGTATCACGTCGACAGGCCGCACTAAAGGAGCTACAGGGCTGAAAACTTGATCATTTTCTCTTTATTATGTAAAGAAAAAACTATCTAGTTTTTTTTAAATCATGCTCTAAATAGTTCTTATGGGGAGGGGAATGGGATTTGCAATCTAAGTTCATGCTAAATTGGCCTCTATACTGTGCCCGCTTGTTTTTGAAAATTCAGACTTTTTTAGTGATCATTGCCCAACAAAAGACGAGCGAAGTAACTTATTCATTGATATCCCCTTTCTCACAATTTTTTATTGATCACCCCCAACACAGCATGCTTCAAGAGGAGGGGGGTCATGGGACGGTTTCTACTGACTGACTAATCGGGCCTGTTCTTTATCTATTTTGAAAAATAAAATCAGCAACAACAGTGGATTGTTATAGATATATAATCGGATGTTTATATACCTGTTCCGAATACCTACACGGCTGTAAGGATATGTTTGTGTGTTTACGCAAAACTCGTACCCTGGGGCGGTTGGGCGTGGCAGGAGTGTACGTGTGAAATAAGTGCCTATGGCGCTGACTGGGTGGCGCCAAAGTCAAATATGTGACAGGAAGCTGGGTGGATGAACAGAAGGGAGAAATTATCATCAGAACTGCAGGGTTATGTCGAGAAGAAGAAGAAGAAGAAGAAGAGGAAGAAGAAGAAGAAGAAGAAGAAGAAGAAGAAGAAGAAGAAGAAGAAGAAGAGTAAAAGCAACAACTAAAACAAGGAGAAGAATGAGAAATGAGAAATTGAAAGAAAATCAGAACGAAAAAAGGCTGAAATAAACAGAAGAATAAATTATGATAGATTAAGTATAAAAGAAGCACAAGAAGAAGAAGAAGAAGAAGAAGAAGAAGAAGAAGAAGAAGAAGAAGAAGAAAAGTAAAAGGACAAGAAAAACTAGAAGAATGAGAACATGAACAAGAAGGAGAAAAAAAAGAAGAAGGGTGGGGAATTAAACAGAAACGAAGCATACAAACAATGAATAGATATAGGTGAATAAAAATAGAAATATGAAGAATAAGAATGAAGGATAAAAAAGGACAAAGAAGTAGGAGCAGGAGGAGGAAAGAGAAGAAGTGGAAAGTCGAGAAGGGGAGTTGGAGGAGATAGAATAGAAGTAGGTGGAACAGGAGAAAGACAGGAGAGGGAAATCGAGAAGAAGAAAGTAAGGCGTGAAAGCAAAATCGAGAATCAAAAGTTGCAGTGATTTCGTGTAATGGTCTTTCTATTCCATACTTAATTCTCATATCTTCACTCGCATCTTTCTTATTCTCATTTCTTCACACTTTTAATTTTCTATTTCTTAGACGATCTTCTCGCATCCTGACTCTCCTACTTTGTATTCCACCTCCTTGCATCAATTCTCTCCAATTTCTTACTCGCTCTCTTTCACATGACCTTACTCTCCTACTTCTTACTCTATCGTCTCATGTACGTACTATCCTATTACCTATCATGTCTTCTTGCATCTTTATTCACTACCTTCACAATCTCCCCATTTCATTCATCTTCACTCTCCTGTATCTTCCTATCTTCTTATATCTTTACTTTTCTATTATATACACTATCTCAATTCTCCTATCACTTATTTTGTCTTTTTCTATCATTACCTATTTCTCACTCTTTCATTTCTTTACATCCTGACTCTCCTAGTCCTCATTCTACCTCTTCACATCCTTACTCTCCTAGTCCTTATTCTTCCTCCTTGCATACTTACTCTCCTTGTCCTAATTCTATCCTCTGGTATTCTTACTAATATATTCCTTACTCTCCATTTTTCTCACACCGTTACTCTCCTATTTATTATTCTTTCCTCTGGCATCCGTACTAACTGATTTCAAACTCTCTCTTTCTCTCACGTCCTTACTCTCCTATTTCTTACATTGCCCTATGCTTTGTTCTTTTATTTTCTGATCTCTCTTTTCTCACTCACTTCTCATCCCTTTCAGATCCCTTACTTTCCTTCTCTCAATTCTCCCAATCATGCCATATTCTTTTCGTCGCCATTTTGTTTTTCGTCTATCTTTGCTCTCCTCTCTCAACTTACTCATTAAACTTTTTTTTTTCGCGCTTCAGTTTACACAATGGAAAGAAAATGAAGGATTATTCGAAGGAGAGCATGGATGACAATGACAATGCACTGTAATGTAATTTTTTTGAAGAAGAAGGAAAAAAGCTGAGGAGAAAAAGGAGAGTAAGAAGAAATGAGTAAGAAGGAGAAGAAGAGATGACAGATGAAGACTTCGGAAAATATTGAGAAAAACAAAAAAAAGGAGAGTAAGGAGGAGGGGCAATAGAGGGTTTAAGGGTGACAATAAATTAAAACTTATAATAAAATCTTCGAGAAAAAAATGCTGAGAAGAAATAAAAGGATTTAAAAGGGAGAGTAAGGATGACAATGTATGGAGATCGCAGATGATATTGACGAAGATGTGCAAAGTAAGAGATCGCTGAGTAAGGAGGGAGAGCGAAGATGGAAATGGATCAGCATTGAAGAAAAAGATAAAAGGGGTAAAGTGGAGCAAAAAGAAAGAGCGGGGACTGTGGTGGGTTTTCTGTGGCTTCAATACGGGAGGGGGGCGTGAGGAGTGGCAGGTGATGTGGTGAACGTCGGGAAGGACAGGTGGAAAGGGGTGAGGGGGGGAAAGGTCGAAGGGGAGATGAGGGCAAACGAAGATCAAAGGGCTATGCGGCGATTGATTAAGGCCCAAGAATCTGTGTATTATGTATGGGAAGTATTTGCAAGGTGTGCACACGTGTGAAGATGTCAGTGTGCAGAGGTATCAGTGCGTTGATACGCGCAGATGCAAGATTTGGCTCGTGTGAAAATGCTTAGCTAAGTAGTATATACATATATATATATATATATATATATATATATATATATATATATATATATATATATATATATATATATATATACACAACATGTATATGCATATACAATATATATGCACAATACATATATACACAATATAGATATTCACAATATGATATATATACAATATACATATATACATTATATATACAATAACTTTACAAACAACATATATATATGCAATATGTATATATACAATATACATATATGAAGTATATGTACTATATATGTATACAGTATACACTTATACAATATACATATACCACATATATACAACATATATATAATATATACAAATCATATATATGAAATATATACACAGTATGTTTGTACAGTATATATATGCAATATACACATATCAAATATATGTACAATATATATATACACACATATATATACACATATATATAATACAAATATATACAATGTACATATATATAATCAATATATAGATATAAGCATACAGATTGATAGATATACATATGAATATACACGTACATGTTTTTCCAACTTACCACGAGTAGAGTGTTCCAATGAAACCTTTCGTTAGCCGAAATAGAGCAAGGACCAATAACGATTAATTTATACGCCTGTCTTGTAGCTAAGATAGTTGTCCATTTAATATTTACCTTCGGTGCCACCGGTTAGTGTTTGAGTCAAAGTCAGGAAGAAAAAAAAGGATTTCCATTGCTGACTTTTAAGGGGATAATGTCCATCCTACTCAGAGGATAGGTACAACACTATCTCACCGACCAAACTTTCCTTGATATTGGATAATGAATTTACG
>OY735224.1:22515566-22523066 GCA_963457665.1 Thysanoteuthis rhombus | reverse complement strand
TTTCCCTACTATTTTATTTCCAAATTGGAACAACTGAACGACCGTCGCCACCAAAGGTGGCGAAATTTTCTATCCTTTTTTGCATGTGCGTATGTTTTGTGTGATCCAGCGCTCTATGCCACATCGTTTTGTCTTAGATTCGATATTCCACAAGACCCTCCATAATTTTTCTTTTTTTAATTTTCTTTCGGAAAAAAAGGTTTTTTGACCTTTTGGTGGGCCTCATTTTGACGGGTTTATGAATAACGTCTAGATTCTCCGGATTCAAGATGTTTCTAGATGTTTTTTGTTTGTTTTTTAAATTTCATTTTAGATGGTTTCCAGTTAGAAACACCAGGGTTGTCATAAATTGTTTTTATTCTGACCGTATTTATTCTTTGGCAGAATTTTTCTCTTATGACTTCAAATTTTGACGCTATTATTGTTCAGCTATTGACCGTGATTGGGAGTTCATTCATTTTGAATATAAGTATTTGGGACTGACTGATTTTCATAACAATAACGGTTGATAACATTATCCATAATCATTAAAACATTCATCAATGTATATATATGCATATGTGTGTATGTGTACGTACGTCATTATTTCTGTTGTTGCACAAAGAGGGCACATGTTTAAGTTCTGCGGATACCCGTCGGGTACTCAATCTTTGAAAGCCAGTAACGGGTGGAAGTTATTGTATCGATTATCAGAAGTTTTATACACGTTCTTTGCATATCCTTTATCTCAAGCTCAAAGATTAAAAGAAATGTCAGTTAAATTTCGATTACCCTTAAAACACCCGTCATCCTGACTGACAGCATCAACATATCCACCCTTCACACCCGTTTCTCCGACACTGGCGCAAATTCGTAGATTTTTGTCAGCTTGTTTTCTATGAGAAAAATGGATAATCAGGTGTGGGTTTAAAAAAACATTATTATTTAAAGTAATTTTATAAATTAGAAGAAAAAATTAACCTAAAAACTAAGATTGTTTTCTTTTTCATTTGATATAAGAAAAATGTCTCCAGCCTCATTTCTTATAAATATTTCATTTATTGGCTCTGCGGTAAATTTCTTAGATTAATTTTCCGATTATTCTGGAGATAAAAAGCTGACTCAAATGTATGTGAAAAATATCGAATCACCTATTACTTACTGGTTTTTGACAATTGAACTTTACTTCCTTTTCCACGTATTTATTTGTGAAAATTTTTTTTCCATTTAAACTCCCTCTTCTCAGAATTGTTATACCCCTCTAGCTCTAAATCCTGGATCCCCCCTGAAAATGTTACCTGACAGGCCTGGCTGCAGAGACAGTGATGATATGATTAATGCAACTTTTGTATTGTTATATACAATGAATATATTATTCAAATTATTTTTAGTTTAAATGCATTGATTCGAGGTTATTGCATATCTTTGACATTAATTTTCGTTGATACGTAAGACTTGTCAGTTTGGCTCAGCCGGTAAGAGAGCTGTCAACCACTCAGTTGTTCGTGTTTGTAAACTAGAAAAGATCAGAAAGTACTGGCTCCCTGACGCCCAGATAGAGAGGTCTGGCAAATCTCGGGGAAGGTCCATGTCCAACAACGGACGCTAAGAGTTTAACGACGATAAAAAGTGCCGTTGGTCGATTGGTTAAGAGTGCAGAAAATGTACCGGGCGTGCTGAGTTCAAACTCCGACTGAGTTAGGCACCAATGCTCTTGAAAAAAGAAGGAATCCGACTCGTCTCCCCAGCTATGGGTTAGATAGAATATGGTAAAGTGAGTAACGTAACTCTCGGGCGCTTGTCGCCTCTGAGTCAATTGCAAAGATCTTAGAAAATAGCCGAGACGAGGAGAAACTTGCGTTATGCAAAGCTCAGTTACTTACTTTCTATATCTTGCTACTGAGAGAAGCAGTAGAGAATCTTCAACTTGAAAACGCTGATCTAACAGATAAGTCTTTCTTTATACCAAGCCACTTTAGTACTTTCCATTTCGACTTGAAGAAGAAAAAAAAGTTTGCTTCAATCATTTCTTTCGTACAATGAACCTCCCGTCATGGAATACATTAATATAATGTCGCGAATATTTTAATGTCTGAATCCAAGACGAAAAAAAAAAAAGAAAAAAACACTTAATGGAATTTTTTCACCAAACGAAAGATTTCTCCATTATTTACTTATTTTTTTCTACTTTGTCACCGAGATACGTATATGCTTTGGCAGCACGAACTTCGTCATAAAAAAAGGTTATATTAATTCATATAGAGAGAAGAACGCCATTTTTTCTATGGATGTCACTGCGTGTAATATCAACGATTAATAATATATTATGACAAGCTACGGAGTCATATATATATATATATATATATATATATATATATGTATATACACACACACACATATATATATATATATATACACACACACATATATATATATATATATATATATATATATATATATATATATATATATATATATATATTTCGATTGGTATATGAATTCCTACTTGCATATGCCCGGATTAAGTTATTTGAATGTGAGCAGAGATACACTGAGGGGTTGATATAGCTAGCTAGATTGACAGGTAGGCAGACAGACAAACAGGCAGACAGACAGTCGCACATTGACGAAGAGATAGACAGATATATGCTGTTAGTTCAAGGGTTATTAGAGTGTAGTTAAGCATCGTTAACTTGCCTTTCAAGATACCATGAAAGCCAATAGTTTTACAATGCACTTTAACATTGTAATTGATTGATAGCTAATTAGTTTACCTAGTTTTACAGTCCAAGAGAACTGTAGAGAGTTCGATCCTCCTAGATGGTCATTCACTTGCGGCTTTGTACCAGAGGAAGCTATACTTAGTAAATACCCATAAAACTCCATTAGTGGCGAAACATCACCTGTCACCGATAAATGGTTTACCACCTCTTCAATTTACGGAAGTCTCCTTTGTTATAACTTCTCTCCAAGGAAAACAAGTTCTGCAAATAATTTTAAAATGTCTGTTATACATTTAAAAAAAAAAACTATCCACTTTTTTCTCCTAAACGACTCCAATCGTTTTACAATTTCACTACAAAATTTATGATTGACAAGCCACTAATGGGTGGACACTTAGATGATTTGTACTTTGGTCGTCCTTAAAATGAAAGGGGAAAAGATTATAATCGTTTCTCTTTTTCCAAGGTACAGGACTCAATTTCTTACAAACGACAATTTAATTATTTCTTAATTGTCTGGTAATCGTTTCTCAAAGAAAGATTTGTCATTATCTGTCACAACACCAATTCCTTGGGAAAAGAAAAGGCTGATCTTTGTCTCAGGTAGATAGAGACATTGTCCGTAATGCAAAGTAAAATTGATTACAGCATTTCGCCTTGTATTATCAGCTACCATAAATAGTGTGCATTCCATACCCCTGATTGCGCTTCAATTTCGATGGATATTTGTTGTCCCGTGTATACAATTATGTATATAAGTAATGGCGAATAAAGAACTGAGTTTTTGCTCGGACCAAATTACTTGCGGTCGTGAGCCAACGAGAACTCCGGAATGCGAAAGCTCGAATAGAACCTTTAACTCATCTCTCTTTCGACCACCTGTATGCCAGAGTACCCAATAGCTCGGTCAGTTAGCGCAGACTTGACCATAAAGTGATCCCATGAAGGATGTGGGTCCGGATCCCACCCTATCTTTTTTCTCCGAAGTATGCTGATCGCTCACTATAGCATGTAATTCAGTCCGAGAGAAAAACTAAGACCCCAAATTATCATTCTTTATTTTTAAAGTCAGACACTAATATCCATATATATATATATATATATATATATATATATATATATATATATATATATATATATATCGCAATTATGTGTACAAATCTATTTAACGATAATCTTTCCGAAGATAATATTCATCAGGATATCTTAACTCTAATTTTCAGGGGTGTTGCGGATTTTTGGAGAAAAACGATTTGAGATTTATAAAGCTTACACCGGGTACAGTTTTTCTCTCTCTTCAAAAGTTGGCTTTACGACACTTTTTGGTGTTTATGAGAAAAAGGCGGAAAGTGAAAATAGTGTTTACCGTATGTTTTGCAGCAAGTCGTTTTGTCAAAAAGCTGGAAACTTTTACACCAACCTGATATGATGGAATAAACAATTAACAATAACATGCGCATATATATATATATATATATATATATATATATATATATATATATATATATATATATATATATATATATATATATATATATATATATATATATATATATGCGTGTGTTAGCGTGAATTAATTAGACCATATGGAAACTCGAAAATTAGGGTAAATGGATTGTAATTATATCCGCATAAAATCCATTTTTCCTAATTTTCGAGTTTCCATATTATCTAACAAATTTGCCATCAGTATTATGTCGAATAAACCTCTTCCGTTTAATATATGTATATATAAAATCCGATAGAATATTAACGAATGTGTTATATTATTTGAAATTACCTCCCGTTTTTACATGGAGAATGAGTCATTCGGCCTAGACAGCGTAAATGTCGTAGGTTCGTTCCCTGCAGCAGCCACTTTTTCTTTACTTGTCTTTCTTATCTATACTCAAATGGAGTTTCAACACATCCATATATATATATATGGCACAAATCAGGCAATCAGTATAACATAATATAAAGCCACTTCTGAAATGTAATGGATTTATTTCATAGAGTGCTCGATACATACCACTCTTTACTCTTGAAGATAAGTTGTTTTAGAGTAGAGCTGCTATATAGCTATATATATATATATATATATATATATATATATATATATATATATATGTATATATATATATATATATATATATATATATATATATATATATATATATATATATATATATATATATATATATATAAATATAAATATAAAAATAAAAATAAAAATAAAAATAAAAATAAAAATAAAAATAAAAATAAAAATAAAAATAAAAATAAAAATAAAAAATGAGAGTAGGTAGGTGTGAGTATATTGACACGGAGTAAGTATATTACTGAATTTTTGAGATGAGGTATCATTATTATTCGGACCATCCTCTTCTTGGTTGTTTTTCATACAACGTTTCGGCCGTTGTACTCTACGACCTTCATCAGGTAGGTGTGGAGAAGTAACGAACCGAACCCTTTATTTAACCGACAGAGGTATATTGACCGCACTCCCCTCTTAGCATTAATAGTATTATTATTGTCTCACACAGGGATTGAACCAAGAACCATCAGATTATTTGCAGTAATTTTGTCTGATTCTGTAACCACTACGCTACGTAACCGGCGTTAATTTTCAAAGATGATGCTAAATTGATCGCTTCGTGTCCAGCAGCATTCATGGTTTGTTTTTTGTTTGCTTGTTTTTGTTGTTTTTGGGGGGGGTTGAAAATTTGGCTCTTTTTAGTGATTAAGGACCGACAAAAAGCGAGAGAAGTAACTCATTCGTTGATCACCCTGTTTCTGTCAATTTTTAATTGATCACCCACAATACGTAATTCTGCCAAAAGACGTTGGTCTTGTGGCAGTTTCTATCGAGTGACTACACGGACATGTTTTCAGAAGGAGTTACGAGACGCCATATTGTTTATGCCTCGTATTCGAGCTGTAAATATCTAACAGGTACGTTGCCTACTGTATTCACCGTAATAATCATTTGAAAGTCGTAAATCAGAGGCAGGGCATGCTGGAATTCAGTGAATGTTATTCCTGTTATTGTACTACCGGATGTTATCATCGAACTTTGGGGGTACATTCGGGGGTGCTGCTTATGAACGTAAGCCTACGATACACATATTGCTTGGCTAACTATCTAAACACCGAATTCACGAGCAATAACATGAAAAAAAAGCAACTAATTAATGTACGGGTCAGGGCTACGGCCTTTGGTACTTTCGTTCCAATTTGGTACTTTTGAACACCTGTGATACATTTGGTACTACGCTCGGATAATTTTGTACGTACTGGCAACTTCTTTTCATATTTATACTTTAATCAAACGAAAAATGCTTTTCTATTGCATTATTTTTAGTAATATTTAACCTACCTGATCTATAATGAATAATAAAATTTCTGTTTTTCTTTATCTGGTGCTTTTGAAGGTAATTTGGTTCACTTTGACCTAAGCTTTCGGTTCTTCTGCTAAAAACTATGCCATATCCTTGGTATCGGTTTGAACCATTGTTCTTCAGAACTTTTCAATCGCAGCCCAGTTAAATTTTATGCATGAACCTGACAACCTACTGACTCATAGGAGACGATCCTCTTTATCTAAGGATTAAGGCATAAACTTGAGACAACAAGAAAAAAGGGCCACTTCACACTCTTGAAGTTCAGATGCAACCAAACATATTCGTTTCAAAAGCATAGATGCACGAAACCCACTCATTGTACTGCACGTGTATGAATCGTGTCTTACCCACCAACTCTCTCCCTCCTATCCCCCTCACTAAACTTCTGTTGTCATTTTTCAAACACGCCAAGGCTACTATCAATATTATGTTTTAATAAGTTTTACAAATAGATCAATAATGACAAAGGTTATAATAATATCATTAAATATATTCATTTTTCAAATCTTAATTTTCCATTGTCACGAATATTTTTTCTCGTTTACTTTTTTTTTATTTACTGTAAATCCGTGACCCATTCAACGGGACTTTGCGACCAAGTGAGGGGTCGGGGCCCGTCAATGAAGATTCAAGGTATAAACCAAACTCAATTTAGAAGATTCCATGGATCATTGATGCATGGGCCCATACTTCTTCAACAGGGGCGTTCTTAATGAGTTTTATTCCGGGGGTGGGGGTTGAAAGCCCCATAATTTGCTGACAAACTGGTCCTGTTCAAAATAATCGGAGATGCAGGCCTCAATTTTGCTGACCAAATAGGTGCATCCATCGAAAAATATTGAAAAAAATCAGACGTGACCCGCGATCGTACACATCCATTTCAAGATCCACTCCAAAAATCTTATAAATGCACCCGAAATTTGCTGACAGAAAGAACATTTGTGATGGGGGCAAAACCTACCCCCCACCCCCCATTTGGTACGTCCCTGCACTTCGACGATGCTGTAGTTTGTGAGCTAGCCTGTATACCCAAAGCAAGCTATCCAAAAGAGGTTAGCTATGAGTGAAGATACACCGACATTTATGAGGTTATTTGAGTGATTTGCTTGAGTAGTTCAGTAGGTGAATTAAACTAAAGCCTACAATTTTGAACCAAAACCTACAAGGGAAAGGCCATGGAGTTCATGAAAATTGAGTTTTCTTTAGTTTTCTCCTTAATATTCCTTGCCAAATTATAGTTGTGTATTATATGCCAAAGCAGGATATAAGGGGGAGAGGTGGTACGATATCTATAGTATGGTCGTGTGTGTGTTTATATATATATATATATATATATATATATATATATATATATATATATATATATATATATATATATATATAATTAATAATTGTGTCATCCACAGACAGCAGTT
>OY735224.1:22498066-22510566 GCA_963457665.1 Thysanoteuthis rhombus | reverse complement strand
TCAAGTACAGAGGGAGATGATGATAATGAGAGAGAGGGGGGGAGAAAGAAAGAATGGAAGAAAGGAAGAAAGAGAGAAAGAAAGGAAGAATGAAAGAATGAAAGAAAAAAGAATGAATTAATGAAAGACAGAAAAAATGAAAGAATGAAAGGAAGAATGAAAGAAAGAATGAAAAAATGAAAGACAGAAAGAATGAAAGAATGAAAGGAAGAATGAAAGAAAGAATGAAACAATGAAAGAAAGAAATAATGAAACAATGAAAAGAGAAATAATGAAAGAATGAGAGAAAAAAATGCAAAAAAGGAAGAATGAAAGAAAGAAAGAACGAAAGAGAAATGAATGAAACAATGGAACAATGAAAGAAAGAATGAATGAAACAATGAAAAAAAGAAAGAATGAAAGAAAGAAAGAAAGAAAGAAAGAAAGAAAGAAAGAAAGAAATCTCGTTCCACCGGATTCTTCCACGGGATACCTTTCCCGGTTCTGATGCTATCTCAGTTCGATGCTCTCGCTATTGTCTTAATTCTTACTCTAACTTTTTCGTTCTCCACACAAGCCTAATCTTTGAAATTCAATTTTTTTCTCTCTCTTTGATTTACCCTTCACTTATGAGTCCCGGATTCTAACGTACGGTCTGGCCTTGGGTGACTATCAAAGTAAACACAGTTGGACTTTTTGTGGTCATCAATGAGGACAGATCACGCATGCCACCCGCGTGACTAAATCGCATAACACCTGGCCCGTTCCACAATATGACCTTTATCTATTTATAGATGTAAACATATATCAAACCATTATTTTTTTCCAGAAATTACCAATCAATCAAGAACTAATTCTCATTCTGTTATTCAATCCATCAATCCGTCTGTCCAATCTTCCATTCTTCACCCCACAAAGGAATATATTGGATGCCGAATATCGGTAAAGAAATGAAACAAGCATTTTTTACCTCCCTCCCCAGTATTGGCAAAAAAAAAATGAAAAGTAAAAGGCGGTCCTTACCTACAAAATGTTGGTAAAATATGAGATAGGCGGTCCTTACCCTCCGAATATCGGTGAACTATGAAATGAGCAATGCTTTTTCCCGATTTTCGGTTACCAATGAAAAAGGCAGTTCTCATCCTCAACCGTACCCAAATATCGGTAAAATATGAGATAGGTAGTCCTTACTCTCCGAATATCGGTGAATAATGAAATGAGCAGTCCTTACTCTTGATTTTCGGTTACCAATAAAAAGGTAGTCCTTACCCTTAACCGTACACCAAATATCTTTTTTTTTCTTTTTTTTTTTTTTTTTTTGTAGGGATTACGTTCCTATACGTAAAATTAGGACCCTTTTTAAACAGATAAATGGATATTTCATAAATCTAATTTTTTCAAATTTAATTTTTTTTTTTCAACTAAAAGAGCGTGATGATACATTTCCTTCCTATTTCAATTTTTCCCATGATTATAATTTTTTTTGTTCTCGTTGACGGAAGATCAATAACTTGAATTCACAGGAGGGGAAAAAAGATTTTTAATGATAGATAGAGATACAAACAAAAAGACTTCCATTACGGGCCGCCATGTTTTCAGCTTCGTTTTTATGAAAGAAAAAAATTGGAAATGTGTGATTGACAGTGAGTAAGAAATAAAAAAAAACACAAAACAGAAGGAAATGGGTGACGAGGCAAGATTAAAAGTCTTATTTCAGTTAAAATGACATTTTTGAAAAATGACACTAGTTACTTTTCATCATCATCATCATCATCATTGTCATCATCATCATCATCATCAGTCTTTTAATGTCTGTCGTTGGACATAGACCTTCCTCAGGATTCGCCACACTTCTCTATCATGGGCATCACGGAGTCAGTACTTTCTGATAAGTACGTTTGATCCGTTTCAAAATTGTCCGTACTGTTCTATAATCATCATCATCATCATCAGTCCTTTAATGTCCGTCGTTGGACATAGACCTTCCTCAAGATTCGCCACAATACTCTATCATGGGCGTCGCAGAGCCAGTATTTCCGGAATCTATCTAGTTCATCTCTCCATCTTGTGTTCTGTCGGCCTCGGTTTCTCATGTGATCTCTGGGGATCCATGTTGTGAGACGTGATATCCATCGGTTGTCTTCCATTCTTGCAACATGGCCTACCCTTTACCATTTGAGTTTTTTTAATAGTTTCTACGATGTCACGGACACCCGTTTTCTTCCTTATATACTGTGCTGTCTGGTGATCTCTCCATGTAAAGTTGAGCATGATTCTCTCATGTGCACGTTGCATGCTTCTCAGTTTGTTAGTCTGTCTCTTGGTTAGGTTCCATGTTCCAGCTCCATAAGTGACTATCAGGAATATGCATTCCTTGTGTTCTGTCGGCGTCGGTTTTTCATGTGATCTCTGGGATGTTGTGAGACGTGATGTCCAACGGTTGTCTTTCATTCTTGCAACACGGCCCGCCCATTGCCATTTGAGTTTTTTTTAATAGTTTCAACAATGCCACAGCCACCCGTTTTCTTCCTTATATACTGTGCTGTCTTGTGATCTCTCCATGTAAGATTGAGCATGACTCTCTCATGCGCACGCAGCATGCTTCTCAGTTTGTAGGTCCGTCTCTTGGTTAGGTTCCATCTTTCAGCTCTATCAGTGACTATTGGGAGAATGCATTGGTCGTATACTCTTCTTTTAAGGATTATTGGGATCATCTATGACACTTTTCATTATGATAGTGATTAAATGCAGGTGTTGCTACAATAAAGCCTTAATTTCGTCGGACACAAGTTCGTCTATGCAAGAGGAAGTGCGGTCGGGAGGCTTTGGAAACGTTTCAGTGATAGAGTACAATTGATCTGAATTAGTATAAGATTTAGAATAGCTTAAAATACACACTGCAGTTTTGATTAGTGCGGGTTTTGAATTAGTAGGGTTAAGGGATTGCTGATCACAATTAATGTTTCTAAGTATAAGCTGGAAAAAAATTGAGAAATTAGATTATGATGAGACCATGAGCAGCGCGGTTTTGAACAGTACGGAAAAATTTTGGAACGAATTAACCGCACAATTCAAGGTATGACTGTATCCAGAAAGATATATTCGTAGGGATAGATAGATAGATAGATAGATAGATAGATAGATAGATAGATAGATAGATGGATAGATAGATAGATAGATAGATAGATAGATAGAAATAGAAATAAACTGAATTGGATAGATAGATGGATATGAATAAACTGAGATAGATAGATAGATAGAGAGATAGATAGATATATGGATAGATAGATAGATGGATATATGGATAGATAGATAGAGAGATAGAGAGATAGATAGATAGAAATAGAAATAAACTGAATTGGATAGATAGATGGATATGAATAAACTGAGATAGATCGATAGATAGATAGATAGATAGATAGATAGATAGATAGATAGATAGATAGATAGATAGATAGATATGAATAGAAATAAATTGAATTTGATAGATAGATTGGTATGAATAAACTAAGGTATATAGACATGAATAAACTTAGATATGGAAAGACTGAGGTGGATAGATATGGATAAACTTGAATAGGTAGAGGGTTCGTTAGCTGAAATGCATTCATTTCAAGTTGGAGTTAATGTGCGCTTGATAAAACATATTTAAAATCACTTAAAATTTCTTATTGACCAGGTTAACACCCAAGATTTTATTTACGTTTCACACGAACGTGTAATTACCTTGGCTGAACATTCAATTACATTACTGATCAAATCTAACGATCAACTTGAAAGATAAATAAATCAGCTCTAATATACATTTTATGCCTTCAGGGTCAGCACGTATACTGATGGTCAAACCCCTTTCCAATTTAATTGATTTATAAAATTAATATTTCCTTATCGTAATTTGAATTCACGTCCAAGTAATTGGTAGCCGGCTCTTTTACCGATGGATTAGATATCAACGAGAATTTATCGCAGAAATAAACAATGGCTTATTTCTTTCTGATAAATAAATACATATTTACCCCTAATACATTTTTTATTTATTATGTATAGGATACAAAAGGTGCATTATTCTCCTGCAGTAGACAGGATTGTTTGTGTATGTTTCTCTCTCCGTGATATAAAAACTCAGTCCGTCTAATTAATACTCTCCCAAGTTCAACATCAGAATCTATTTATATAATGAACTCGGCCTAGACAACGTAAATAGAATGAACAATTTGAGAAAATGGGGCTACTGCAGGAAACGAACCTGCGATCGATACGGTAACCGCTTCCTATTGGTCGCAGGTTCGATTCCTCAATGACAAGTGCAACACTACGTTGAAGCGGCTATCCTATCGATTGCAGGTTCGATCCCTGCAGCAGCCCTATTTTTTAATTGTTTATTCTATTTACGTAGTCTAGACCGGATGATACTTTAACCATGTTGTGATGAAAGGTCATTTTAAATAAGAGTTTCATGATATAACGCAATTTATAATCATTCTGTTGGATCATACATCTATTTATTAATACATAACAGTCGTGTTGAGAGAAACAAAGAGCCGAGGAAGACTGCGAGTGAGCAAAATGGGAATCTGTAGTCCAGGCGGTTATTTGATCCATTTGCCATAACCAGCGACTGTTTAGCTCAATGGTTAGAACAACGCTACGTCGAAACCGGCTACCTGAGCGTTCGCAGATTCGAATCCAGTAGTAACCCCATTTTCTATAATGAAGTGTTGCCTTTTCTGCCTATCACAACGTACCCTTCCACTTAACGAATTTTATAGTTTATTTTTAATTAAAAAAAAAACGATCTTATCATGGAAATTCAAATACACCTATAATTTTTTTCACCGTGATTAACTAGCCACATGCAAATGAATTCAGTAAATTGCCGAGCTCACTGAGACCAACACACAAACATTTCTAAGTAGGAGTCTATGACGTTGAATAAAAGTTACAGTTTGAAAAAGCGTTCATTAAGCATAATATATCTGTACCTCACGTGGGTAAATCATCGTAGCCCGCGCATGTACCAGAACTAATTATTTAAAGAATTATCTAAAATTATCCTCATAAAAAATAGATCTTGCATCTGAGATTTCCCTCAACCCCAACACACACTCACACAAAAAAACTAACGCCAGATTTGGGCATTGTTGATTCCGAAAGGGTCATGGTGACCCAAAGAGCACCTTTCTTCTGAAAAAAACAACAACAACAACAAAAGAACGTTTTAGATGGTGTGTAGTGGTGTACTCACGCAAAATTTTCCAAGGTTGTAGCCCAGAGAATGTGACCAGGAGTGCTCACACATGAATATTCGTATAGACACTGACACTCAAAGAAAAAAAAGATGTAGCCCACACGGTTACTGTTCGAAGAAATTTGGAAAGATTTTCGTTAGAACTTTTTATCATGTAAAGAGTTCTTCCTCGTTTAGTGCCCAATCATCATCATCATCATCATCATCATCATCATCATCAGTAGTCTTTTAACGTCCGTCGTTGGACATGGACCTTCCCCAGGATTCGCCACATTTCTCTACCATGGGCGTCGCAGAGCCAGTATTTTCTGAATTAGTCTAGTTCATCTCTCCATATTGTATTCTGTCGGCCTCAGTTTCACGTGTGTTCTCAGGGGATCCATGTTGTGAGTATGGAAATATTATTTAGATAAGTCATCATCATCATCATCCTCAGTCTTCTATCGTCCGTCGACATGGACCTTCCCCAGGATCTGCCACATTTCTCTATCATGGGCGTCGCAGAGCTAGTATTTTCTAAATTTGCCGAGTTCATCTCTCCATATTATATTTTGTCGGCCTTGGTTTCGTATGTGATACCTAGGGATCCCTCAATAGTTAATCTATGGAGAGATAATAAGCAACTTGATCAAACATGATCAGCACTTCATCCATAAAACGCACTTTAGAATCGATGTATCCATTAATCTTCGTTTGTGTATTATTTGGGGCAGCACACCCCTACAGCGAAGGTGCATCTGCCAGGAGAAGGACACTCCTGTCAAACTTTCGACCTTGGAATCCTGTTTCTATCCGTGTCAACTCGGTGGACCATAGGATGCTAACCCTTGGTTTGAAGGGTGGGGTTGGCCCTGGGCAAGCTGGCCTCACCTTGATAATCGATTACTCGGGCTTGAGGGAAAAATTTGCACATAAGCCCCGCCGTCTATGGTCTAACAGCTGCAGCAATCTCTCCCTATAGTTTTCGCCCGCGAAGCCATTCATTCATTCATTTGGGGTGGCATCTCTACACCATATTTCTAGGTCAACGGTATTGTCTGGGTGTTTTTTTAATGATTTTGTGAGCAAATGAGCGTTCGTTTCGGCTGAGGCCCCCGTCGGCCAAGCGTGAGCAGCTTCTAGCTGCTTTGTCTGGGCGCTTATCATGGAGAAAGTGCTGTGCTGAAGGTCCATCTACCTCTCTTGACCATGCCGAAATATTCCGAAGGAAAGAAGTTCTCAATACGTTTGGAGAGCAGCATGGATGCAGGGGGGAGGCTTCATCAGCTAGTTACGGCACCTGGTATTCCAAGCCGGTCACCCATCTAGGTAGTGACCGGGGTCGATGTTGCTTAATTTCGGTGATCGTATGAGAACCAGTGTATTCAATGTGAATTGGCCGTAACTTTTCCACTATACAAATCTAGCTCAATGGTCGATCGTATAATCGATGAGCCGCCTCATTCTCCAGATAATAATTTCGTTTGAATTCCTATGGGTCACCCATTTAGTTATAGACCGGGGTCGACGTTGCTTAATTTCGGTGATCGTATGAGAACCGGTGTATTCAACACGAATTGGCCGTAACTTTTCCACTAGACTAATCTAGCTCAATGGTCGATCGTATAATCGATGAGCCGCCTCATTCTCGAGATAATGACTTCGTTTGAATTCCTATGGGTCACCCATTTAGTTATAGACCAGGGTTGACGTTGCTTAATTTCGGTGATCGAATGAGAATCGGTGTATTCAACGCGAATTGGCCGTAACTTTTCCACTATACAAATCTAGCTCAATGGTCGATCGTATAATCTATGAACTGTCGTCGAGCTGAGCTTTTTACGTGTCTCTTGTCTTCGTCACTTTGATTTTCCAATTCCAAGCCGCCTCATTCTCGAAATAGTGACTTAGTTCGAATTCTGTACGTCATTTTCTTCTAAAAACATTCAGGTCGTCTGCAGAAGAGTGTCGGCTTTGGATAAGAAAGAGAAGAAAAAAAAAGAAGTTGGCGTTAAATCTTTTGTATCGAGTTGGGGAATCGAAAAAATCTCGCAACTCATCACAAAATCTCACGAGAATTAAATAATTGACCTAGTTTTCTCTTCGTTTCCTCGCATTCTCTTTTAACTTTGAAGAATTTTGACTAAAAGCCTATTTTTTTTTTCCTTTTCTTTTCAATTGTGTTTGTAAAAATCATATTAGTGAGGGAAAGAGAAAAAAACTCAATGTTTGCTTAGGATTTTTATAGATCTTTCTCGTTTAACCCATCAACTGCAGAGGAGAGAAATTTCAGTCACCGCAGTACTATGGTTCAATTGCAAATGGCGGAAATTTCCCACAGTCTCACAATGAACTATTTCGCTTGGAGTCATAGACGACTTTTTTTCTGCTTGTTTCCATGTTCATCTGACTGTAACTCCAAGAGGAAGTGTCCGTTGTTTGAGAAAAATAAACTGTTCAGCTTATTTTACGCCACCTTGTCCACACAAAATTACCGCCACATTCAGAACACGCCAGCTGCTACTGTCATAGTTAAAATGGATAAGGAAATAATCACATTTTTTAGTCGTCTTAATTGACGGTTATCATATATTGAAACGGCGTAAAATCGCCATTTTTGTATGGATAGCATAAATTATTTTTTCAGTGGTGAAACTAACATCGCGATAATGACAAGTTTTCTGCTTTAATTTGTTCTCTAATTGATTTATATAACCATAACCCTATCAAAAATCATAAGGTTAAACCTGACACTAAAAGTAATCCTAAACGTTCACTCTAAACCTCACCCTAACTTTCATCATTTGTGGTTAAATTTGATAAAATACAGTCTTGAATAGTCAAGTTTTCTTGCTTGCATTTATTCCGTAATTCACTTATATCCTTCGTAGATACACGTATTGAGATGTTACTGTGTCTTGATGCTCAAAAATACAATTGCTAATGCTCTAAATAGTTCAGGCTGCTTCAATATATTAGGTATACACAGTAACGTAGTTCAAGTCGCTTCAATGTATAATTACTGTCTAAACAATTCCTTTGCAGTCAATAAACCTTCGGGGAGCCACTGTCGCCGTAGAAACCTTGCAATTTTCTAAGCTTAACATCATCCAAAGTTGATGAAAATAGGTTCGGACTTTTCCCTTGCTCTAGACTTCCAAACAGTGAAAACCTCTTACGGTGAAACAGAAATTTACCTAGCTTAACTTAATCAGGCGCGCTGAGTAATAAAGGAAAATAGAAAGAAAATTGTCTTATGCCAATGATCCAGAAACGTGAAGTGGCCTACGTTGAAACTTGAGCTCGGGCCCCAAGGATTTACTAAGCTTAACCTAACCAGACAAAAGGGGTAATTATGGGAAAAGGAAGAAAGATAGTGCTGCGCCAGTCTTTAAAAAATGAAGTGCTGCTAATTTCTGCTTGGGCTACAAGAATGTACTGAACCTAATTTAACGGAGCAAAAGGTCTGAGGGAAATTGAAGTATGATTGTGCAGCACCAGTCTTTCGAATGGGAAGAACTGCCTCCGTTGAAATTTACTGAGCTCAGTTTAATCAGACACATGGGTTGATGAAGGAAAATACTGGGAAGAATATGCTGTGCCGATCCTCAAACTGTAAATATCTCTTTTGACTTGAAAATCAATCTTACATTATTGATACTACCTAGGCTTTACTAAATCTTGCATAAATGCATTAAAAACTGTGTCTGCCAATCTTCCAAATTGGGAATTGCTTTTAAAATCAGCATTCGATAGCCTGTCTTTTACTGAGGCTTGAACACTACTGCACATGGGTGAATAAAAACTCTCCAGTGGGGTTGCTCAGTCGGTAACGTGAAGCCCCTGAGCGAGCTTGCGTACTTTGCGACCGTTGCATTCCCAATGACAGGGCGAATCATTCTCGTGCAAGTTTTCTTTGGAAAAAAAAAATGGATCGCCAAGGTCTTTTAGCCCCATATCTAGTTCCTGTGACTTTTGGCCTTTTCCCCAAAAAGATTTCAGACCGCAAACGAGATTAAGGAAAACGCATCGCAGCAAACGATGGCAGTCACGAGAGCTAACATTTTTGAAAAAAAAGGATACACCTCATTTTTACTAACTTAAGCTTAATCTAGCACAAGGCCGTAAATGTAGGGCACCAAATGAGGACCGGGCACTCTGGTTAGTGATAATAATTAATCTACGAGACTGGCTTGCTAACGATTACCCAACAGAGAGTCAACCAACCCATATCTATTCGTAAGATACTTGGTATCTACGATAGATGCATTGGGGCGAAATTTTTATTCATTTAGATTAGGTTAGTTTAGCACAGGAGTTACCAAACCACGGCCCGTGGGCCACATGCAGCTATTTGACATTTGATGCACCGTTCATGGAAATATGCAAGCTGAGCTCCTTTTTCTTATCACAGTTCATACAAAAGGCAAATAAGGAGAGAAGTCCAACTTTTATGATTAAATCGTGATCTTGGTTAGTAAAAATAATCAAGATTCTAAAATTGTTCTCCGTGACTCTCAAACATCTGAAGTTTATTGTACGTGGCACTTAACTTTAAACAAGTTAAGTCACCCAGGAAAAGCCCACATTCTTGGGGTGCCAAAGCAGGATCGAACCCAGTACACAAGTGATGATCTTGTGAGACGTGCAAACTAACCGTCGTATTTACAGATTAATGTTCTCTCTAAATTTTGTCGAACTCCTACTGTTGAGGTTTTTAATTTATTTTCGTAAGTGAATACGAAACAACGAATGGCGATGGCCAGACCAAAAACGATGACATCATGCCCGAATTACAGTGGCACAGTGACGTACGCAAAAACGGATGAATTCAGTCGGTCTTCTGAAGCTTAATTCAGGTTGAATTGTTTTGCAAGGGTTTGCAAATCCCATTTACATGAACTATAAATAAAGGACTTGAAATGAGACAAGTAGTTTTAGAATAATATTGCACGGAGAAATGAATTCTGGGTTGTTTTTTTTTGTTGTTTTTTGGTTTTTTTTCACCTTTTAGATTTTAATGATACAGGGGAATTTGACCCTAACACAGCCAAACTTGTTTGTCTTTTCGCCAGAGAGTGCAAAAGTTTTATGTTCCAAGAGAAAATTTTCCGGTGACAAAAGACAGAATTTAATTTTAATTTGTGTGCACATCAAATCCCTTTGTTCGCTGGTCGCAAAGCTTAGAAGGAACTATGACGCTCAGGTTAGACAAAGTCTCAATAAAGAGTCACTCGGTGAGAACTTACTAATGTTGCAATGGTCTGTAAAACTAACTTTCTGATCATCGTTCTACAGCTGGTTAATTCAGTATCTCTCAATCTTTTCACTCAAAGATCCACCATAATTTCTCAAAAAAATTGATATTCTCTGACTATAAGTATTAGTTACTACGGAATCTACAGTAATATTACTAATTAACAGGTCTGGCTGCTGCAGGGTCAAACTCCACTCTTACTTTTCTTTCGACTGAAGATGGCTAATAAAACTTTTCTATCGTATAAATAACAAACAAAACAATTTATAAAAATGTATATTATCTTAGTGTAAATGAATATCTCTTAAAATGAAATGGACCCTTGTGTATTTGTACATTAAATTTGCGTTGTAAGACTTCTGGCTCAGTCGGTAAGAGAACCGGATACAATTCAATTGGTCGCTGTTACGAATCACGGTAGGGAAATGATAACTTTATAAATGTAATATATTCATTAATTAGAATGAAATGAGGCCTTGAAAATTTCTTACAATGGGTTTTCGTAGATATGTAAGACTCATCAATTCAGCTCAGTCAGTGAGAGTCGCCTATCAATCCGTTGGCATTGGTTTCCAATGGCGATTGAGAAATTTCGAATTCACACATCGATTTGATTTAACCAGACTAGACAGACAATCAGTGAAAGGTTCACATCCCTAAATTTGATGAGGATTGTCATGTTTCTTGTTCTTGTTACGGAAGAAAAACAAAGTAAACTCCAGATTTGGACCGGGGTATGACAATAGTATCACGTAATTTGGAATGTTTAGTATAGTATGATCAGGAAATAACCAGTGAAGCCTTGATGCGACTAATTTTTTAGCTACTGAACTCTAAAATAGTCCTACCCCATATATTCTCATTTTGAGAGAGAGAGAGAGAGAGAGAGAGATTGTTGAGCGTGCATGTGACGTTCGGAATCAAGGGGTTAATGTTACGGGATGGACAGGTCCCCGTAAGATAGGTGAAAGAAGACTTAAAAGATTGGCGTGGATTGTTACCGCTGACCTTAAATGGTTTCTGCCGAGTGAGCCGGGGCAGTGTGGTGTGGTGGGGTGGGGGGTGACTCAGTCAGAAAAAAAAATGGAGAAGATCAAATAGTCAGCTGAACGACATTAACAAAAAAAAAAATCTCGAGAAGGCTAAGTGCAAGCTGGAAGCTATCATATACCAAGAAAAGAGAACTTTTCCAAACACACACTCACACGCAAGCAGACACACACACACACACACACACACACACACACACATATATATATATATATATATATATATATATATATATATAATATATATATATATATATATATATATATATATATATATATATATGATGGTGTGTGTTCAGATATGTGCATTTGAATATATTTAGTAATATAAGTGTCAGGTACTGACTCATTGATCCTTCTAATACACACATACATATATACGCATATATATGTATACATATGCATATACACTCAAGTTCACATATATATATATATATATATATATATATATATATATATGTGTGTGTGTGTGTGTGTGTGTGTGTGTATATATATATATATATATATATATATATATATATATATATATATATATATATATATATATATATTAATCAACTCTCCCTTCTTTAAGGTTGAGCATTCTTAAGTGGGGTACCTATCAACTATAAGCAACAAAGCAATACTCTTCCAACTTGGGAATGGGACACTCAGGTAGATGGGGAATTATGCGTAAGTAAATATATCGCATAATTCGGTTCTTCAGACCGTCCAGATTTGTGGAGGTCCGGAGCAAAGGTTTCGACCCTACCTAGCGGTACTGGAAGGGATTTCGAGTCTACAGCCTCACAGATGAGTTGTAATGCAACCATCTCAGGTCTTATCTTTTCCTACTGCGTTTCTCTATGTCTATCCACCCACCTCTATTTTTGTTGCTTAATTACTTGTACGATATTCTTTACCCTGGTCCTCTCTCTCTCGGATTCATATTGATCTCTGTCTATCGTTAAGAATTATTCCTAACGTTGCTCTTTCCATTGCCCTTGTT
>OY735224.1:22475566-22493066 GCA_963457665.1 Thysanoteuthis rhombus | reverse complement strand
AGCTCGTTGTGTAGCACAAATGACGCTGGATGTAAGGCAAAAATCTTGCATGAGGCGCCAATGACCCAACAAAAAATTGAACAGACCAGGCTACGAAACTCCACTTTGCTAAACTTACTTACAAGATCTTTCTCCGACAGATTACCACTTTTTTCGACAACTTCTTGCAAGGGGGAGGTCTTCTCTAGATAGATGCTCAAAACGCTTTTGAAGAATTCTCTGGTTCCAGGAGTTCAGAATTCTATGCTTCTGGATTAAATAGATTTGCTCCTAGTTGGCAAACATGTGCAGATTCTTGAGGTTCTTATTTCGATCAACAACCTTTATTCTAACCTAGGATATACTGTTTTGAAGTTGATGGTAAAAAAAAAAGCAATTATTTTTGCACCAACCTAATATATAAAATTCTTATAAATACTATTCTGCTGTACCTCTTCCTTCGAATGTTATGATAGCGGATATAAGAATTGTCATTCGGGCTCTTTTGAGACGTTGTTTCGATGTGGGCCTAAAAGCCGATGAAGCAGCCTGCAAACTTCGGGAAGTGGAAAATAATGAGGATCAAGTAAAGGTCAGGGCCACTTTTCTTCTTGATGGTACTGACCATTACTTAGTCCGATTGGTTGGTACTAATGTCTACTTGGTTAGGTTAGCCTATTACACATCCAAAGAGTACACTTCCGAATAGACTTGTGGAGTCACTGTGTTCAAAATGGTGCAGCCCTCGTAATGTTTGAAAAATAAACGTAATTTGATAAATTGTTGTAAAATTCTTCTTCATGATATACAGTGCTGTCCAGTGATGCCTCCATGTGAGTGAGTACGATTCTCTCATGCGTGCACTACAAAGTTCTCAGTTTGCGGATCTGTCTCTTGGTTAGGTTCCATGTTTCATAAGTAACTATCGGGAGAATGCATTGGTTGTATACTCTTCAAGGAGAAAACGGGGGTCCAAGACATCAAAGTATCTGTTGGAAAACTCAATGGACATCACGACTCACAACATGGATCTCAGAGATCACATGCAAAACTGAGGCCGACAAAAAAAAAACAAGATTGAGAGACGAACTACACAAATTCAGAAAATACTGGCTCCACGACGATAGAGAAATGTGGCGAATCCTGGGGAAGGTCTACGTCCAACGACGGACATTAAAAGACTGATGATGATGATGATGATGATGATGATGATGAGAAATTCATCTGACCATAATTTTTAAAATAAATGAAAAAAAATCCCTGAAATGATCTATTTTAGATCGGAAGTAACCTAATTACTTAAATACCATGCTATCGTAAAACTGACTAAGAGTGAGTATCCGTGTCAGCATCATAGTTATAACTTGAATAACGCCTGTCCGAACTAAAAATTTGTCTACTTTCCAGAACCTTACTAAGGTTTTATCGATTGGAAGCACCAAAAGTTTCTTCTGAAAGAAAACAAGAAAAGAACAAAACAAACAAATCTTATACAGATTTCCACTTTTAATGGTCAAACGAATGATAGACATTTTTAAATACAACTTTACTCGACCCATGAATCTACAACATTCAGTAAACAGCGCAGATCGGAAGTAAAGAATAATCTCTCGGTGTAAATAATCTGTTTTCCAATTGGTTGAGCCTATTTACGCTGTCTAGACCAAGTGACTCGTTATCCGTGTGACGAAGGAAGGTCATTTCAAATAGACTTTCAAATAATATAACCTATTCATTTGTCGGATAATATATCCATTTCTTCATAATGATAATGTATATATATATATATATATATATATATATATATATATATAGAAAGAGAGAGAGAAAGAAAGAGACAGAGTGAAAGTGGAAGAGAAACGAGAGGGATATTTCTGTGTGTGTGTGTGTGTGTGTGTGTGTGTGTGTGTGTGTGTGTGTGTGTGTGTGTGTGTATTTCGGCGACAAATTGTAAGCAATGTTTTACGGCCATATATTACAGAGGATTTATTGGGAAACCTTTCAAGATTGAAAGATTGAATGATTAGACTGCAAGGTTAATTATTTTACTTAAGACATAATTTTAAATTCATTACCGCAAAGATTTCAATATTGTTAGCGGTCGAAATAAGTTTTGATCAAATATTTACAAAGAGTTTATCCTTTCTAACATCAAATCTTATAGTAATGGAAATTTGCCATAAATTGTTGAAGAAATCGTTTTCTCCCTGACAATTGTGTATTACCACAAGAGAATGGTTCTGTGCTCGAGACGTTTCACTGGGGCGGGTTTTAAAATAATTTCCAAGGAGTCCCGTCGATCTAGGAGCAAAAAAGCCAAAACACTAACTTCCATAATTTTCAAGTGCAGAAATCTGAGAAAGGAAAGAAAGATTATTTTTTTATCATCATCGTCATCAGTAGTAGTAGTAGTAGTAAAACAGGGACCCCTACCTTTTCTTCTTTCTGTGTATCAGCAGGCAGGCTGCTGATAGCCTGCTGATAGCTGGCATAGAATGAGATCATATTTAATATTGAATAGATCTGTACGTAGTACGTAGAAAAGAAGACAAATTTCAAACAATCTGAATAAAACAGAAAGCTCAGGACTTTTTCAGGAATTAGTTAGAGATCCGCCCGACGAGCGGGTATTTCAGCCAGTTATAACAATAATTTACTATGAAATCCATTAGAATAATTACTATGAAAATACATACGGCATGTGTTGTCCCCCTTTTCCCAGCAAGGATCATATCTCTGATCTCTAAAAGCCTTGAAATATCTCATTGCCTTTGTTCTTCAATGTTGTTTGAGAGACCGAAAGGTCAAAACCTCGACACCGTCACTTGTCCCATTCTCACTATCTCCGAGACCCAAGTATCAAATTGGATCAAAGAGTGACCTTCGACCTCGTGAAACAGATACTAGAAATATCGGGGCCCCTGGTTAATTGCGACCGACTTTAATTTAAAAGCGAATTAAATGCCGTATACAATTTTAGGCAAATAAACCCTAGTTTTTGTTTTGCCACACACACACACACACACACCCGCCCCCGTGAATTAGGTCTTCCCGATGACAGCATTTCCGGTTGGTTGACTTTTCTTCTGACCTTTATGCCTGGTCTCTTGCTCGATTGTTTCCTGTCGGTCTCCTCCCCCAGAGGATTTTAGAAAGAGGGAGCCGATTTGTTTTTGTTTTGTTTTTTTGTTTTTGTTGTTTTTTTATTTTTTTCTGAAGGCGAGAAAAATCCGCTGGTGTTTAACCTTTTCGGAAATCTTTGAACTCAGTTTACAAGCCTTCCAGATGTGCAGTCAGTAAAGAGCCAGGAAGGATCAGGGAAAGGAAGGACAAAAAGACACGTGGCATCTCGAAAAGCCGCGGGAAAAAAAGTCATGTTTCTCTGAAGATGTCACTATACAGGTTTCCCCCACTATCCGAAAGTAAAGCATTTTTATGAAACATTCCGTAAGTCGAAATAGCATAAAACGAAGAAGCAGCAAATCTGGTGAGCCACTCAGTAGAAACCGTAATGCGACCAACGTCTTTTAGTTGCATGCCGTGTTGGGGGTGATCAATTAAAAAATTAGGAAATATGTTACTTTTGTTGGATCAATAAAAAGTCTGCATTGAAAAAAAAAAGCATGAACATTTCTAGACACAAACTATGAGACTAATTTAGCACAAACTTACATTTTATATCGACACCCCCATCCCCTGACTTGTTCGGGGGATTTTCCTTTTTACAACACCAAACCAACTCTCCGTATTAATCTTCTTACAGTGAGGTTATGAACTTTGTGATTCCGTGAAATCAGGGAAATCCTTGAACATTTCAGTAATTTCACGAAATCCCTTATTTCACAACCAGTGCAGTAATAGTCAACAATCTTGTGATGCTGACTATTACCACTGTAATGAGCTTAATCTCGACTGAGCGCCCCACTACTGTAGCCTTGTGTAAAATTAAGGAAAACTTGGTAAATGCTAAGTATAATCATCTTTGATATATGCAATGTATATACTACTTACATTGACACAAGGCCACAGTAGTACATGCTCAGTGAAGATCAATCTCTTTACAATAGTAATAGTCAGCATTACAATCTATCTATCAATAAATATATACATATATATATATATATATATATATATATATACATATATATATATATATAGATATAGATACATATATAGATATATATTTATATATATATATATATATATATATATATATATATATATTTATATATATATATATATATATATATATATATATATATATATATATATATATATATATAAGTGTGTGAGTGCGTATGGGTATGTGCGTGTGTCACATTGACAATAAGGAAAAAAAGTTGTGTTTGAATTGAATTTATTTCACTAACAAGTTTCAGCTCTATTAAAATGGCATTTTCCAAAAAAAGCAATATTGAAATGTTCGTTTATTTCAAGGAACAAAATCTCGCGATATCATAATGCGGGAAGAGCAAATGCCAAGTATTAAAATTGCGAAGAAACCGCAATTCTCAAATGAATCCATGTGTTCGAACGAATCAAAATCACAGAGTATGGACAAAAGTGACAAAGGATTTCCAGGGTTTTGTTTTTGTGCTATTGGAAAAAAAAGTCTGATAAAGCCGAAAGGTATAACGTGTTAGTTAAATAAATCCAATTTGATTCAATTTAGATACATCTATGCATTCTCCCGATAGATAACCACTTATGGAGCTGAAACATGGAACCTAACCAACAGAAAAACCAACAAACTGAGAAGTATGCAACGTGCGCATGAGAGAATCATGCTCAACCTCGTATGGAGAGATCACAAGACAGCACAGTAAATAACATCCGTAACATCATATAAACAATCAAAAAACTCAAATGGCAATGGGTAGGCCATGTCGCTAGGATGAAAGACGACCGGTGCATATCGCAACTCACGATATGGATCCCCAGCGATCTCATGGGGAACCGAGGCTGACAGAATACAAGATGGAGAGATGAACTTGACAGAGTCAGGAAATACTGGCTCTGCAACACCCATGATAGAGAATTGTGGCGAATCCTGGGGAAGGTCTATGTCCAACGACAGACGTTGAAAGACTGATGATGATGATGATGATGATGATGATGATGATGATGATGATGATGATGATGATGATGATGATGATTGTCAACATAATACATATTATGATAAGGGTAAGAGCAAGTCAAAAGTAATGATTATGTTGCAATACTTCATCGAAAAATGAAAATCTAAATACAGTAGTATTGTTTCTGAATGCGTAATAACGTGTAATAACTTGAGGTCCTTTCGAATACAGTTTCAAATGATATAATTCATTCATAATTATTCCGTCAGATTATACGTTCATATCTAATCATAATTTTCCCCTTTGAGAAACAATAGTGCAGATATGGATAGCAAATGAACAAAAATGACAACATGGGGATGAAACAGTTATTTCGGCGTTTGCCGTTTCACCAGATCGTTTAGCTCAATGATAATAGCAACGCTACATTAAAGCAACTACCCAATTGGATGCAGGTTCGATTTCTGCTGCTGCCCCAATTTCTTTATCCTATTCACGCTATCTAGGCCAAGTGACACATACTCTATGTTATAGCAGGAAGTCATTTCAAATAATATAATGCATTCACGATTATATATATATGTATATATATATTTCAATCTTTTCCAATATCCAAACAACACAATGAAAAAAGACTTTTGGGCAAAGGATTTTACACAAATAAGTGCAGAATAAAATCGTTAGAATACATAAGTAGCCAATATGAATATCATAAACAACAATAATAAACAATAACCAACGCGACACACTTAAGTTCAATCCCCCATTAACCTACTCCCGAAGAAATTTTTTTTTTTCAAAAGCCAAAAAAAAAAAAAGAAAAGAAACAGCCAAACACTTTCTCCAGGACACATGATTCAATATAAAATGTTTCACGTGTCTTGCATTGACTGATTTGGGTTGACAGCACAAAAAGACAAAAAGAATATGACAACTTTTTATTATAAAACGTGTAGTGCTTTTCCGCAGGCTATAGCTTCAGCCTACACTGTTTTTGCTCAGTGTTACCAATTTAGATGTTCTTAATCCAAATCTAAATATTTTTGGTTCCGTCTAAATGTCAGAAATTGCTATTTTGATGGATTTTATTAAAATGGCTGATATCTTTAATTAGTTTATTGTAATAAGATGAGTCATATTTTTAGTTAATTAATATTAATAGAATAGCCAATATTTTTATATGATCTATATTGATAGATATATAGTTTTAATAAACCAAATAGCCTTTTAATGAAACAAATCTTGAAAATTAAAGTCACATTTATCATTTATATCTAATATGTTTCCACGATTTCAGATATATATCTGGAGAATCTAGATGTCTAGGTATTTTAAGATATTTCTTACCCAATTTTTGATGAAAAATTCAAAATAAAAAATAAGCATTGCTTGGGCTCCACATATCACATTGCTACCCACTCGACCCGTTTGCCATTTGTGAAACAGACTTAGAAGCGACAAGCAGCCGAAGTGGCGTCACTCACTAATTTGCTGTTGTAATGAATTAGCCGCTTTAATGGTTGGATTTTGTACGAATTGTATTGATAATGAGAAACCAAAAATGACTGCTTTTATTGAGATAGGTGAGTATTTTCTAAAATGGCTCTTGTACATCTAAAGGGTAGTTCCATATGAAATGTCGTTTTTTACGTTAAAGAAAATAATGCAAAAAGAGAAAGATTTATTAATACAATGTTTTGTTTTTGTTTTTGTTTTTTCAGATTAGATATAGATGGGGTTTTAATTCCATATCACTGAAGGTTTTTAAGACCTTAACACTAGCGGTGTTTACTTGAGGAGTAGGACTAATTTTTCAAAAGCTTTTTTTTTCAGTTTGAATTTGAATTAGTATATAAAGTTACTCAAGTCGCTGATAACATCAAAAATATTTTGGAGTGACATTACTACAGTACGAATAGTTCAGTTTTGGTTGAATAGGCTGAAGTCCAGACATATAGGAACCCACAGAAAATGATATTTTTAATGATGCAGAAACTATCGACAGCAGTGACCAACGACTGCAAATACCGGGTTCGGGGACTTTTTGGAGACTTTCTCAAGGCAATAAGACAAGTTCAAATGTTAGAAAAAGGGGTCCCACATGAACTGAATGAAATACTCCATGACAGTTACGGGTGCCATACCTGTCAGCTGACTAGGCTTAAGCTTGGAGAATTGGCACATGCAGTTTTGAGGCATCCTCGGTATTAACCCAAAATTTCCCAAACATGCAATCATCCTTTCGAGCAATGCGAATTTCATATTGAAAAGAGGTTCAATAATCATCATCATCACCATCATCATCAGTTTTTTAACGTCCGTCGTTAGACGTAAACCTTCCCCAGGATTTGCCACAATTCTCTATTATGGGCGTCGCAGAGCCAGTATTTTCTGAATTTGTCTAGCACATCTCTCCATCTTGTATTCTGTGGGCATCGGTTTCTCATGTGATCTCTGGGGATCCATGTCGTGAGTCATGATGTCCATTGGTTGTCTGTCATTCTTGCAACATGGCCTGCCCATTGCCATTTGAGTTTTTTGATAGTTTCTAAATTATACTTTCTGAATTCATCTAGTTCGTCTCTACATTTTTTATTCTGCCGGCCTCGGTTTCGCATGTGGTCTCAGGGGATCCATGTTGTGAGTCGTGATGTCCATCGGTTGTCCACCATTGTTGCAATAAGACCAGACCATTGCCATTTGAGTTTTCTTATGGATTTCATGATATCATGAGCTTCCTTTCTTTCTCTGGAATATTTTGCTGTCTCGTGATCCCTCCAAGTGAAGTTGAACATGATTCTTTCATAAATAACAGGGGAGCTATAATTTATGCATATACTGAATTTTATAAAGATAGCATATTAATCTCTGAAAAATCATTTAGAAAAGGTTATCCATGCAAAAGGGTCATATTCTGATTAAATATTTACCGTTTATATCATATCATACTTTATTTCACAATACAAAAACAGCTTCATGGATGTAACAACGTAACACAATAGACTCCAGTTTACAGCGATTTAAGAACGCCGTTTTTTAATAAATTCCATGATGTCCCCGACATTTGTCTTTTCCCGAATGTACTGTATCGTCCTGTGGTCTCTCCATGTGAGGCCCAGCATAATTCTTTCTTGTGCACGTTGCATAGTTTTCAATTTGTAGGTCTGTCTCTTGGTTAGGTTCCACGTTTCAGCTCCATAAGCGACTATTGGGTGGATCCATTGGTTATACACCCTTCTCTTTAGGATTAATGGGATCTTCTTATTTTTGAAGGTTGAGCTTGCTCTGCCAAAGGCTTGCCATGCCAGTGTGATTCTTCGCTTGATTTCTTCTTCTTTTGAGGGTCTCATGGAGATTCGTTGCCCTAGATAGATGTAGTGATCTACTTTCTCCAGTTCATCGAAATTCCTTCAAAAATCTTCGTTGACGGAACCAAGTCGTTCATTACTGCCACAAATGAAATGTTGAAAGTATATCATTTTTTTCCATCCTACAGTTGAGGCATTTTAGCAAATTTACATTTATTTATTCAACAATATCCGTCACTGTATTATTTATGCATGTTGACAACTATGTGAGTGACCTGTCACGATCTCTTTTCTTGAATGACAGTGACCGGGAACAACCTTCTTTTTTTTTTTTTTAATGTTCAGATATGGCAATTCTATTGTATATGCCATCAGGTTATCCCATATTGAAACACGGAATTCTGGCGAAGCAAGTTCTACGTATTAGTTATTCATAGTATGCTGATCACGCCATTTATAAGCGGTAAATGTTACGAAAGCCCGGAGGTGCTAATGTCAAGCTATCAGAGGATGGAAGACTGGATCATCCATTTCAGGCAGCCTTGGGCCAAAAAAGCCTGTCACACACAGGCAGTTTGAAGCTTGTCATTTGGCCTTGCTGAAACTGGTTTCTTCTTGTTTCCACCATTTTGCCGTCCGTCTGACGCCATCTTGGAATCTTGTCCGGCTTTGAGACAGCGAGTAGCTCTGAGCAAAATTAAAGCTAACTCTTGTTATTACGGCTCTCATTCTAACGGCACTCTTTTAAGGACGAACGTGTTCTAACGACACGTTTTTTTTTTTAAAATATTCACGGGGACTAGTTTGCTGTAAGAGCAAAGTGAATTTATTTGCAAACCTGAAACCCGTACATGAGACATTAGACAGTGAAAGAGTTATGAAAAATCTGTTTTGTGTGAACCTTTTGGTTTTTCATCATTAATTCTATTCGTAAAAAAAAAACATCCATTACAAGGACTAATTCGTTATAACAGCAAATTAGTGACATGGTGAGACCACAAGACAGTACAGTACATCCAGGAAAAAGGAAAAAAGTCAGGGATATCATAGAATCCATTAAAAATCTCAAATGGCATTGGGCTGGCCATGTTACAAGAATGGCGGACAACCGATGGACATTGCGACTCACAACATTGATCCCCTGAGATCACATGCGGCAGAATATTAGATTGAGAGACGAGCTAGATAAATTCAAAAAGTACTGGCTCCACGACGCCCATGATAGAGAAGTGTAGTGAATCCTTAGGAGGGTCTATGTCCAACGACGGACGTTGAAAGACTGATGATGATGATGATGATGATAGGGCCTTAGTCAGTGGGGCCTGTACGCAGGGAGCCCTCCTGCGTACGCAAAGGAGTTTTAAGGTGAAGTGCACGGCCGACACGATCCTTTAAACAAAGGGTTAGCATTCGATGGTCAACTGAGATGGTGCGAATGAGAACAAGGCCTTATATTGTAGTTTTGACGGGCTTTTCCTTCTCCTGTTGGGTACTCGAATCAGCTATGGGGATCTGCTGCTCCTTTGCTGGAGTATTCGGACAATATGGCTGACTTGGATAGTGTTACAACGGGACGTGGACATTCAGTAGTTCGTAGATTCCATGGCTGTAAGAGCAATAAAGAAAAATTATGCACGTGGCTAAAGGGCTCGAAAAAACAGTTCATAGCACTTTAGTCCTAGAATTCCTACTTCTATTTCGACTGAGGATGATTACTGTAACTTTTGCTCTGCATGTATGTACAATTTTTTAATTTGATTAAACTACAGCATGCCCGTTCAAAAGGTGCATGTTTGGAATTATGTCGTTAATAATAGCAATCGAAGCAGAAATATCATCAGTAACAATCGAAACAGATTTTTAAATGCTATTACGTCAACTTTGCTATAATTTAATCTCGTTATATTAAAAAGGATCTCTCTCTCTCTCTCTCTCTCTCTCTTTATATATATATATATATATATATATATATATATATATATATATATATATATATATATATATAAAATATTTTTAATCTATAAAACCACGACCGAGAATGCTAATGACGTGTATATATATATATATATATATTTATATATCGATTTATCTATCTGTTCGTATCAATCTATCTATTTATCTATCTGTCTTTCCATATTTATACATCTATCCGTCAATCTGCTCATGTATATATATATATATATATATATATATATATATATATATATATCAAATACACACACACACACACACACACACACACACACACACGTGCACACACTCAAATGGAGAACTGTACATCCAAACGACTTCATAATTCACCCTACAAGTTACGGTGCATGGACCAACATATCTGGCGAGTATCAACTTCGTACAATGGCCAGTTGTCGAGTTATCTCGGTGCATATTCTTTTGAATTATAGTAAGGATGTATTTGTTCATCAGAATGAAATAAGCCAGGGTGCAGCTATCTGAATGATTATTGCTTGTTAATATCTTAATTAATTGATTGATTAATATCTTAATCAACTTAACTCAATCATTAAGACAGCCTCCTGGATGAGGTACCAGGCTCCCCTGTATGTACGTTCGTATGTAGGAGTTCATGACTGCGAACTAACGCATGACTGATTGTATAGCCTCTGAGGGTATAGAGTGATTGTGAAATAGGTATCTGTCTGTCAAGGTCTCTGGCAAGGTCGTTTTCAAATTTTGTTCTCGTCAGAATTAGAAACTCTCAACACCAACATAGGTTTCTTCAGTTTTTAATGTGACTGGCCACCTATGCATGTATTGCGTGTACGAGGCGCACCAACTGGGCTAAAGGGCTGAAAAATTGAACATTTACTTCTTATTATAAGAAAAAGAAGGGTATACGACCGATGCATCCTCTCGATTATTACCCATGGAGCTGAAACATGAAACTTAATCAAGGGACTGACCCACAAAACTTTGAACCATGCAACGTGTTGATGAAAGAATCATGTTCAACTTCGGATGGAGAGATCACAAGACAGCACGGTACATCAGGGAGTGAACAGGAGTCTGGGACATCATAGAATCCATTAGAAAACTCCAATGGCAATGGTCTGGTCTTGTTGCAATAATGGCAGACAGCTGATGGACATCACGTCTCACAACATGGATCTCCAGAGACCACATGCGAAACTGAGGCCGGCAGAATACAAGATGTAGAGACGAACTAGATAAATTCAGAAAGTATAGACTCCGCAGCGCCCACGATAGAGAGATGTGACGAATCCAACTTTAAAAGACGGATAGTGATGTCCAAAAAAAAACTTATTTTTGATTTTTGGAAATTCTATCACTGCTCCAAAATAGATTTTTGGTCGGGGTTTCAATTAGCAATATTTAACAAGTCTATATTGAATTGGTCTCGTAGTTTGTGTCCCACAGCAATTACGTTATTTGCTTTATTTGTGAAAATCTAGACTTGTTTAGTGATCACCGCCCAACAAAAGATGAGAGAAGTAATCTATTCCCTGATCATACTCTTTTCCAATCTTTTAATTGATCTCCTCTAGCACAACATGATGCTAAAAGACGTTGGCTAAGTGACATTTTCCATTGAGTGATTAACCAGACATGTGATTGTATAGTCACTGAAGATATTGTGAGGTTTGAAACTGGTGAGTACCTCTCCATGTACGGTGTCAGGGTTAGTCTCAAATTTTGATCTAATTGGAATTGCTTATAGAAATCAAATCAGCCACCAGTTTCGATCGAAACAATTCTGTACAACAATGAAGGAAAAGGTTCAATAATTGTAATCAAATGCAGTGACTCTGTTACACTAAGTTACACATTCATTGTTTTCAATCTCATTGTGATCAAATTTATTCATTTATCCATCTATCTATCTATCTTTGGTTGTCCAAATCTATCTATCAATCTCTGTCTGTCTGTCTGTCTGTCTGTCTGTGTTCATATATCAGGCTCTTCATATCTTCTTATAGTTAGCTATATTTCTGTTCATATCTATATATCAATCGATTTATCTATCGCAGTCTGTTCGTATCAATCTATCTATTTATCTATCTGTCTTTCCATATTTATACATCTATCCGTCAATCTGCTCATCTCTCTCTCTCTCTCTCTCTCTCTCTCTCTCTCTCTCTCTCTCTTTGTATATATGTATAATGGAATTTTAAGCCTTAATCTAAACCAACTCAAGCTCTACTCTAAACCAACTCAATTTTTTAAGTTGAATGTATAGAGCACTTTATGAAATAAACCCATCATACATCAGATATTGCTTTATATCATATTATAATATATTACGTCCCTGACTTATATATATATATATATATATATATATATGTGTGTGTGTGTGTGTGTGTGTGTGTATCAGTCTGTTAATTTCTATCTATCTGTCTGTTTATCTCAGTCTTCATACCTACCAACTTACCTACCAACCTACCTACCTACCTACCTACCTACCAACATATACAATTCCCGTCATCTGCACTAAATGGGTTAAAAATCGAAACATTGGAGGGACACTTATGGACACCCTGTATTCGACACAGAAGTCTTTCATCAGTCTAATGAGTTGTGAAGTCGACAATTTCATCTAGCCCGGATGAAAGTAATGTTCTGGAAACGAAGTTAATAACAAAAGAAATTTTATTTGATAAAAAAAAAATGGAATCGATTCTTGTTAACTTCTTTTCGTTTCGGCTTGCAATTGATGCGACCATCCAGGGTTTCTCGGCTCTGAGTTAATAAGGGAATTTCGTTTCGTCTCTATTTAATAAAAAAAAAACGCGACTGTCAGCACATCTGCGGCTTCTGGCTTCGATCGACATTCAGAGGTGGCAGACGACCCTGCCTCCCTCTCTCCCTCTCTCTCATTTTCTCTTTCTCGCTTTTATCTTTCGTTCTCTCCTCATCTCTTTCTCTCTTTCTCGCTCCTCTCTCCTTCTCTCTCTCTCTCTCTCTCTCTCTCTCTCTCTCTCTCTCTCTATCTATCTATCTCTCTCTCTCTGTAAGCAATCCTCGAATATTAATTCATATATCATCATCACCATCATCTGTGGCTTCTGGCTTCGATCGACATCAGAGGTGGCTGACGACCCTCCCCTCTCTCTCTCTCTCTCTCTCTCTCTCTCTCTCTCTCTCTCTAATATCTTTCGTTCTCTCCCCTCTCTATTCTTCTTCTCTCCTTCTCTCTCTCTCTGTCTATGAGCAATACTCGATTATTTATTCGTATATCATCTTCATCATCATCATCGTCATCTGCGGATTCTGGCTTCAATCGACATCAGAAGTGGCAGATGACTCTTTCTATATCTATCTATCTATCTATCTCGCTCTCTTATCTTTCGTTCTCTCCCCCTTTCTCTCTCTTTCTCTTCCCATCTCCTTATCTCTCTATCTCTCCCTTCTCTTTCTCTCTCTCTCTCTGTAAGCAATACTCGAATATCAATTCATATATTTTTATTATCATCGTCATCATCATAATCACCCATCATGTCAACTGCTAGCCGAAAGCCTTTCCCATCTCTTTCCATGACAACCGAGACAGTGCTGACCTATGACATGCATAACCGGCAAACCTTTCTACTTCGTCCCTCCAACTTGTGTCTGGCCTTTCTCACCTTCACGTACTGTCGTGCTCCGTATGTTATCATTCCCCTTTGCTAAGTGCCCAGCCCATCTCCATTTTGCCGCCGAATTACATGATTTATGATATACTTCAGACTAATCCTCCCACTGATCCATGTTGATCTTCTATTTCCTAGTTATTCCTAGCATTGCTCTTTCCAATCGCTCTCCACTTGATACTTTGTTGGTTCTCACTTCGTTCGGTTCATTTCTATGTATTGCATCCGTATTAATGTAAGTGGGTGTGTTTGTCTGTGTGTTATAGTAAGATTGTCAAACTTATGATTCTGTGAAATCCCTGATTTCACAGTCAATGCTGTAATGGTTGATGAGCTTGTGGTGCTCGCCATTACTACTGAAATGAGTTCGATCCTCACGTTGGTGTCACACTACTGGGGCCATGTGCCTCTCTTAGCTGTATATACACTGTAAATACCAAAGCAGAGAATACTTGATATCTATATTTGGAGTTTTGGTTAGTTTGACTCAAGGCCATTGTTGTGATGCAACCCATAAGGTTCGCACTCATTACAGTAATTATGGTCAGCATCACAAGCCCATATATATATATATATATATATATATATATATATATATATATATATATATATATATATATATATATATGTGTGTGTATGTGTGTATAATATATATATATATATATATGTGTGTGTGTGTGTACATCATACAATTCGGAAATGCAATATGATATGATATAATACAATATCCTATGTATGATGGGTTAATTTCCTAAAGTGTTCGATACATTCAACATTTAACATTTAGTTGGTTTAGAATAGAGCTTAAAATCTCTCTCTCTCTCTCTTTCTCTTTCTCTCTCTCTCTTTCTCTCTCTCTCATATATATATATATATATATATATATATATATATATATATATATATACTAGCTGATATAAGCGTTTAAGCCGGTTACAAAATTTTCATGAATATTTTATCCTAAAGGTTCCAAACAAGTACGAGTAAGTTTCCTTTCACTTTTGGCTTTTGAAGGGGAAACATTCTCTTTTAATATATGATCTCTAAAAAGTGAAAAATGTTCACCTTTACTTTTGCCCTCTTAAAGGGGGCGAAGGCCCAGGGATGGGATTCAAGGGATTCACACCGATTCGCGCGAATATGAGAAATTTGAACCTGTTAATGAATTACCTTGTTTACACGAATGTTATTGTCATTTTTTTTTCTTTTAGCGAAGATCTGTTGAGATGTAAGTAAGTGGCTATTCCGTTTCATACGAAATGCAAGGAATTCCAACGCGTGCGACGTTTTTAAAAGTCCGTAAAACTCACTTAGTACAATAAAAACGAAATAATGCAGCAAATTTTAAATTCTTTCGCTGTATTTGGTATTTAAAGGTAACGGCGTTAAGTAATGAGGAAAAAAATCGAATTTCCTTTTTACCCGTGACGTGAAAAATAACGGCATATTTGAAATTTGATATTTTTTAAGCCTTTACCGATAGAAGGTTTTAACATGCGACAGACATAAAGGAAAGGTTTATGAGTACGTACATTATTAGTATGCTAATATAGAATCTTTGCTCATTGACTTCTGAATTTTTTTGTTTAATTCATTTTTTTTTGCAGTAGGTGTGTCACGTGCGTCAATATATCAATATATATATATATATATATATATATATATATATATATATATATATATATATATATATATATATATATATGTGTGTGTGTGTGTGTGTGTGTGTGTGTGTGTGTGTTATACTAAATACGTAGAGAAAATGAAAAAGACGGAGAGGAGAGTGAGTGAGGAAAAAAGAAATATAACTGGAAAGAGAGAGAGGGACTGATAAAAAGTGAAAGAGAGAGAGAGAAAGGAACATAAAACAAACGCAAAAAGGCAAGGGGGACCAGGAGCTGCACACACGCGCGTGCGCATGTGTGTGTATGTGTGTGCATGTATGTATGTGTGTGTGTGTTTGTGAGGAACTTTCTTTGATGTTTTTATTTTTTTTTGCCCGAAACTGATCATGAAAGTGTTCGAAAATTAGATAAATCAATGCGTGTTTGTGTGTGTGCGTGTGTGTGTGTGTGTGTATAACGCTTTTCAGCAAGCATATAATCACAGATGTTACACTCTGATCATATGCAAAAGTGCCGGGGGCAACACTTTGATCCGAGGCAGAGAATACACTTCCTCTGATCCTAAGCAAAAGTGCCAATTTATGAGTAGATTAATCTCATTTTTGACAGGTATTATGCTAGTTAGTTACATATCTTGGCACTACTTAAGAAATTGGCCCATCCTTAAAAAAAAATTTTGGCAAGTAATCTCTGTGCTTCAAATTCATAAGATCTTTCTTGGGAAAAATGTCAGTCAGTTTGAAAAAATAGTCAGTTTTTTTTTATTTAGGTTTCAGCGGAGGATTCAATTAACAAATAATGGTAAACTGGACCCTTGCTTTCTCTTTACAAAGTTGTAAAATTCTTTTCGCAAGTAATTTTTTATGCTTTCATCTAGGTTTTAGAGAGGCGTCTGCCAGAGATTGCACTTGATACTATGTAGGTCTGCCCGATAGTGTGCCTGGGCCCGAGAGAGGGAGAATCGATTCCTAATTTTGTAGACAAAAAATTGGATAAGAAAAAAAGGAAAGACCCGGTTAAAAATGTTGAATCCCACCATAGATAAATGCTCCCTCAACTTTTAACCCCTTGGAGAATTATACATAAAGACACTTAATATAAAAATATATGTATATGTCAAAACTGTTCAATCACTACACAAAGTGAAAAAAATGTATATATGTATATTGGACTGCATGTAACGTCTCCAGCTTGGCATTATAGTTAAATGGTAGATAAAACCTCCACCTAAAAATTCTCTCAAAACGTTCCACTTTAAAACCTTCTTGTGGCTATGATGGTCTGCGCCATAAGCTTGCTAACAAGGCGAGTCTACCAAATGATTCTTAAGCTCAACCTATCAATGAATTAAAACATCTATTTCTTATATAGAGCTTCGATCTTTGAAATATCGTATGGTGAAGTGATTGACACCACTTAGGTTGCTTGAAGCTGCTAAGCCTATTTCACATGTCGGAGAAACCTTGAAGAACGTGACGAGACGTGGAGAAATTTTTGATACGTGAAGCCCAGGCAGAGACGACTGTTGCCCTGGCCAGCGTAAGGGCACTTGTATTACAACTGCTCTGAAATATATTCGTTTTAGGCCAACAAATCTGCTCAGTTTTATAGAGCAAGAATAAATGCATGATATGATAATATTAATTATGATAATGGTTGACTTGTACTTCTTCCAATGAACAATCGTAGGATTCTAAGTCTTTTTATAGGTGCATGTGTTCCAGAGCTCTTTGTCACTTTGTTTTGTATACAGACTTAAAAATTGGTATCAGTACTCCACTAAACCGCTTCTGAAATGCTTCCCTTCATTTCTAGTGAAAAAAAAAAAAAAGCTTCATTTTTATCCCTTGGGGACCTCATTCAGACGCGTTAATAAATAACATTCAAAATCTAGATGTCCATAG